>CM035436.1:49652513-49900314 GCA_020310875.1 Ceratopteris richardii | reverse complement strand
TATACATATACATATACATATACATATACATATACATATACATATACATATACATATACATATACATATACATATACATATACATATACATATACATATACATATACATATACATATACATATACATATACATTAATATACATATACATATACATATACATATACATTACATATACATATACATATACATATACATATACATATACGTATACATATACATATACATATACATATACGTATACATATACGTATACATATACATATACGTATACGTATACGTATACGTATTATACATATACATATACATATACATATACATATATATATACATATACATACATATACATATACATATACATATACATATACATATACATATACATATACATATACATATACATGTACATATACATATACATATACATGTACATATACATGTACATGTACATATACATGTACATATACATATACATGTACATATACATGTACATATACATATACATATACATGTACATATACATATACATATACATATACATATACATATACATATACATATACATATGTTAAAAGTCAAGCTTCAAGCTAAAAATTCGTGGGGAATCTTTTATGGACATGTGGAGCAATCAAGGAAGCCAAAAGCCACGAGATTCCATCAAGAAAAGTCACTCAACCACTCCCCAAGTCATCTCAACTAATTCCTCAAGTTAGTAGGCTGATTTGGAAAGCTAGTTCCTAGATTTTGGGGCACACCTCTCACTATAAAAGGAGCATGTATCCCGACTTCTTTTTGGCCATCTTCTTGGAGTTTTAGCTCATGTAAAGTGAGCACTAAGTGCTGGAGTTGTGATAAGCAAGCCCCTTGCTTAAGCAACCCCCTTGCTTGCTTGTTTGTTTTCTTTTAGTAGGCATATCTATGTGTGTGCGCAGGCAGTGTTGCAACTCTCTACCCCTGAGTTGTTAGCATTGGTTCTCTCATATGGTATCCATTTGATGTAATTCTTGTCTCATTGGATAGCTATAAGAGTCTATTTTATGCTTACCAATTCTCTGGAGCATTCTCTGAGTAGCTGGGAGCAACATTCATTTTGGTGAAGTTGTGTGATTGATATCTCTCTCTTTGTGTAGGCTCTGTTGGAAATATTTTGCTCTCTGTTGTAAGGGCTGGTTCTCCTTCTCTATGTATCCATTTGCTATGATTTTGGTGTCATTGGGTAGCTATTAGAGTGCTCTAAAGTTGACGCAAGTTTGAGATTCATTCTCGGTATAATCTTTGAGAAAAGTTTGCTGGAGTGAAGTGAGGTCTCTGCTTGACTAGCAGTTGTGAGCATTCAACTAGCTCATGTTGTAGACATTGTTTCTCTTTGTGTAAGCATCCATTTCAAGTGAAATTTGTTTTGTTGGAAAGCCCTTGGTGTCTACTACAGGTCTACAAAAGCTCACTGGAGTTCTCTGCATAGCTCTGAGTAAGAGCATTTTTGGTGTGCAGAGGTCAAAGAAGGATACCTGTGGAGGTCATTCGCGCTTCGTCGTTGCTTAGGGGTTGAGATACTTCCCCCCATCAGTGGTATCAGAGCATTTGGGAATCTTGGAGGCATAACATACAAGCAAGAAGACCTCTTGGAGTTGGTGGTTGAAGATTTGCATCAACAAAAGCTTCTTGGAGGTAGCTCACATCAAGGGGGAGCTATTCTACTCAAATTTGCAAGAGCACAAGGTGTCCATCTAAGGAAAGCTTGGATTGAGGTAACCTCAGAGCCTCATTTTCATTTTACACACATTGGAGCATTAGCCAAGGGCTAGGTCAAGTATCAAAGACTAGATATGGGAGACTTCAACACTCAAATTGAAAAGCTAGACAAAGGTAACTATCAACCATGGAGATTTAGGGTCTCCAACTATCTTATGGGCAAGGGCCTTTGGGGGTTGATTAGTGGAAGTGAACCAAGACCTAGGTTGGATGAGAATCCAACCAATGACCAGAGAAGGGCCTTTAGGGAATGGAATGAAAGAGACAAGAGGGTTATCTTTATTCTTTCCCAACACATTAGCAATAGCATGATCGGCCATATCCAAGACCTGGATTCAAGCATGAAGGTATGGGAGACACTTGAAAGGCTTTATTCAACAAGCACCAAAGCAAGGAAGATCCAACTCAAGAATGAGCTCAACAACCTTAGGAAGAGCTCAGGGAGTAGCATAAATGACTACATACTTAAGGTCAAGGAGTTATCAGATGCATTGGGATCCATTGGAAGCCACGTAGACGATGACGATCTTGTGGCTTATACTCTCAATGGTTTGAGAGATGATGAGAAGTGGAAACCCTTTACCACTTCAGTTTATGTAAGGGATAATCTTCCCGATTTTGAGCAATTGGTTGCTCTCTGGTCACCGAAGAAATGAACATAGGTGGAAGTTCAACTAAAAGCAAAGATGCACAAGTTTTCTATGCAGGTAATCAAAGGGGCAAAGGAAGACAAGGACAAGGAAGGGGCAAAGGAAGGTTTGGAGGAAGGCAAGGCCACTCAAGAAATCAAGGACATGACCAAGGCACCTCATCACAAAGAGGGAGAGGAAGATCAAGAGGAAGAGGAGGACGACATCAACAAAACAGGAATCAAGATGGCGAAGGATGTTACATATGTGGCAAGTTTGGCCACTATGCTAGAGATTGCTACCAAGGAGGAAACCAAAGGAACTATAATCAAGGTTCTTCATACAAAGGCCAAGGTAATTATGCTTCTACAAGTTCAGAAAATGACAATCTCTTGATGATGCACATGAATGGGAATTCAAGCAAAGTAGATAACACTTGGTATATTGATAGTGGATGTAGCAACCATATGAGTTGCAATGCTTCTTGGTTTACTAATCTACATGTTCCCAAAGGTAAAGGACATGTAGAAACAGGTGATGATACAGCCCATGAGATCTCCCATGTTGGAGATGTAGCTTTGGATGACAAGGAGGAAGGAAGATGTCTCAAGGATGTCTTGCATGTACCTACCATCACAAAGAACTTGGTGTCCGTTGGGCAAATGGTTGAAAGAGGCTATCCAAGTAAGGTTCACACCAAAGGTGGATGCTTTGTGGAGAACCCTAAGCAAGGTTACAAGGTCATAGCAAGAGGAAAGAAGCAAGGGATACTCTTCACTTTGGAGGTAAATTCTCATCTACCTCAACATGTCTACTTCACATATGGAAACAAGAGGATTTCGGAGTTGGACTTGTGGCACAAGAGGAATAGGTCACATCAACATACAAAGAATGAAGGAAAATGCAATTCAAGAGGCTGGTTGAAGGTCTTCCCAACTTCCAAGGACAAGGTATGAAGCATTTATGTGAATCTTGTCAACTAGGGAAGCAAGCGAGACTTCCATTCAAGAAGAGTGGCTACATAAGCCAACATCCATTGGAGTTGATACATACAGATGTGTGGGGGCCAACGAAAAGAGCAATCCATTGGAGGTAACAAGTACTTTGTCACGTTTTATAGATGATTGCACAAGGATGGTTTGGGTTTATTTCATCAAAACACAATCAGATGTGTTTACATGTTTCAAAGCATTCAAGCAATGGTAGAGAAGGAAACAGGTACATATATCAAGAAGCTAAGGTCCGATGGAGGGGAGACTATTTCTCAAATGATTTTTCTGATTTTTTAATGGATCAAGGCATCAAGAGGCAAGTAACATGCAGGTACACACCCGCAACAAAATGGGAGTAGCAGAGAGAAAGAATAGATACATTCCGAGATCGCTAGAGCAATGCTTAATGAGATGAATGTACCTAACATGTTTGGAGTGATGCCAGCAAATACCGCCGTGATCTAATGAATAGGGCTCCTACCTCAGGGATCCATGGCTTGACACCATATCAAGCCTATTATGGTAAGAAAACCTGATCTTTCCCACTTGAAGATATTGGATGTACTTGTTATGTACATGTGCAAGTGAATTGAGCACAAGCTACAACCAAAGGCAAGAAAAGTGTGTGTTTCTAGGATATTCAAATGATCTAAAGGTTACAGGTGCTTCAACCAAACACAAAGGACTTGAGGATACAAGGGATGTAGCATTTGATGAGCTACTCCCTTGGTTATAAGAAGTATGATTGTATGCAGGACTATGAGAAGAAAAGCATGGACATGATGAAGAACAAATCGACCTAGAGCTAAGCGGCCCAAGGTGTTCCATCAATGAAGATAGTTCAAGCATGAACTCACCATGGAGGGGGAGATCTTCATCAAGCTATGAAGCACAATCAATCAACCAAAGGCAAAGCACATTGGTGGAGTTGGATGAAGAGGTAATGAAGTTGAAGATGATGAAGGACACATGATGGAGAAAGAAGCCACGTCAAAGAAAGAGATCAAGTTCCCAAGGCAAAGGAGGTTTATTCCTCCAAAAGGTGAAGAAAGGAAAGTCTTCTAGAGTTAAGTATCCAACTCAAAGGTTTACTTATGATTCATACATGGCAACACATTATGCAATATATGAACAAAGTAGTAGGAAGATCATGAGCCCGATTGCTATGAAGATGCAAGCAGGTACACCGAATGGAAAGAGGCAATGCAAGAAGAAGATCGACGCACTTGAGGAAAATCAAACATGGACTCTAGTGCCCAAGAAGGAGAACATGAAGGTAATAGGTAATAAGTGGGTGTATAAAGTAAAGAGGAATTCAGATGGATCTATTTCTAGGTTCAAAGCAAGATTGGTGGCCAAGGGTTTTGCACAAACCTATGGAGTGGACTTTGAAGAGACATTCAGCCCCGTGGCAAAGATGAGCACCATTAGGACACTCATTGCAATGGCTGCTAGCAAAGGATGGAAGCTCTTCCAATTGGATATCAAGAATGCCTTTCTCAATGGAGACTTGGAAGAAGAGGTATACATGGAGCAACCACTAGGTTTTGTTCATAAAGAGTTTCCACATCATGTTTGTAGGTTGAAGAAGGCACTTTATGGCCTAAAGCAAGCTCCAAGGGCTTGGAACCAAAGATTGGTGGACTATTTGATCAAATGTGGTTACAATCAATGCAAGGCGGATCCATCTCTCTTCATCAAACAAAGAGGAGAACTTGTGGTCTACATGTAGGTGTATGTAGATGATTCTTATCATTACAGGTAATGATACAAAGGGCATTGAGGAGATCAAGGCAAAGCTTGGAAAGGAGTTTAGGATCTCTGAGTCTTGGAGATCTTAGGTATTTTCTTGGCATTGAAGTTGTATACAAAGAAGAAGGTATTATGCTCATACAAAGGAAGTATATTCTAGACCTACTTGAGAGGTTTGGGATGCTACATTGCAAGCCTATTTCAAATCCCATGGAAGTTAATGTAAAGTTAAGCTCCATTGATGGAGAGCCATTAGAGGATGTAACTTTGTATCGATCTATTGTAGGGCTCTTTCAATTATGCCACAATAACCAGGCCCGACATAGCATATGGAGTTGGAGTGTTATCACAATTTATGCATAGTCCAAGGACTACACACTTGCAAGCTGCAAGAAGAATGTTGCGATATCTCAAAGCCACTATAAATGAAGGATTGTTCTACTCATTTGATGATGATATGCAGGTCAAAGCTTATTCCGATGCCGATTGGCCGGTTCGAAGGAAGATAGAAGGAGTACAAGTGGTTACCTAGTCATGCTAGGTAGCAAGATCATCTCATGGGATTTCAAAGAAGCAACCCCACGGTGGCATTATCTTCCACCGAGGCTGAGTATAGAGCTTTGGCTCAAGTCACATGTGAGCTAATGTGGATTAAGAAGTTATTTATGGAGCTTAATTTGCAGGTTGACACATATCCAATTTTTTGTGACAACATGAGTAGCATTCATCTAGCATCGAACCCTGTCTATCATGCTAGAACCAAGCATATTGAAGTGCACTATCACTTCATAGGGAAAAGGTGATATCCAAGGAAGTTTCAGTACATCATATTGGTACCAAGGACCAAGTTGCGGACATGTTTACAAAGGCTTTGGATGGGATGAAGATTTCAAAATTCAAGCAATGCATCAACATGAAGGAGCTTGGATGAGGATGAAGAATTGAAGCTTGAGGGGGAGTGTTAAAAGTCAAGCTTCAAGCTAAAAATTCGTGGGGAATCTTTTATGGACATGTGGAGCAATCAAAGGAAGCCAAAAGCCACGAGATTCCATCAAGAAAAGTCACTCAACCACTCCCCAAGTCATCTCAACTAATTCCTCCAAGTTAGGAGGCTGATTTGGAAAGCTAGTTCCTAGATTTTAGGGGCACACCTCTCACTATAAAAGGAGCATGTATCCCGACTTCTTTTTGGCCATCTTCTTGGAGTTTTAGCTCATGTAAAGTGAGCACTAAGTGCTGGAGTTGTGATAAGCAAGCCCCTTGCTTAAGCAACCCCCTTGCTTGCTTGTTTGTTTTCTTTTAGTAGGCATATCTATGTGTGTGCGCAGGCAGTGTTGCAACTCTCTACCCCTGAGTTGTTAGCATTGGTTCTCCCTCATATGGTATCCATTTGATGTAATTCTTGTCTCATTGGATAGCTATAAGAGTCTATTTTATGCTTACCAATTCTCTGGAGCATTCTCTGAGTAAGCTGGGAGCAACATTCATTTTGGTGAAGTTGTGTGATTGATATCTCTCTCTTTGTGTAGGCTCTGTTGGAAATATTTTGCTCTCTGTTGTAAGGGCTGGTTCTCCTTCTCTATGTATCCATTTGCTATGATTTTGGTGTCATTGGGTAGCTATTAGAGTGCTCTAAAGTTGACGCAAGTTTTGAGATTCATTCTCGGTATAATCTTTGAGAAAAGTTTGCTGGAGTGAAGTGAGGTCTCTGCTTGACTAGCAGTTGTGAGCATTCAACTAGCTCATGTTGTAGACATTGTTTCTCTTTGTGTAAGCATCCATTTCAAGTGAAATTTGTTTTGTTGGAAAGCCCTTGGTGTCTACTACAGGTCTACAAAAGCTCACTGGAGTTCTCTGCATAAGCTCTGAGTAAGAGCATTTTTGGTGTGCAGAGGTCAAAGAAGGATACCTGTGGAGGTCATTCGCGCTTCGTCGTTGCTTAGGGGTTGAGATACTTCCCCATCAACATATACATATACATATACATATACATATACATAATACATATACATATACATATACATATACATATACATATACATATACATATACATATACATATACATATACATATACATATACATATACATATACATATACATATACATATACATATACATATACATATACATGTACATATACATGTACATATACATATACATATACATATACATATACATATACATATACATATACATATACATATACATATACATATACATATACATATACATATACATATACATATACATATACATATACATATACATGTACATATACATGTACATATACATATACATGTACATATACATGTACATACATGTACATATACATGTACATATACATATACATGTACATATACATATACATATATACATATACATGTACATATACATATACATATACATATACATATACATATACATATACATATACATATACATATACATATACATATACATATACATATACATATACATATACATATACATATACATATACATATACATATACACTATACACTTTAACATATACATATGTGTATACATATGCGATACATATGCTATACATATACATAGTACATATACATATACACTATACATATACATATACATATGCGTATACATATGCGTAAACATATGCGTAAACATATGCGTATACATATACATATGCGTTATACATACTGCGTATACATATACATATACATATACAGATACACTACACATACAGATACACATACACATACACATACCACATACACATACACCTACACATCCACATACACATACACCTACCACATACACATACACATAACACATACACATACAATACACATACACATACACATACACATACACATAACATTAACATACACATACACATACACATACACATACACATACACATACACATACACATAACATACACATACACATACACATAACATACACATACACATACACATACACATACACATACACATACACATACACATACACATACACATACAAACACATACACATACCATACACATACACATACACATACACATACACATACACATACACATACACATACACAACACATACACATACACATACACATACACATACCTACCATACACCTACACATACACATACACATACAATACACATACACATACACATACACATACACATACACATACACATAACACATACACATACACATACACATACACATACACATACACATACACACATACACATACACTACATACACATACACATACACATACACATACACATACACATACACATACACATACACATCCACATACACATACACATACACATACACATACACATACAATACACATACACATACACATACACATACACATACACATACAACATACACATACACATACACATACACATACACATACACCTACACATACACATACACATACACATACACATACACATACACATACACATACACATACACATACACATACACATACACATACATCCACATACAATACACTATACCAATACAAGACACATATGAATGGGGGAAGTATCTCAACCCTAAGCAACGATGAAGCGCGAATGACCTCCACAGGTATCCTTCTTTGACCTCTGCACACAAAAAATGCTTACTTAGAGCTTATGCAGAGAACTCCAGTGAGCTTTTGTAGACCTGTAGTAGACACCAAGGGCTTTCCAACAAACAAATTTCACATTGAAATGGATGCTTACACAAAGAGAAACAATGTCTACAACATGAGCTAGTTGAATGCTCACAACTGCTAGTCAAGCAGAGAGACCTCACTTCACTCCAGGAAACGTTTCTCAGAGATTATACAGAGAATGAATCTCAAACTTGAGTCAACTTTAGAGCACTCTAACAGCTACCCAATGACACAAAATCATAGCAAATGAATACATAGAGAAGGAGAACAGCCCTTACAACAGAGAGCAAAATATTTCCAACACAGCCTACACAAAGAGAGAGATATCAATCACACAACTTCACTAAAATGAATGTTGCTCCCAGCTTACTCAGAGAATGCTCCAGAGAATTGGTAAGCATAAAATAGACTCTTATAGCTATCCAATGAGACAAGAATTACATCAAATGGATACCATATGAGAGAGAACCAATGCTAACAACTCAGGGGTAGAGAGTTGCAACACTGCCTGCGCACACACATAGATATGCCTACTAAAAGAAAACAAACAAGCAAGCAGGGGGGTTGCTTAAGCAAGGGGCTTGCTTATCACAACTCCAGCACTTAGTGCTCACTTTACATGAGCTAAAACTCCAAGAAGATGGCCCAAAAGAAGTCGGGATACATGCTCCTTTTATAGTGAGAGGCGTGCCCCTAAAATCTAGGAACTACCTTTCCAAATCAGCCTCCTAACTTGGAGGAATTAGTTGAGATGACTTGGGGAGTGGTTGAGTGACTTTTCTTGATGGAATCTCGTGGCTTTTGGCTTCCTTTGATTGCTCCACATGTCCATAAAAGATTCCCCACGAATTTTAGCTTGAAGCTTGACTTTTAACAACATACACATACACATACACATACACATACACATACACATACACATACACATACACACACACACATACACATACACATACACATACACATACACATACACATACACATACACATACACATACACATACACATACACATACACATACACATACACATACACATACACATACACATACACATACACATACACATACACATACACATACACATACACATACACATACACATACACATACACATACACATACACATACACATACACATACACATACACATACATATAGATATACATGTACATACATATACGTATACATATACGTATACATATACGTATACATATACGTATACATATACGTATACATATACCTATACATATACCTATACATATACATATACATCTACATATACATATACATATACATATACATATACATATACATATACATATACATATACATATACATATACATATACATATACATCTACTATATACATTATACATAACATATACATATACATATACATATACATATACATATACATATACATATACATATACATATACATATACATATACAATTACATATACATATACATATACATATACATATACATATCATACATAGACATATACATATACATTATACATATACATATACATATACATACACATAGACATATACATATACATACACATACACATACCCATACACATACACATAGACATATACATAGACATATACATACATACATAGACATATACATAGACATATACATATACATATACATATACATAGACATATACATATACATATACATAGACATCTACATAGACATATACATAGACATAGACATAGACATAGACATAGACATATACATAGACATATACCTCTACATATCATATACATATACATATATATACATATACATATTACATATACATATACATATACATATACATATACATATACATATACATATACATATACATATACATATACATATACATATACATATACATATACATATACATATACATATACATATACATATACATATACATATACATATACATATACATATACATATACATATACATATACATATACATATACATATACATATACATATACATATACATATACATATACATATACATATACATATACATATACATATACATATACATATACATATACATATACATATACATATACATATACATATACATATACATATACATATACATATACATATACATATACATATACATATACATATACATATACATATACATATACATATACATATACATATACATATACATATACATATACATATACATATACATATACATATACATATACATTCACATATACATATACATATACATATACATATGCATATTCATATTGTTGGAGAGTAAAGAAGCACAAAAGAGGAGCCCCAAAACATTTCAAATTATGGGCATAATTTTTCTTCTTCAAATTGCTATGAAATCCCATGAAGCCATGTAAATGCACTAGAGGAGTCCTCTAGATGCATACATCCCAATCATTGTAACTTTATTCTTGTAATATATTAGGAAATTAGAGTTATTCACTAAAAGTGTCGGTCTCTTGTTTGAAAGGACCAATTTTAGGGCACATGTATATAAGTCACTTTGTGATTCTTGTAAAGGACTTTTTGCCATTGTGAGAATTGAAGCAGAATTTCGATTTTGCCTCTTGCCTACTGATTTTATTCCAATTCAAGATCTTTTGTGTGTGTGCAATGTTTGAAATGTGTGTGTAGGACAGTTGTCTACCCCTTCCCATCATTTTGGAACTAGTATAGTGTGTGTGTGCCATAACGAGTTGTGGAGCAGGTGTTGGTGTGTCTGTCATTCACTATTTTGCTTGTAACTTGAAGCATGTTTGTTAGATTTGACTGATGATACGACTATGAGATACATCTCATCAAGAGCTTTGAAAAGATCCTGGTATTGACCATATTCGAAGTTCGAAGCTGAGAGGAAAGTTTGAATTTGTGCTTATTGCTATAAATGGTATCGTGATGTGCATTTTTAGAGAGTTAGTGAGTTGGAGAGGTATTGGAGACAAGCCACACGCATTATAGCATTGATACTTCACTTACCATCACGTGTGCAGATGTCTTCATACACTTGGTGCATCCAATTCCATGGATTGATAATTAAACGTGTATTAATCCACCACTATATGCACTTGTGGAGCGATTGAGGTACAGTCTCATCAACACAAGTCCCTAAGATTTCACGACTTAGGTACACATGTTTTTGGCACCATTGCCAGGGAAAGCCCAACCAAGGTGCCTTCGTGATGGTTATAGCTATGGAGTGAATGAATCATACTTGTAGAGGGGAATTCAATTAGTGGCAAGTCATTAAGTATTTTAGCACTTGTTACTTCATACTTTAAGAGTGCGTGTAATGAGTTTTTAGGTTTAGGTCTACGAGTGAGGAAGTGAGGAAAGAGTTTGGGTCAGGGAAGAGAGAGGAGTAAGGATAAGAGAAGTAGGACACCATGAGAAAATCCCAAAAAAAATAATTCTAGTTTAGCTCAGTTCAGGCACTTGGCTAAGCAAGGCCATAAAACCCAAAAAAATAGTAATTTTCGAGTCACTTGTTTTGAACAAGTATCATGGAGAGCAGCGACTGGTATCGCAGGAGCCGTATTGTGGCAAGCAGGTGCATAACAAACATTGTGAGCACAAATCTTAGTCAAGATATTCTTGAAGGTGAGTTCTTCAGAAACTGTAGGTTTTGAGTGAGTTTTGAGTAGCACAGTGGGCTAAGAGTGAGGGGGAGAGAGAAGCTCACACTTTACACTAAAAATTTCTAAATTTTAATCACTTTTTGCTGTACTATCGCAATCAGTTGAGTTTTGGTATCACGATACCAAAATTCCCTACTATCTTCTGGTATCGTATTGTGCATATCTCCTTGAGGTATCACGATACCATCAAGATATTGTGTATTGCTAGGTGCTGGTATCACGATCGCTATCCTTTGGTGGTATCGTATCGCGGTCCACCAGGTATCGTATCGTCCCACTCTTGGTATCATATCGTGAGCATACCTGGTATCGTATCGCGCTTATCTTAAGTATCATATCGCTATCATTTTGATGGTATCATATCGTCTAGGTCAAGGTATCGTATTGTCGATCAAGCGGTATTTTATCATTCACATAGTGGTATCGTACCATCCTAACTACCGGTATCCTATCATGAGGTTGGTATCGTATCGTGACTGACAAAGGTATCGTATCGAGTGCAAACTCAGTATCCTATCATCTTGTTCAATAGTATCTATCGTGCCAATAAGTGGTATCGTATCATGGTGAGCTCTTGGTACCATATCGTGTCAAGTGCAGTATCATATTGCTAGTGAGGTATCGCCTGGAGTGGTATCATCTAGAATAACCTAGATAGACTGAACGTAAACTTTGAGTGATTGAAGATATAATTAAGGGAAAGAGGAAAGAAGATATAGACCTAGAAGTTGAATGAACTTAAGATCAGGACAGGTGCTAAGTAGCCGGAGAAGTCTCATCTCATCGGTAGGAAGTGCAGCTCAAGCGAGCCATCACTCAATCTACTCAGACACATCCAATGAGTCAAAAGAGGAACTACCCATGGCCTCAGAGGACATGCATGGTTCAATTCCAAGAGAGAACTTTATGTTGATCATAGAGGGTGAATATTGGAACTCTCTGCAGTATGTATCCACTAATCGGTAGGAAACCCCTATTTACCTTGATGGCATAAATAGGTCGGTAGCAATAATGGTAAACTCTACAGATTCAGCAATAATTCCAAGACACGTAGTCAAGTACGAAGGAGGAGTTTACATGGACAAGTTAGGTTAGATCTATGTAGTAACTAAAAACCCAGACCAGATCGACGAGAGGGGAACTAGAAGGACAAGGAACTTTTGGAAGATCTAACCATGAAGACCCTATGACTACCCCAAGGGGCAAGTCTGTGGAAACTCAAGTCTTGAGAGTGGATCTGATACCTCAAGATGATTATCTATTGGGCGTATATATGATCCATGGGTCATACCTACTTTTATAAACCAATTCACCCACACGAGGAGAAGAAGTAAGCCCAATGACTATCTATGAGCTGAAGGATCCGAAAGATAAGTCTAGAGTCACATACCTAGAACAAAACTAAAGAAGGTATTGGCAAGTAGATGAAGTTGATAGGTCTCAATTGAAATACATGGGGTTGCTTGTATTCCGTCCTCGAAAGCAAGCAACTATCTCGCACAACCCTTTTGGATCCCACCAAGGAATGGAGAATACAATGTCAGGACAAACAAGTCAATGAAGCATCCCCACCCGAACACATGTGCAATTCACAATGCTAGGAATACATTCACACAACCAAACCAACCCAAGGATAGGAAACATGAATAGACCACCCGTTAGACCAAGGCCACAACTAGGTGTGCAACCAGAAATGCATCCAATTACACCAGCAATTCCTGTAATGCTCAGACCCACCAAACCCGTAAGAAGATTGAGACCAATTCAAGTTGCTAAATGCATGAGAAATCACTATGATGCAACAGGAGAACCTTATGAACATATAGCAGAATTCAAGCAAGTGCTAGGAGCAGAACAAGTGGATGGCTTCTTTGTGCAATATGAGTCCCTTGGACTAACCCTCATGGGAACCGCCTTGACTTGGTTCCAACCATTGGATCCCAATCATTTTGGAAATATTGAACAATTTTTCCAAGAGTTTATTAGGGAATTTACCAAGTGAGGGATTAAACACAACTTGCCATCCTTAATTAATAGTTTCAAACAAAACCCATACGAAACCATAAAACAGCTACCCAAAGATTTAACCAATATGTTGACAGATGCCATGTAACAGAAAGACCCTCCGAGTAGAAGATGATATTGCTATTCTTAGATGGATTGACTAATGCAACGCTGAGAACCTTAGTTTATGTAAAATAGCTACAAACATTGATTGAGTGCTTCCAAGAATGCATTGACCTAGAGGACAACCTAATTAATGACCTCAAAAATACACAAAGCTCCACTAAATCAAAGGACACTAGGAGTATAGTGACGACTAGTTCTAGTAATATGGAGGAATTAGCAGAATTGGTAGCTACAAAATTAGAAGTGCATGGACAGAGAAATTATCAGAACCCGCCAATGAGAATCCCAACGCTAAGGAGATGCAGCCTATGTGGTGGAGATCATCCATCCCATACTTGTACAAGAGGAGGTTTAGGCATACAACAACCTTACTAGTACAATAGGCAACCACCCCAAGGACCCAACCTATATTGTCATATTGAGCGTATACCAACCATACTATCGAAAATTGCCTATTTAATAGACAACCAAGGTCAATAACTCAAGCCCAACATAGACCTTATGGATACCCTCCCAGAGAGCAAGGTAGAGAGATTCATAGACACAACCCTTAACAAGGCCTACAAGGAGCACCCAAACCTAATGAGCAAGGAGGTTATGGACAACCATAGCCAGTGTTAGGAAAACGACCACCCCATCCACAGAATGTATTGCCATTCAAATACACTCAACTAGAGGAAAACATGGAAAGAGCCATATTACCAGCTACGCCTATAGCTAGTGCAGAAATGACAAATCAGGGATATGAGCAAACCCAGGGAGAATACTACCCCTATGACACTAGTGTAGTAGAATATGAACAAACATACGAACAACCATATTATGGTTATGAAGGATACAACAATTCCTATGGACCTGAATATGCGAACCTGATGTACACTACATCTAAAGCACCAACACCAATGAGACCACCTATTCGACCACCTGTGCCAAGAGGACCATGCTATAGATGCGGAGGAGATCATTTCATAAGGGAATGCACATTGCCATACCACCCAACATGGGAAGGGTACTGCAATGAGTGTGGAAAGGAACATCTATTTAGAGACTGCCCAAAAAATCCCAATAAGACTCATAATACTACTCAGATCAATGTAATAGAAGTAATTGAATCATCAGGAAGTGATAAAGAATACATAGTACCATTAAAAGCCATTACTCGAGCCCAGGCCAAAGGACAAGTGATGAAAGAATAAGATTCGGAATAGGAAATGGATAAGAGCCTAGAGCCAAAGCTACAGATGGTAGAAGATTCAGAAGACCCATGAGAAAATAACCAAACAAAGAAAACACAAAGTTGGAAGACTAGAAGGGAAAAAATCAGGAATAAATGGTTGAAGAAGAAAAATAAAGAGGACAAGAAAGATGAAAAAGAAAGTAAGAAACCTCGGGAACAAGAAGTGCAAGATAACATGCCACCTAAGTCCCAAACCTAGAAGCCAGACAAACCAGGATCCATTCTAGCAGATTCAGTGCTAGAAGACCTGGATATGTGGTTGAAAGCTTACCAATCCAGAGTCACGACCAAACCAAACATAGAACAACATGAAAAACTCTACCCACAAGGAGAGCTAGAAAAGGAGAGGTTGGCATTATGTAGGAAGCTCATAGAGATAGCTCAGACCACACTAGAAAAGACTATCCCAACCCTACCAGAGATAAGAATATCTGAGAGCCAATTCAATGAATGTCTCGAAAATAACGATAAAAAACCAAAAAGACTGCCTAAAGAGAAACATAGTGAAGAAGAACAACAAAATAAAGTCGAATAGACCTCTGTAATTCCAAAAGTAGAAGCCAATTGGCCACAAGACTTGTGGGCCAAGATCCAGGAAGAATGAGAGCTCGACACTGCCCTTTGAAGAGCTAGACATTGGGGAAACCCAATCGATTCCAAATTTAGAAGAAGTATATGAAGAAGTTTCCATGTTAGATGCAAATAGAGAAGAAGTGCACGGTTTTTTTGACGCTACCTAATTATATGGGAGAATACGAGAAAGGTTCTATAGTTTTTCATGCTCACACAATTTGAGGCAAAGAAGATGGGTCTTCAGATGAGACATCACATAACCTAAGAGAGTTCAAGAAGTCTAAGGTAGAATGCCTCTTGACAGTAGAAGAATTACTACGAGCCAAACCAGAATTGTGGAAGCAATTAGCAGGACATTTGAGAATAGAAACTGGAGAGCCTGCAAAGGAAAAAAAATGAAACTAAAGTTTCATCTACCATTCAAATCCCAATTGATAAAGTTGGAGAATTCAGTGAAGGAGATGAAGGAAATACGTGCTTACCTATCACATTTAATGGATATATGACTAAAGCCATCTTAGACATCGGAGTAGGTGTAGGCATAGCCACCAAAGAGATTTGGGAAAAATGGGGAAAACGAGACCTATGACCAAAACGTATGAAGCTACAACTAGCAGATGGCCATGTGGAAAGACCCCTAGGAATATTGGAGAAGATTAAGCTGACAACTTGCGGAGTAGAATTTGAACACACTCTAACTATATGTCAATTTGGAAAGGCCAATAATTACAAAATGATATTAGGATGACCATTTATGAGACAACTCAGGGTACTACAAGATTAGGGAAGAGATGCATTATACCTACAACATCAGGGGACCACTACAAAAATAAATTTACATAGCTTTTCATACAAGGATGTTGCCCCACTACAATGGACCCATACATAAGGAGGAAGATGATCAGTCTATTCACAGTGCAGGATCAAGTGACCAATCATGGATGCACGAAGATGCCTAGCTATGGATGTGTAAAGAGGCAAAGCAAGAGGAGAACAAAACTCAATTATGGCCAATCGGACATCAAAGTTACTGACCCATAGATGATCCCATGTATATGCCTCGAATTTTCCCAGATGAAGCATTTGAGCCACACAGATGGATGGGGATTCTATCCACCTTAGATGTGTGCATAAATGAGGAAGTATTAACTTGACCATGAATGGATATGTGGATGAAGAAGGTTAAGATGTAAGTTTTTACATGGTAATCCTTCAAGAGGTAGAGGCAGGAGAATTACTAGAAAAGGAGTAGAGGGAGGAGTACCAAAGCATAGAGATGGAACCAAAATTCGATTTTGAGGAATGGTATTTAGAAGCAATCCAAGAAAAGAACAAAGAAGAAACAACCAAGGTATTAGCGATACAAGTAGCTCAGACAAGACCAGACGATGATGAAACATTAGATAAGGTAGAACAACCCCCAGATCTTTTTGAAGTCCCAGAGCACTTCAAAAGATATGAAGTAGAAGAGAGGAAGATAGCTATTAAAATTCCAAAAAGGGAAGCCAGAGAAGGAGAAGCTTACGATAACAAGGAGCAAACTAAGAAAGTGATAGTGACTATGGAAGAAGGAGAAGAGAGATGTACATATATTGGAAAAGACGTGTCACTTGAAGATGAAGAAGAACTGATAGCTCTAATCAGAGAATACCTGGATGTATTTGCATGGACCTACAAGGACCTCAACGTTGTAGACCCATCCATTTGCTCCCATAAAATCCCAATGACACCTGATGCGAAACGGTCAAAGCAATGCCCTTACACATATAATGATGTCTATTCGGAAAAAATTAAGGAGGAGATAGACAAACTGTTAGCAGTCGAATTCATTTATGAGATAGAGCACAGAGAAAGGGTGTCACCATTAGTGGTAGTACCAAAGAAGAATGGAAAATTAAGAGTGTGTATTAACCTAAAGAAAGTAAATACAACCACTATCTGTGATAGCTACCCATTACCAATCACTGACCATCTCTTGGAAAGAGTTGTAGGCAAGGAATTATATAGCTTCCTAGATATTCTCCGAGTATAACCAAGTAGCCATCGCAACTGAGGATCAACATAAAACAACTTTCACAACTGAATGGGGAGTCTATGCTTTTAGAGTGATGCCATTTGGGCTCACAAATGCCCCCACTACCTTCCAAAGGTTGATGTGTCATGTGTTTAAGGAATTCCTAAGGAAGAGTATGGAAGTATACGTGGATGACTTATGCACCTATTCAGACTAGAGAAGTGAACACATTCCAGAATTACGAAGGATATTTGAGAAATGTCAACAATATCGAGTGTGCCTGAATCCTGAAAAATGTGTTTATAATGAGACAAGGAAAGATCATAGGACACATTGTATCTAAGAATGGAATTTCCATGGATGAGGATAATATCAAGGTAATCCTAACGTTACCTAGACCAAAAAATGTGAAGTAAGTACAAGCCTTTATGGGTCATTGTGGATATTATCGTAGATTTATCCACATGTATGCCATAATCGCTAAGCCAATATATAGATTATTAACTCAATTCACTTGGATGGATGAGTGCAAAAATGCATTTAATGAATTGAAATGACGATTAAGTACAACACCTATAGTGAAGATATCCAATTGGAATAAACCATTCCATATCCATGTAGATGCATCTAATTATGCAATAAGATGCATATTAGCTCAACCCATGGATGAAGGAAAATTAGACCACCGTATCGCATATGTGAGTAGAAAACTCAACTAGGCCGAAAGAAATTATACCACCACGGAACGAGAAGGTTTAGGAATGGTGTATGCAGTCAAGAAATTTAGACGTTAACTCCTAGTTAACAAATTCAAGTTCTTTATCGACCATCAAGCCTTATTGTACCTAGTCAATAAGCCCTATAATATGACAAGGCTAGTGAGATGGTTTCTATTGCTGATGGAGTTTGATTTTGAAGTAGTGGTCAAAAAAGGAAATACTCATGTGAGAGCTAATCATCTATCTAGGTTAACACAGGGAGAACCACCCAATGGAGTGGCCGACGACCTACCTGACACATACTTATTCAACCTAGAAGTATGTCCTAAGTGGGCAAAAAAGTTGATTCCAATACTCACACATGGACCACATCATAAAATCAACAAAGATGACAGAAAAGGATTTCTTCAATCACGTAATTTGCACATTGTGGTAGGAAGTGTGTACTATAAAGAACCAAACGGCACATCATTGAGATGTGTAGAAGAGGCTAAACAAAAGAGCTTAGTCGAGCAAGCTCCTGTAAATCAATGGAAAATTCATAAAGAAGCCCATGGAACACTAAGGGAATTAAAAAGATTGGGAGTATACTGGCCAGATATGCCAAAGGACGTACATGCACATATTGGCAATTGCCAAGAATGCCAGGAAAATACTCCAGAGGACCATACATCATCACAATTCTCTACAACAGCACTAGACTAGAGTAGGGCATTGGTCAAGTTCATGAAAACACGTGAGCATGAGGAAGCAGCGAGTCTAGCAAGGAAGCGATCCCTGGAAGAAATGAGCAAGGACTATACTATAATGGGAAAGCAATTATCCAAAAGAAGAAAGGACAATCAGCTACGATTATGCATCCACAAAGGAGAATATTTACCTATTTTAGAGATGGCACATGCAGGTGTTGTGGGAGGACATTTTTCGACCGAAAGAACCGTAAAAATGATTGTCTTTGTAGGCCTGTGGTGGCCAACTCTACATATGGATCAAATCACTTATGTATGAAGTTGTGAGGTGTGCCAAAGAGCCAAATATCATAGCAATGCAGATATGGACCATTATTGATAAATTGAATCTCAATAAGCAGAGCAATAAATCAAGCTACATTGGATGGAGATGTACTTCCCAACTACATAAGTGGATGTAGAGTGAAACGATATATGGAACCATTAATAGATCAAATGTTAGCACGACTCATAGGAGCACAGAATTGAAAGAAGGGAGAAGAGAGGATTAGAGAAGAAGCACATCAGAAAGCCTTAGAGCGTATCAAGAGATGAAAAGAGTGGATACGACAAAGGGATGAACGATATCTACAAGGAGAGGAACGTATACTCATGGCCAACTATCAAGTCAATAATACCAGCAATACGAGCTATAACATCTCCCAACCATTCTTAAACCTAGGAATGGGAAACATGAAGTATCATACTAGTGGATGCTCTGATTGACTCAGGAGCGGCTCTAAGTTGTATATGAGTGTTGTTAACCACTCATCTCGAAACGACCATAAGTTCCACTAAGGCATGTATGATAGGAATTGGAGGTCAAGTTATAGAATGTGTCGGAGAAGCCCTAATGTCCCTTCACTTAGGCAATTCCACTATGGAGCAAAAAGTTTTGGTATGCAAAGACGAAGAATTGATTGAAAATCTTATCCTACGACAAGACTAGATTATTGAGAATGAAGTGAGCATACATCTTGCACAAGGATACATATCAGCCAAAATAGGGCATAAGCAAGTCTTTAGTTTGTTGGAAGAAGGGTTGTCACAAATTCGTAATGTCATTAAACCTAAGGAAGAAAAATTAAAGGAGGAGAAAGAAAATGATTCAGTAAAGAGTATATCCCAAGAATGCCTTAATCTAGAATTGCCTACAAATAGGGAAGTGTTGCATGATTGTGTGACCACCTCACCCTTGAGACATGAGCCTAAGAGAGATCATGAGGACATTACTTCACAACCTATCTACACTATAAGAAGAAAACCTATATGGATGTTGACTGTCTGAACATCACATCCATGTAATACTCATCTACAATGGGTACCTAGGGATCGAATGACTCAACAAGTCAACACAACACATGATCACATCAACCATCCAGTAGAAACACGAAGAAACAACCACTATTCACAATTGCAATCGGATAAACCAAGACTTCTTCGTGTATGGCTTCCAAAGTCATTAGTAGAAGGTCAGAAATCACAACAACGAATATGGATCCTGAAAACAATCTGACAAATAGCAAATCAAGAAATAGGAAAGCTCAACGAGAAATCATACCTATAATGTGAAGCAAAGACGTCTATAAAGACTCACCAAGGATACAACATGACCATAGAGCAAAGAACTCGACAGAAGCAAATGCCTCAAGCACAAGCTACCAAGTGGATATGGAGACCTAAAAAGTAGCAAGGACCAAAAGAACAGGTCCAACGAGATTCTACTTGCACTCATGAAGAATCTAGTGCATCTAGAGTATGCATCATAGGGCCACATTACAAGGCCATGTATTCGGCACATTGTCTCTTCAAAAGAAGTAGTAGTGCACATTTCCATCATTGGAATAGAACTTAGTTTCTATTGTCATAGGAATGACCATACATTGTCAATAAATAAATGCTTCAGCTATCACTAATCTCTTGTTTTCTTTCAAGATCAAAACTTAAGAAAAGTGTGGTAAGAGACATTACTTACTTATGCAAGGGGGAACAAAGCGACAAAAAAGGACATATCATTGAATCACACATAAACACACGAATTGGTTTCCTCTATAAACTGATTCTTTTCTGTATTACAAGTGCATATGACTTTCAAAGATTTTGAGGCAACCATTCAAGAGGAGGTACTCGAATTTCCACTGCAAAGTGTAACCAAAGCTAAGGGCCATTGGTTTAGAAAAGACCAACCTACATGAGAGCATTTATTCTTGGTGACCATAAAGATCATGGACACGGATCATCAGTTCCCTGTGATGTCCCAGGACTTTAAAGTCTTACATGAACCCCCATCGATTGTGGATATAATGAAAAAGGCAGCAATTCATAAGTACTTCGAGCTACCAATTTATAAGCCAGATTTTCAATGATGTACTCAAATTATAAACACTCTTCAATCGGCTCTTCATAATCCTTTAGTACTAGAAGCAAAAGTTCTCAATGCGGAAGGAGAATGGGTGATTATTCAGTTCATGCACAAACTGATAAAAGAAGCATTTGGATGGGAGAAAGATGAGAACACTAACCTAAAGGACAAAATCCATGGAACAAAGACCCGCACATTCGTGGACATCAATCGTGTGGATGTTGAAAAGGAGGTCAGGCTGATACATCAACATTTCTATTTTCCAAACATGCACCGATATACAACACCACAAAATATTATAGTATAGCTACTATCTCATGTCACCAAACAAATTGGCAATCAGGTGAATCTAACACCCTATGTCTAAGAACACTTATTCGAAGTCAAGAAGCAATGGGATCAGAAAAAGTTCCTGAATGGAAGTGTGGCTCTGAAAATCTTGATCTATCATGCATCAAGCATTAGGGGATACCTTAAGGAAATGCCTTCATCTATGGAAATGGAAAAGTACGTAAAGCCAGCCACCATTCCTAGCAAGAAGAAAGGAGTGAAGGTGACCGATGAGGCACGAACAAGCTCTCAATCGAGAATGAGAGATACAAAGAGATTAAGATAAGTATTGAAGGAAGAAGAAGCGCTCCCTTCATCGAAAACAATACATGTACTTCCGAGAATCAAAATCGAACAGGCCAAGCCCATCACAGAAGAAGAGTTAAAGGAAGCCATGGAAGATACTCACAGATTCATGGAAGGACAAGTAAACCTACCAGTACAAGGGCATCACTATCGTCAAGATCATGCAAAGACCTTGCAAGGCAACAGACTAACAAAATTCCATAGATATAGAGAACTGGGATTGGTGAACTCTAGTTCATCTTTTGAAGTCCAAGAAGAACGTGAACCGTCCCCTATGAACGTGGATATAAAAAGTGAATCAAATGATGATGGTAAGTGGGACGAGGTAAATCAAATCAAGGATTCATTTGTGGATGCCATAAAATTGGATCAAACACAGGACAACACAGTCACCGAGACACCAAAGAAAGGATCATCACAAGGAGAGGTCCATACACTGAAGATGAATGTCAAAACAAAGATTCAAGTTACAGAGATCCACTTGGATGGTGAAGCTATGATAAAGATGCCAAAGGAAGAAAAAGATCATGAGGGGGTGGAAGAACCGAAACCATTCATGCCCATAAGGATTGTACCAGAGCCTTCCCCACTAGATGTAACAGTTCAAGCAAGTGCTACAAAGCCTACAACACATGCAGACAAAGATAATCAGATCCACCTTCCAATCAGACAACCATATAATGAAATGATACACGTGGACAAGGGGAAAGATGTACTCACAAGTGAGGCACCAAGCATCCCAAAGACATGGCTGAATGTAGATGTGTCTCAAATCAAACACATAGTAAAGCAAATGATACAAACAACCATAGATACTCAGCAACAACTCATAGAAGCGGATAGCAATTATGACAAGGCATTAGTGGAAAGCAATCAATTCAAAGCATTAAGTGAAAAGCTATCTGGACATGTATTACAAGTTCAACAGGCACTTGCAGCTAAGGAAAAAGAGACAAATGAGGCTTTGGAAAAGTGCAATATACTCATTACCGAAAATCAAAAAATACAAGAATGGCTCAAATCACTTCAAAGTAAGTATGAGGCTGGTGAAGTAGAGAAGACATGATTGATTGCTAGAAGCAAACTTCTAGATACACAAATCAAGGTATACGTGGATGAAGCAGATGACCTCGAAAAGAGAAATAAAGAACTGATGACTACCATTTTGTGCAATCAACCAATAGAGGCACAAGAAATTACACCCAGTAATACACATGCATTGGAAGCTCAAATTGCAAGGTATGAAGATCACAAGAGCAAGCACTAAGAGAAGAATGGGAAAAGAAGTATATGTATGACACAAATGAGATCAGAAAGAGGTGGAAGACTGCAGAAGCACAAATCATAGCACAATATAATAAAGATGCAGATCAAGTCGCAGCCATAGGAGAAGAACTCCTTAAGAACAAGGAATCACTCACAACAACGACTAATGAAATCATGAAAAAGGAAAAAATCATTGAAAACTTAAAGGATCAATTATCACAGCAGATTCCATTGGGGACATCAATAGTTCCAAGCTCCCAAGCGGCTACTATGGAGACTGAGGTACGTCCTCTTTCTCCCCCGTGCATCACTCACCTATAAAGGAAGAAACAAAGCCGAGCATTGACATACATAAAAGGGCTGTTGCAGAACTAAACCTTCATGAGAGGGCACTACTAGTGTCCTAGCTTACAGAGCAGTTTGAAGATCAGGTAGTAAAGGTAATGAAAGAGGCAAAGATTGAAAGTAAGAATTTTGAACAAATTTTGAAGCCATTCAATGTACCCTACGGATTATTAAAAGAGAAAACTAGACAGTATATCGCGAAAACTACAAACAAGGAACCTGACCATGAGCTGCAATTCAACATGAACACATTTTCTTATACTCAAGAAGAATTTGACAAGGAAAATCCGATGTGGAGAAGAAAGTTTTTGGAAAAGACTCTGACATTACGGGTGCACTGGGAGTCAGCACCATACATACTCCAAATCAATCCATCTTTTTGCCCATTCCCTAGAAGATCTAGATGCTTTCATGGAAAAGCTAGGTGCAAGTCATTTTTTGAGATTCATGTAGTTTTTAGGGTTTACCACCTTGCTTTTTGGATTTTCCTTGTTTTTGTGGAGTTTTTACCCATCATTATATAAAGAGAAGCCCATAGGCCCCTCATATCAATCAATCTACAAGCTAGTTTAGCTAAGATCCTTGGTTATGAGCTAGGAGGAATCAGCGAGGACAATGAGGAGGAGTACATTGAGTTTTGAAGGATTTTGAAACAACTATCCCTTGTCCTTCTTCACACATTCATTGTGTGCATGGTGATTTCGGAGAGTAGTACCTAAATTAAAGATTCTTCTTGTATTTTTGTTGTACCAAGCCTTTGCCTATTACTTCAACAAAGAGTGGTATTAGGCATAACACATCATCCCTGATGCACAGCTTCAAGTAGACACCCCAAGAAATAGTGTGACTTGCAAGAAGAAGGTTTAAACAATACTTGGAAAGATGTCGTGTGCCAGAATTAACCACAATAGCTAAACAAGTGGCCCTGTTTTTAGATGGCTTACTAAGCACAAAGTTAAGATCATATGTCTACTTGAAAGAGCCTAGATCCATAAAAGAGTGTGTGCATATGTGCATTGACATAGAAGACAACTTGGGTGAGGAGTTAGGACTATCCAAACTCTATAAGGACTCTGACAGTTCTACTAGTCATACCTCTAGAACCTCCATGGAGATAGATGAGATAGCTGAGCAAGTTGACAAGAAGCTAGGAGTTCAAAATAGACAAGCACCAAGGGCCACCTCATTGAAGTGGTGTTATACTTGTGGAGGAGACCACATGGCTAATTTTTGCGCGATGATGGCTCACTCCCAAGAAAACCCTAATGCTCTATATTGCACCATTGAGAGGAAATACACAAATCATACGGCTCAAGATTGACCATACAATAAACATGCTGTCAAACAAAATTATCAGCAACCTTACTAGGAGGGTAGGTATCAGAATCAATACCAACGGCCATATTATAGGCCACAACTGCAATATCAGGCACCATACAGGCCACAACCAGTCCTAGGAAACCAACCACCAGTTCTTGCCAATGTGATTCCAGCTAAGTATGTAGTGGCAGAGGAGAACCTTAATAGAGCACTGGTGCCAGTGACTCCTTTTGTCTCAGAAAATGACTCTCATGCTCATAGTTCAGACTATTCCCATGAAGCTAGTCCACATGGTTATTACAAAGAGTCTCCTGAGCCTAGTGAGAATTGTTTGTATCAATATGAGGCACCACTTATGGAGCAAAATTGGGAACCAGAATACTCTAATGTCATGTATACAAATCCAAATCCTAGGCCCCAAGTGAGACAAGTAAGACCACAATCCACTAGAGGACCATGTTTCAAATGTCAAGGTGACCATTTCATTCGTGAATGTCCCCAGTCACCAATTCTGGGACAAGGACAAAACATCACAATACAAGGCTTTTGTTCTAAGTGTGGCAAAGAACATCTTCCAAGGGAGTGTCTTAGGAATCCCTCTAGTGCACCCAAGGTTACACCCATCAATGTGGTAGATTTAGTGATAGAACAAGCATTAAAACAGGATAAACCAGCTGAGCAATTAGAGCCAAGTGAATCAAGAGAGCCTAGTAAGAGGAAAACCAGAACTTGGAAAGACACCAGAGAGAAGGCCACTCGTAAGTGGAATAAAAAGTTGTCTGAACTAGAGGAAAGCTTGAAAGACACATAAAACCATTGAAGAGAATGAAGAGCGATGTATGTATATAGGAGATGACCTAAGTGCAAAAGAAGAAGAAGAGCTTGTAGCTCTATTAAGGGAATATAGGGATGTGTTTGCATGGCACTATAGAGATTTGAAGGGAGCAGATCCAAAAATTTGCTCTCATACGATCCCCATGACCGTGGATGCCAAGCCCACCAATTAGAAGCCCTACACATATAATGACACTTATGCAGCTAAAATAAAAGAAGAAATTGACAGGCTGATTGAAACTCGATTTATCTATGAAATTGAGCATACTGAATGGGTGTCCCCCATTGTAGTGGTGCTAAGAAGAATGGGAAGTTGCGAGTGTGCATTAACCTTAAAAAAGTTAATGCTGCTACGATTCAAGATAGTTATCTGCTTCCAATCACTGAACATCTATTGGAGCGTGTTGCAGGCAAGGAAGTTTATAGCTCCCTTGATGGATTTTCAGGTTACAATTAAGTAGCCATTGCCCCAGAAGATCAACACAAAACAACTTTTGCCATAGAGTGGGGAATCTTTTTCGTGTGATGCCATTTGGCCTCACCAATGCACCTAGAACATTCCAAAGGCTCATGTGTCATGTCTTCAAAGAGTTCTTGCGAAAGAGCTTAGAAGTATATGTGGATGATCTATGTGCTTATTCCCAAGAAAGAAGATACCACATCCCTGAGCTCAGACAAATCTTCAACAAGTGTAGAGAATATCAAGTGTGTCTGAACCCAGAAAAGTGTGTGTTCATGGTACGACAAGGTAAAATATTAGGTTACATTGTTTCCAAGAACGGAATATCAACAGACGAGGACAAGGTTATAGCCATAACTGAGTTGCCGAGACCAAGGAGCGTTAAAGAGGTTCAAGCATTTATGGGCCATTGTGGATACTACCGCATATTTATCCACATGTATGCAATCATAGCCAAACCTCTTTATGCCTTGCTAACAATCTTTGAGTGGAACGATGAATGCAAAAATTCCTTCAATGAACTAAAGAGATGTTTGTGCACAACACCAATATTGACCACCCCTAATTGGGTAAGCCATTCCATGTCCACGTGGATGCAACTATAAAAAGGGCTGGAGAGCTCATTTTTGAGGTTAGCTTGTTGTAGATTTGAGCTTTGTAAGAGAGTTCTTTTGTAATCAAAGATCTTCCATTGTTTCATTCTTTGCTCTTACTTTGTGCGTGTGTGTATGTGTGTGCATGCTTGTGTGCTTTCACTCATGCACTTGTGCCATCACTTGCTCACGGTCTTCATACCGGTCCTCACGTCTCCGTGGATTGACATTTATGAGGTGAAGCTCCTCACCTTGGTACTCACCATTGTGCTAGAGTAACAATTAGTTACTTAATGTTGGTGTCACAAAAACTCATGTTGATGAGATGTTGAATACTCTCATAATTTCACTTCCATCTACTTATACACCATTTGTTACTTCTCTTTCTCTCTCTACAAGAGATAGAGAAATATCATTTGATGAGTTGCACTTCTTGTTACTTCAAGATGAAGAACATTAGAAGAGTATAGAAGAGAACAATGAAGCCATGGTATCATCATCTAAAGGGAAGAAGAAGAAGGAGACCACAAAGAAGGAGAAGAAGAAGACTCAGCAGAATAAGAAGGAAAGTAAGGCTTCTACTTCAAAGTCTTCAACTACTTCTACTTGTTGAGCCCATAAAAGTCATGTTGGTCAAAGTCAACTGCAGTCAAAGTCAATTGGTCAAAGTCAACTGATCAAAGTCAATAAGGTCAAGGTCAAAGTCAACAGGTGCAAAGTCAAAGTGCGTAAGTGCAGGTGTCAAAGTGCATAGGTAGTGCACAATGAATTGTCCACAAAGGGTAAATTGGAGAAAATGGGTTGCAGGTTGCAGAGGTATTTTCTCTAATTTCCCTAAGGTTCAAAGTGTGTTTTAAAGTGTTTTGGAAGGTTCAGGTGAACCCCCTCTTATGTGCAAAAGTGAAGACTTAAAAGGAAACATGAAGGTATGTGAAGCGGCAAAGTGTACGCACAGGTGAAAGAATGGCCCCCCCATTAAAATTTTTGGTTTTAGACTAAAGTGTGCAGAGAGTGCTAAGCTAGTCCCCCCAAGTATCTCAAGGTCCCATTGCAGTGTGCGCGTGCCGACAGAAGGTATTCACTCCTCCCCCTTTGTGGAAGCTTAGTGCAAGGTGTGCACAAGGATAAGCTTGAAGCAGGTGGAGGTCTGGTGCAGAGGAGGCCGGCGGCAAGAAGACTTTGGGATATTTGGTATTTTGTAATTGAGCACTCTGTGGGATTGTGCAGAGAGGTATTGGCTTGTCTTGCACTTCAAACATTGTAATTGTCTTACTGTAATCAATTGGCAGAAGCTTCCAGGTGTATTTTCTCTTCTTGTTTCTTCCCTTTTCTCCTACAAACCCTCAAACTCCTTCTTGTCTAAGAATCCACCAACACTACTATATCTAGTTCAATTACTTTTGCAGCTCCAAAAGATAAGTCAATTTTCACTACATGCACCTCAAAGAAAGGAATATGCCACTACTGCAAGAGACCTCGACATTATATTGCAAAATGAAGAAAGAGGATTTTTAATGAGAAGAAAACATCATCAAGAAATAATGTTAAAGAAAATTCAAAGCCTAAGTCTTCAAGTGAAGAATCATATGCAGGTGTCACTATTGAAGAGATAGCATTTGATCAAGTGCAATTACATGCAATCTCAAAAAAACCTTGGATATTTGATTCTGGTGCCACTAACCATATGACAGGATGTAAGAAGGTGTTTTCTACCCTTTCTATTTCAATAGGAAGAAGGGTGAAAAAAGTAGATGGCCATGATCTCGATGTTGTTGGTGTTGATGCAAACCTAAAATCCAGAGCAGGAGGAAACTTTAAGATTTTTAATGTTCTTTATGTACCTAAAATGAAGAGAATTTGCTATCCATATCTACATTCTTGTGAGATGGTTACAAGATCACATTCAAGAAAGATTCATGCCATATCCTCACTCCAAATGAGGAGCAATGCCTTGTGAAAGGAGAAAACAAAAGTGCAATGTTTGTACTATCCAAAATTAGTCATGCTAATGTTGCTAGGTCATCTACACAGAAGGAAAACATGAATTTATGGCATGCTTGATTTGTTCATATCAATTACATAGCTCTCAAGAACATTAAACTACAATGTATGGTGAAGCGCCTCCCCACTTTTGATTTACCAGATGATTCACAAGCATGTGAAGGATGTCTTGAAGGAAAGCTAGACAAGCTACCATTCAAGAAGTATGGATACATTATAGTTACTAGCAAATTATAGATTATATATTCATAAGTGAATGGACCTATGAGATGAGATTTTATTCAAGGACACAAACATTTTTCTACATTCATTGATGATTTCTCCAGCTATCCATTGGCGTTTTGTTCTTAAAGCAAAGTCAAAAGTATTCTCGAAATTTAAGAAATCTGCAGCTATGGTTGAGAATGAAAGTCATTCAAAGATTCAAATAGAGTTGGTACTGCTAATCACTGCTTTGTACCTGCTCTATTCTACTTCAGAGTTATGTTGTAGGCCCCTCTAGCTTTCCAATGACACTAAATAAGTGCCTATGTACTTTGGAGATGATGCTTCAAACAATTAGATCAAAAGAGATAAGTTTGCAACTAGCTAGTGACCCAAAACTTGCTATTTTGGTATTGGTACTTGCTAAATGTTTTGCTCAATGCTCATAGTACAGTGGCAATTAGAAAAATTCCTTCTAATGATATCTAATTAATTTATAGATCTAATGATTCCAAGTGGAATCACTTAAAATGATAGACTATACTCTGAGCAATGACTTTAACAAGTAGAAGCTTACCCCCGATATTTTAGGAACTTTGTAGAGAACGACCAGTGACCACTTCGAGACCATTTTCTCCCAATTTTTCGAATGAAACTTCTTCAAGCTTTGATAGCTTGTAATAGAATCTGAGCTTGTTCCAACAAGCTATAGATCATTGAAAATGGATAACAATTCACTGAGATATGAGCATCACAATTTCACTGTTCTGAGTAGACATAGCAGAGAGATGAACAGAGATGATCAATGATATAATGTATTATAGAACAATGTTGTACATGATCATTGGCATGAATATGATGTCCAATGATAGTGCTAAAAGTAGGCTGTGATGTAAGCCTCTCAACATATACAAATGATCAGCAATAAGCTCAGTAATGGGGGCACTTTAGCCACGTGTTTTTCAACTCTCTTATATAGTGACTTTTCTCCAAGTTTGAATTTTGAAATGTAAATGATCTTCCACCTAAACTTTCTTCCTCTAAATGAGGAGATATTCTCTTATGAGAATTTGTAGCTTATTTGTTCTCCTAACTCCATGGGTTTAGTGGCTTTACAAGATTCCTCCAAGTCAAATGACTTTTACAAAAAAGTAAATGGTAACAAACCATAAGCAATGGTTCATGTGGTTCTTCAAAGAGTTGCACATAACTTCTTCAATGCCTAGCCAAGTGTGAGGGCTTGGCATTTGCACTAACATGAAAAGATACATTTGTAACTATTAAACATTGGCTTTGAAAACTTAGACGGATCTCCAACCCTCTATATATTAAAGCATAGTCGAATGTCTTGATATTATCATGAAAAGTTCCAAGGATTTGGACCTTTAGTTCTTTACATTACAGCTCAAGCATGACAGGTATCTATATGACATAGCAGATATACATTGAGAAAATTTTAGAGAGGTTTGCAATGAACGAATTTAAACCTATGCAAATACTTGTGGATGTTAATATATCATCACATGCAGATGCAAAATTAGAACCTTTAATGCTACCTTATATAGTCAAGGACTTGGATGATTGATCTATCTATGTAATACATGTCCAAACATTCATTTTGCAATTTCTCAAGTATTAAGGTTCATGCACAAACCACTCAAGATCCATTGGAAAGTAGTTAAGAGAATATTGAGATATTTTAAGGGAAATCAAGTTATGCTATGTTACTCCAAATAAAGGTTTTTTTTGTTCAGATTGGGTTGGTGACAAAGACACAATAAGAAGTATTATTGGTTATTGTTTCTATATTGGAGATTCCATCATCTCATGGTGATCCAAGAAACAACCAACAATAGACACCGCATCAAGTGAAGCAAAGTGTAGAGCACCATTTATAGCTACACTTGAAGCAATATGGCTACAAAAAAGTTTGAGATATCTTGATGTTCATCTTCATCTACCAATGCATATATTTTTAGATAATGAAAGTGCTATAGCTATTGCAAAGAATCATGTTCATCATGCCAGGAAGAAGCATATTGAAGTGTAGTACATTACATTAGGGAATAGATATCCAGAAAGCATATTGAGTTATCTTATGTACCTACAAGTGAGAATGTTGTATATGTTTTTACCAAAGCATTATCCAGAGATAAATATAAGAAGTTATTCAGACATTTGAAACTAATGCCATTATGAAGTTGAGGGGGAGATTGTTGGAAAACAATGTCAAAATGTCCCAAAGCTGCAATAATTTTAGCAATCCTTATTTTAGCACTTAACAAACATTTCATCAAATCTAGTACAAAAATTCATTGCACCATTCGAATTACTCATTGATAGTTTTTTTACGATATATGACACTTCAACATTTGGCTCAAATTTGACCATCAAAAGGCTAACCTAATTTTTCTTTTTAGACACGCTTTTCATCCACTTTCACCAAAAGCATCACCAAAAGCAAGCTCGAAAGCACAAAATCTAGGCACTTTCATGAGAAGCTAGGTGCAAGTTATTTTTTGAAATTTGAGTAGCTTTTTAGGGTTCTTTTTTTTGAGGTTCTACCCATCCCATAAGCTCTCTCATATCAATCAATCTACAAGCTAGCTTAGCTAAGCTCTTGCATTATGAGATAGGAGAATTCAAGGAGGAGGAGGAGTACATGCAGATTTGAAGGAGATTGGAACAATTGTCCCTTGTTCTTCTTCACACATTCATTGTGTGCATGCTGATTTTGGAGAGGAGTAGTACCTGCATTAGAGATTCTTCTTGTGTTGCTGCTCTATCAGGACTTGACCTATTACTTCAACACTAGGAGGACCTATTTCTACTGAACTACATTAGAGGAGACCTCATTTCTGTTTAGGGTTTTCTGCTTTGACTATTTGGAATATTCTATATCCTTGTTTTTTCATATATTCACTCACATTTACACCTCTTACTCACATTTCACATTACTTTTATAACCAGCACCCTTAGATTTAGCATACATTTAGTTTTCGTATCATACATACATTGTAGTTGACATTCTTTTATTATTATTATGTGTAGTAGAATTAAGTTGTTGCTTTAATAATTATCATTTATGTCTCTTGATCAAGCTAAGGCATCATGTTCTAAGGTTAATTGTTGGAATATCCTATATTTAGATTATGTTTATAACTAGCAAACTTAGATTTAGCATACATTTAGTTTTTTTATCATACACACATTGTAGTTGTAAGGTGTCATGTTCTAAGGTTAATTGTTGGAATATCCTATATTTACATGTGACTCATTTATTGGGCCTACCACACTTCCAACAACTAAATGGCTCCATACGTTGAAATGCAAGTGAGACAGTAGTATTGATTGCTATAAGGCTAGGCTTGTAGAAAAAAATATGCTCAAGAAAAAGGCATTGATTTTGATAAGAACCTTGCATCCACATGTTGTACAACAACTATTTAGTAGCATCTTTGCATGTGTAGCTCACAATGGTTGGGATGTACATCAGTTGGACATCAGAACTATATTGTTAAATGGGGACTTGCATGAAGAAGTTTATTTTTTTTAGAACCATGGATTTGCAAAAAAAAAAAACGTATGGCAAAAAAGTGTGCATGTTAAAGAAGTCATTGTATGATTAAATCAAACACTCATGCTATGAGAAGATAAATTTCTACTTCTTAGTACATGGATTTCAGAACACTCCAATAGAAGGCACCTTGAATGTAATGTGTAATGAAGATGAAATTCTTATTATTTTCATTTATATAGATGATACGCTACTCACTAGTCCTAATGAGATGCATATTTTTTATTTTAAGGCAAACTTGCATTCCTCTTTTGAAATTCTATATTTGGGGCATCTACATCACTATTTGGGATTTCAATTCATGCAAGTTGATGATGGTATTGATTTATGTCAAACTAAATACATTGGCAAAAATCATTGTGAATCCCATAGAAATAGGTTTATGATTTAGAGTTCATGATGCTAGTTTCTATCAACAAGGTGTTGGATAAATTATTTAAGCATTGGCAAGAAATTAAGCATATCTTTTGCTACTTATCTAGTACTAGGGAGCTTGGGTTGTTTTATCCCAAGGGGAATCAATATCGCGAGATCTACATGCTTTTTTTTATCAGTTTGGGTTGGCCATTATGACACTCGTGTGCCCACAAGTAATTTTTGCTCCATGTTTGGTAGCTCATGCATAGCTGGTTCAGCAAGATGCAACATACTATGGTCACTACTAGTTGTGAGGATGAGTATAGGATGAGCTTCACAACTATTGTTGAGTGTGTGTGGCTTAAATGCCTTATGGATGACTTGGGTGTTGTTCATACTTCTACCACCACCATATTTAGTCATAGTCAAATCATATTGGTAGTTACAAAGAAACCACTACTCCATGCTTGCACTAAGCAAATTGTGCACTATCATCGTGTCAGGGAGAGACTCTTTGTTGGAGAGGTTAGTTCAACATATGTGCCTCGTAGCATAATGTTGCAAACCTTTTAACAAAGGCTCTACCATGTGAGAACAAAGCTTTTTGCAAAGCCTTGGGCTTGCTCCCTTTTGTGGATTAAACTTTGTCCACATTGGTTGACACTTTCTTGTACATGATTGTTAGGACCTTGTTCAACGCAACACTTCAAGGGGGGATTTGTTAGTATATTTTGGTAATGTATAGATTAACAATGTACTAGTAATAGTCATGTATAAATTATTAGTGTACTAGTAATAGTATTCTAACATAAAAAGAAGTAATAGTAAATTAAGAATAGTAGTAACTGTACTAAGTGATAGTACTTACTAGTAAATTAATAATACTAGTAAGTGTAATAGTAATACTATTTTAACACAAAAGAAGTTATAGTAAATTAATAATACTAGTAAGTGTACGAATATTAGCACCTACTAGTCAATTGATAAATAGTAAGTGTACTCTAACACAAAGAAAGCTCCCCTTTTAACAAGATCACAATAAACGAGAGTCTACAAGATTTCTAATACAAAATTCTAAAGTTTCCAAGCTCCCTTGTAATGAATTCACACCAGCTATTGTAAGGAATGCAAGTTCCTTATCTAATGTTTTTATTTATAAAAAACTTCTCATTTTGTTTTACACACTCGGGAGTTCATTTTCAAATTTGATTTTTGTGCATGACTTTGTGTGTCGGAGAGAGAGAGATGGAGAGAAAGAGAGAAGAGAGAGAAGAGCGGAGGCTATGAAAGCATCATTTTCTATATGGCATCTATGATTCAGAAAAGCTAACATATGTGTTTATTTACATCGAACATGATAAACACAAAATATATATGTAAATTATGAACTTGACAATGCCCTTAGATGGAGACAATGTCCTTAGAGAGAGAGAGAGAGAGAGAGAGAGAGAGAGAGAGAGAGAGAGAGAGAGAGAGAGAGAGAGAGAGAGCAATAGCACGAAAGTTAGCGATAAAGGGAATAAATTTAACCACACTCAAACCTTCCAACTATACAAAAAATTGAGAGCAAGAGAATGTGGCTTTCCCTTTTCATGAAGGGAAGAACAGGTTCATCTTCTTGATTTAAATATTCAACTGAATGTTAATTTGAGGCTTGCTTTAGGACACTTGCTTGGTATAGAATGTACAAAAATAAGCAGATCATCAGAATTATGAGCATATATGAACGATGAGGGGAAAAATATCATAAAGAGGGAACGAAGTCTCCCAAGGGTTTTAAGTGTGTGTGTGTGTGTGTGTGACAAGGTGAACAAAGAGCTCACACTCATGTATAAAAGAGTTCTAAGACTTAGAAATGTGGAATGAGATCATGCACAAAAGTAAGTAAGCCCAAATGTTTGAACTTCTCACAACGTAATCACTTTGTATGTATATGTATATGTATATGTATATGTATATGTATATGTATATGTATATGTATATTGTTGGGTTGTAGGGTATGCACACATCCTCATTTGTGCATGAGAACCCTCCCTAGACCATAAGAATAAGTCTTTTTGTATATATTTGAGTGTCACATGTGAACACTCTCCTAGAGCACTTTTTAATATTTTCTCATACCATAGTATAGAAGACTTGAGAATCTCTCACCTTTTTGGCTCTTCTAGGACATTCCTACGTAAAAATCCCACGCATGAGTTTCTTGGGATTTGGTTGTTACAAGAAGAGATTTTAGAATATCCTAGAAGATATGTTAGTTAGAGAAAGATCACCTTTTTGACTTTTCAAAGAGGCACATGGGGAATAGAGCTTAGCCTATAAATATGAGCTCATTTTTGTAAAGAGGGGGAGCTTTTGGCCGACGTGCTCTCATGTAAAATCTTTTCTCAATGGAAGATGCTCTCATTTACTCCAAGAAGACTATTTACATTTACATGTATTGTGTCTTGTGAGTGTGTGAGAGTGGTGTGTGTGTGCCATGCATGTCTCTCCTTTGTATGAGTAGGATAATTGCATTTGCTTGTATTTTCCTTATGGACAAGGATCCTTGACCCTCTATTCTCCTTGTTTTCAAGCATGTGGCAAAGCATGGGGCTGTTGCCAATGGCTTGAACATGTGGGAGATAGGGGTGGATGAGAGGAGAGTCACTCTTGAGCTTTCCTACTTGTTTCCATGCAAGGTGGTGTGGGTTTTGGGCATTCCTTGCTACAACCTCAACACTTTTTGGCACCGTTGCCGGGGATGGTCGGCCTTTCATCACTTGGAGAGCTCAAGAACATGTGGTAAAGTATTGTGTTGCAATCTTTTTTGCTCAATTACGTAGGATTTGAGTTTGTGCATGGCACTTTCACCCTTCCTTTGGGCCAATTGCTCCCCATTTTCTTGTTTTTTTTTTTTAGTTCATTTCTATTTATGCACAAAAACACCCCCCAACTCCCTCTTCTTTCTCACTCTCTCTCACATACGCACTCCCACACACACAATAGGCATCACTTTCCACCTCTGCCATCTCCTAGTTGAGTTAATGTCTTGGATAGGGGGATGGGTACTCTCCCTTAACCGTCCCTCTCTTCAAAATTCAAACAGTCCCATAGTGAAAGTATCAAAATTTCAAGGCATCAAAGAGAAAATTGTCTTCGAATTGGGAAGATGGGTGCGAATCCCCTCTCTCCTCAATTAAGAGGACCTTATGATGGTACTTGGAGTAGGTGGGGGAGTTCTCTCTCCTCTTCCAATCTCTCTCTACATCGAAAATTTTGGGTGGAGCGCTTACGCCCCCCTTTTTTGCATTCATGGCTCAGGGGCGAGCATCTTCTTGCTCCCCCTCAACATTTGGGTATGGTGGGGCTGAAGCCTTCTGGCTCCCCATGTCTGGTGTCCCTCCATTTATACAATATTGAGTAGTTCTTCGCTCCACGACAAGAAATTTATGCGTTGGAGGAAAGCTTGTTTGTGGAATTCCTACCATCTTTGTCATAGGGGAATCGAGGTTTGCTTCCCTGCATGGTAGGCTCTTCTCTCTGTCGAGCTCGTCTTTTCAGGCTCTCCTTGACACCACTCCTTCAGCATAGCATGGGCTTGACTTCCTCAGAAGGCACTTCATCAGGAACATCTCAGCTTGGCAGGTTTACACCATGACTCATGTGCGGGAAGCAGTCTTGGCGGACGAGTCATCCTACACAAATGCCTACCTCCAGGAAAACAGAGCAGGAAATAGTGCGGAAACATCTCAATCGACTTCTGCAGTTGTTCTTTGGTGTCCCCGTGTTACCTAAAGGAACACGTGCTGTGGTGATAATGTCCAAATCCTACACCCCATCGGTCTCTCTGACGTGCAAGGGTGAAGTTCGTGCTTTCCTACCTGCTTGACTCTACTCTCGACTACTGAAAAGAAATCCTCTTGCTCTCCCTCTTCAGACTATTGTACCCTGTGCGGTCGCGTTCACTTTCACCAGTGGACCAAAGTCCTTGGGTATCTCTTCCTATATCTACTGCCAAAATATGAAGACTTCTCCTTTCTGGAATGGCGCATGGCTCCAGCTTTGGGGGGTGGATTATTTGGAAGAACTATCAATCGCCTGCCCCAAAACGAGAACCTGTGTAAGCAGAGTGGACCTTTGCTGAGTTCCGATTCAAGACAAGCGCTTCACTAGCACCCCAGCTTTTGAGATCCCTTGCAGAGGAGAAAATGGTCTACCTCGAGACCAACTTCACTGATGCAGACCGCTTCTTTCCTTAACGCTTTGGATGCCCTGACTCTACTCTAATGCTAACCAACAACCATTCCAGCAGGCATGTGGCCCCGAGCATGTATATTCATCCAAAATGCAAACATCGAGGAGTTGTTCATCGTTTCACGAAGCTTCCCTCTCACACTTTGAGAGTATTAACTCCTCACAAGCCAGCAGATACTTATGGTTTACATGATCAAGCATTAGAAGGTCTTATGACAGCCATACCTGTGGTGATCTTGAATAGGTAGTTAGAGCATCATGAGAAATGGAGTTGGCAGAAATATGGCACATCCCCAAAAGATGTTCAGAATGTATCTTTCAGTATGCTGCCCTCTGAGAAGAATTTGAAGCTTGTATCAAACATACCCATGAATGTCAGAATGAAGGCAATATTGCACAAGGCTCAGGGGGTGACTTTCTTCATGTAGTAATTGTTGGAAAAGCATGCGATTGTTCGGGTCCAGCAGATGTATTCCTCTCCACGCCACACCCAGGAATGAAGGCCGCTGGAAGTGAATGCATATCTAAGATGCTCGACAGTTACTACAGTTTAACTTGATCAAGAACACAGTGCATCAACAAGTCTTTTTATCCTGAGCATTGCTTGAAGATGTGGTTATGGAGGGTTTTTGTTGGCATTATTCAACAGCTCGGAGAATTTGAAGAAGAGATATTTTGTGATCTGCATAAAGTTTTATTGGCAATAGTGCCAACTAAAGTAAAAGGCTGACTTACAGGGTGCTCAGATATATGATAATGATTTGTGATTCAAACTTCTGAAGGTTAGCAAGAGAACCTCAGAGATGACTATAACTCCCATTCAACCTAGCTTTTGGAGTAAATCGCATTATGGAATTCCTCCAAATCCTTTAGTTGCAAAAAGCTATGGAGATCCTACAGCCGATTCTCACCAGGCTCTTGAAGCAAATTGATTACTAGTACTGGTGTAGGAACTGGTATATTTCAACAGAAAAAATCCTACAAGTATTGGTAATTTAAGCTCTAGAATGTGTAGATTTCTATTACTAGAATGCTTTTATCGTGGATGAATCTTCGAACATGATTTGTATTGAAGTATGTGACAGAAATGAAACACGTCTGATAAAGAAGGTCAGGGCCAACATAGATAAAGCCGACTTCTAACTTGAGCTAACGACTTGCGAAGGCTATGGGTAAGGGCAAAAGTGCAGAAAAGATCACCTGGTAGGGCTCCTCCATGTGGCTCTTCAAAGCACATTACAGTTTCCACCTTTGTTGCTGCTCTGACATGCATCTTTCTAGAAAGTTGGAATGTGAAACTTTCATGGGCTTTTTGCAAAGTGTATTTTTTATCTATGAGCAGGAATTCATAAGACATTACCCACACTTACGGGGTACTTTCTCTTGGTTGAGGAAGATTCTACAAAAGATCAGCCAAATATTTTCCACATTTTAAAGTACAGGAGATCTCATACCTCCTGTTGCATTCATGCTGTGAACAACCAAGCTAAGTGCAAAAAGAGCATTATTTCTGCTGGAGACAAACTGCAGTATATGTCCAATGAACATGCCCCTTTGGTAGACATGTAGACGTTGGAACATTGAGCACAAGGGGGGGAAGCCTCTTGAACTATGACATGTATGCTCAAGCAATGAGGTGAAGCCCAGATAATTCAATACACACCCACAATGCCTGTAATAGGACTACTTTGGATATGTTTGGAAATTCCTGAACCTCTTCAGCTCGCTGTACCTGTGCTCACCTAAAAAGCACAGCAAAGGAATCATTGAACAATGTGCTGACAAATCATTCCTGAGTTAAACATGGAGATGTTGCAGTCTCTTAGCATTGGTTGGCTAACATACAGAAACTCGAAACCTGTGTCATTGTTTCACAGGATGTCACTACCATTGTTGCTACTCTCAAGATAACCAGAAATCAGTATCTAATATACAGATAAGGCTTCCGCACACCATAGGGATCTGATGAACAAAGAAGATTGGATGCTGTTAGGTGTCTCATGTTGGCACATGGGGTTGGAAGAATTGCTTCATGTTCAGGCTTGTCTCGAAGATGTAGGATTACCATTCTGGTGCTGACAGTCATTAACAGGTCTTACTTGGTGGGAGGGCTCACAATGGGGTAATGAGGTTTTGAAGGCCAAGCATAGTCATAAAGATAGTTCTTTGGTTCATGGCCAGTATCTTATTTTATCACATGCCCCGCTGGGAGGATTTTCTTCAGGTTGGTTGCAGCTGCTGGAACGGGAGACTCTGCTGTGAATCAGTGCAGAACCATGTGGCCATTCGTGGTGTCTATTGCCCGCTCTCATCAAAGAAGGCTCATTAAAAGCAAGAGTGGGAGCAAGGACTGTACATGTGGTGAAGAACCCACATATCCTCGGAGTGATAATGGGTCAGGTAGCAACACTTGACATAACCCCTCAAGAGGAGGACAGTTGGGGTTTCTCAAACAGAAGAACTCCATCGGAACTCATAAGCTCGATGTGTAGTTAGCAAAGCTTCTGCTATATCCAGAAATTGGGTCCTGCTTAGGCATTTTGTTATCATGATTTTATGTTTCTGCATTTCTGGATCATATAAACATGAGCATGACAATTCTCCCCATATCTGATGGAACCATACAACTATCGAAATTAGGACAATTTTCTTTTCTCTGGAGATTTCCTCTTACTCAGATTGATGGAGGAATTTGAGCAGTTCAAATTAGGGAAAAACAGGGCTCACTGATACCTTGCTTGGCAACATCTGGCCTCAAGTTCTCCTCTAGAAGATCCAAAGATATTTGCTAAATGATTCCTTGGATGCTTCTGCTGTCAAAGGTTCCAGTGTGGGTTCTGATTGTGTGCCATTTCTGTCATAACTTAGTGTGCTTCCATGGTTTGCAATGGCCATAGATGCAAATCTAGGGGACTGGACTATAGATACACTTGTCAGTAAAGATGTATCAATGACAAATGTCTGCAAGATTTGGTCGGGGCAAGCTAGTGCAACGATAGGATTGAATGATTTGCAGCTCATCTTCTTTTGCTCTCAGGAAAAGCTGAGAAAAAGCTATTGTTGCTTGCTCCAAAACTGGCCGATACGAGGTTCAACAAAGTTAATGAAGTTGCTCTGTCAAACTGAGCTATACTTGCAGATCTTGGCAGTAAAGAAGGATGGTATGCATGAAAGGGCTAGGTTCATAATTATTGGGCTAATAGTGGTTCATTATTGCTCAGTCAACTCCTTTGGATTAAAGTGCCAAATCAAGCAACATAGCACAGGCTAGAGTGCAAGGACATGATGACTGGTGGATGAGCTAAATCCTGGAGCTATTGGAAGCAGGGTGGCATGACCAAATTTTAGTCATTTTTATTTGTTTCATTGGCTACAATGGTTAACTAGGATAATTTTTTTGCTCACTTTTAATGTGCTCATGGTGGTTGCTTCACATCACCAACAGGGTTTGTTGAAGCCATGTGGGCAGCTGCTATGTTTCCAGAGCAAGGATAGAACTATGCTGAAGCTGGCTATGTGTGATGAGTGTGCCCCAAGCAACAAAGTTGGCCCTTCATCACAGATTAATTTGGCTACCTGAAGGCTCCTGCTACTGAATGACAACATGGCCTCCTGTGGATTAATTGTTGCTGCTGCCTCAAAACTGGTCTATCTGCTAGTCAAACTCCTGGAAGTTCGAGGTGATCGGAATACATCATGAGCTCCTTGCTCTTGGAAAAGTTGGCCAGCTATAGTTGAAAGCAATAACTTGGTGGCTATTGAAGGTGTGCGATTAACAGGCTTCTACCAGGCTAGTGCTTAGCATGCCAGGGTTATGGCATTCCTCGATTTCTGTGCTGAACTCACAGAGTTGCTGGGTTCCTCTTTGATGATTTCTTATGAGTAATGTATTCCTCACATAATCTTGTTACCGAAGAGCTTGGGGCATGCTGTCCTTTTGGTCCATATGGTGCAGGGCAGCACTGTGACTACTGACAAATGACAAGTGGTTTTGGAAACCTTGATTGCCCATGGATGTGTCTTCTCGAGATGGGGATTGCTTTCCATGCTACGATTTGACCCTAGATCGATTGTTCAGTTGCCTACCCATCCAGTTTCTGCATGGATTCTGTGGCCACAACAAGGATATACAGCTCCTGAGGATGATGCCCACTTTCCCTGTCATCATAAGTGAACATTTGTAAATAACTTTATGTGTCTGACATCTTTTGTGTACTGCCCTCTGATGATATCTCGTATCTCATTCTCTAGTTCAATAACTGATACAGAAGCCCACATGGTTGTTTAAGCGTTGATGATCAAAATTATGTTGTAGGCTCAACTCTAGTGTGATATGATTACTGCCAGGATGGCTCATGAATATTGGGGTTATACTCCCAACTTGCTGGAAGGCAGCAAAGCTTAAATTAGCTTGACCCAGTTCCTGCAAACATGTGAATAATTGTTGTTACTTTACTATGATCAGAGTTGAGATATCAAGCTCAACATGTGATGATCCAGGATGACACGTACCAGTTTTTCGTTTCTCTGACATGTATAGTGGTCACGCCGGTATATGTCAGGGATACTTCATTGAGCTTTATTAGATTTATCTACCGAGAGTGATGGCACATTTGTTTCTTGCCAGCTCACTCATTCGCGGACATTGGGTTTTTCCTTATGTACTGGTCTTTATATATTGCACTGGTTGTATTCTTGTTTTTAGGTCATTCTTATACATTCCTTTTATGTAATAGAAGAAGAAGAAGAAGATCATTCTTCCTTGCCTCAATCTGTGTGTGTGCTTCTCCTTGAGAGTGAGAGTGTGTGTGTGAGCTCTCTTCCTTATCTCCTTCCTCGTGACATGGTATCAGAGCCAACGTGGATATAGAGAGCTCGTGGAGAAGGAGACGGTGAAGACTACGCGGCAAGGCGTGGAGAAAACACCATCTCGACCTCCATTTCAAGCCCGCAAGGTGGGGCCCACAGAAAAACCAGGTCAGTTTCAGAAACTGTAACTTGCGTTGTGTTCGGTGACACTCATATATTCCAGATTCAGAATTTCAAGCGATTCCGTGTACTGTTGATACACGAAAACTGTGTTTTTTTGAGATCGAACTGTCACGTCATAGTGCGACAGTGTTCAAGCAGAAGTGCTGCTTGTAGTGAGTTGCGGTGTTGTGAATTGTTGCAGAAATGGCAAACGCAGATGGAATGAGTCAGCTTATGAGTGATAAGCTGGACAAGAACAACTTCCATGCTTGGAGATTCAGAATGACAAATTTCCTGATGGGAAAAGGCTACTGGAAGTACATCGAAAGAGAGAATGAAAATGCTCCGCAGTTACCAGAAAGGAATCAGACTGCAGAACAGTTAAGAGCATATGAGGAATGGAATCAAGGATCACGAAAGGTAATGTATTGGCTATCTGTTAGCATACAGGATAGCATGATTGGACACATACAGGATGCCAAGACTCCAAAAGAGGCTTGGAACAGTTTGGTCACTTTGTACGAGACCAATACAAAGGCACAGAAATTGCAACTCAAGAACGAGCTACATACATTGGAGAAAAAGAGCATGTCGGTAAGTGACTACACTCTAAAAATCAAAAGCATATGTGAGTCACTTGCATCTATTGGCGTGAATGTAGATGATGATGATAAGGTGGAAGTGTGCCTTCGTGGTTTAGGAGCTGCATATAAGCAGTTCAGAACTTCTATACAGACCAGGGAAAATATTCCGAATTTTGCTGGTTTGGTCTCTATGCTGATCATTGAAGAAAAGAATCTTGGTGAGGATTCAAACTCCCAAGGAAAGCCCAGTTCTGAGCAGGTATTCTACTCTGGCAGAGGAAGAGGCAGAGGTAGAGGTTTTGGAAGTGGAAGAGGAAACAATAACCAAGACCAAGGTCAACAATAGAATCATGCAGGAGGAAGAGGACAGTTTCGAGGCAGGGGGAGCCAAAGAGGTCGCAGAAATTTCCAAAGAAATGATCCAGGTAATGATAGTAAAGGATGCTGGAATTGTGGTAAACGTGGACACTTTGAACGTGATTGCAGGTTAAAAAATCAAAATAATAGAAGGTAGCAAAACAACTATGCATCCACAAGTGCAGATGATTCTGAGAAGCTGCTTATGGTTCAACATCACATGATGAATACGATGTCTGCTGGTGTTTCAAAATCGAATGATAATGTATGGTATGTTGATTCAGGTGCTTCAAATCACATGAGCAGTCATGCAGAATGGTTTAGTAGTTTGCAAAAAATGTCAGTTCTTGGATATGTTGAAACAGGTGATCACACATCGCATCCTATTGAGCATACAGGAAACGTAGCATTGTCTATGGAGGACGGAAAGGTAAAACATCTCGCTGATGTGCTACATGTTCCAAATATAACGAAGAATCTGGTTTCTGTTGGACAAATGGTTGACCAGGGATTACAAGTCAGGTTCAATGCTGATGGATTATATGTAGAAGAGTATAAGCAGGATGGACGATTGGTTGCCAAAGGAAACAAAGTGGGTAGGATGTTCACCTTAAATGTGAAGATTCCTGAAATGAATGCAGTCATGTTTGTGAAAGGTGCATGAGTTATTGCAGATATAGAGATATGGCACAAACGGATTGGACATGCAAACTTGCAAAGGCTGAAACTGATGCAGTCAAAGGAGATTGTCCATGGACTACCAAATTTCAAAGTTGCAGAAATGCAAAAGGTATGTGCAGCATGTCAATTTGGTAAACAATCAAGAGCATCATTTCCACATGACAAGCATGTTAGTGAGAATGTACTAGAAGTAGTACATACAGATGTTTGGGGTCTAGCAAAGACCACATCTATGAGCGGTTGCAGGTTTTATGTTACTTTCATTGATGACCATACACGCAAAGTATGGGTATATTTCATGAAAGAGAAGAGCGAGGTGTTTACTCACTTCCAGAATTTTAAAGTTATGGTGGAAAAGCAAACAGGGAAGTACATTCAAACATTAAGATCTGATGGAGGAGGTGAATACATGTCAAATGAGTTCAGCAGTTTTCTAAAAAATCATGGAATTCGGCGTCAATTTTCATGCAGGTACACACCACAAGAGAATGGTGTTGCTAAACGCAAAAATAGACATATTGCAGAAATAGAAAGAGCCTTGATGGCTGAGAAGAATATGCCTCATTGTTATTGGGCAGAAGCTGTTCATACTGCTGTATACATCATGAACAGAACTCCGACTGCTGCTGTACATCAAGTTATACCTGAAGAGAAGTTTACAGGTAGAAAGCCAAACTTATCACATTTGAAAGTTTTTGGTTGTATTGCATATGTACATGTTCCAGATGAGTTGAGGATGAATCTTGATCCGAAAGCAGAAAAATGTGTCTTCATTGGATATTCCCTTGAGCAAAAGGGGTACAAATGTTATAACCCACTCACACGATAGGTGAAGGTGAGCAGAGATGTGGTATTTGATGAAATGTCAAGCTTCTATGCAGATGCCAAAGAAGGGCTGAATCTTGAACCAAATGACAAAGAAAATGCTGAAAAATCTAGTGCAGAATCTCAAGTTTTGAGTGGACCGGATGCATCACCAAGCAGTAGTTCCAACTCAAATCCATGGAGTGGAAGATTGCGTGGAAATTTCAGTCCATCAAATTCATCAAATACATCCAAGAAAGGTAAAGAAAATCTTTCTGCTGGTAGTAAAACAAGTGCAAGTTTTGAAGACGTTGATGGAGATTCAAGTGGTTCAGAAAAGAGTCTTGATGAGGAACTTGGATTGCCCTCTATGAAGACTCCAGGAGTAAGAAGGGCACATGCAGATGATACAAGAAGAAGTGACCCAGGACAAAGAAGATTTGGGAGGATGCATAATTCAGTGCAACGATTGACATATGATAGTTACATGGCTCGCCATTGTGCCTACATGGCAAAGGTAATACAAGATGCTGAACCTTCTTGTTTTGAAGATGCAATTGGTAATGCAGATTGGGAAAAAGCTATGGATGAGGAGATGGCTGCACTTTATGGAAATGATACATGGAAGCTGGTTCCATTGCCGCAAGGAAAGAAATCCATAGGCTGCAAATGGGTTTACAAGGTAAAGCATAATGCTGATGGTAGCATAAGCAGGTATAAAGCACGATTGGTAGCTAAAGGTTATGCACAGACATATGGCATTGATTATGAGGAAACATTCAGCCCTGTAGCTAAAATGTCTACTGTCAGAACACTTGTTGCATTAGCTACAACAAAAGGATGGACTTTGCATCAGATGGATGTGAAGAATGCTTTCCTACATGGTGAGTTACAAGAAGAAGTATATATGGACTAGCCACAAGGATATGAAGATTCAAAGCATCCAGAATATGTTTGCAGGTTGCAAAAGGCTTTGTATGGGCTGAAGGAGGCTCGGCGTGCATGGCATGCAAGGATTGCTGATTACTTAACCAACATTGGGTTTTCTATGTGTGATGCAGATCACTCACTATATGCAAGGAAGGCTGATGATGGCATCACTATTGTGGCTATTTATGTTGATGATCTGATTGTAGGTGGTGATAATGAAGAAAGCATCAAAGAGGTAAAGAAACTTCTTATGCAGGAATTTGACATGAAAGATCTTGGTGTGCTACGCTATTTCTTGGGCATTGAGTTTATACATACAGAAACAGGTATATGGATGTCGCAAAGGCAATATGCCTTGAATATGCTGCAAAAGTATGGTATGGCTGATTGTAAGCCAATTTCTATGCCTTTAGATCAGAATTTGAAATTGGATACTACATTAGGTGAAGCATTGGAAAATGCTACTATGTACAGGAAAATTGTGGGAAGTCTTATATATCGTACAATTACAAGGCCTGATTTAAGCTACACAGTTGGACTTGAAAGTCAGTTTATGCAGGTTCCCAAGAAGCCACATTTGGATGCTCTGAGGCGCACTCTACGTTATGTGAGTGCTACTTTGGATTATGCATTGTTTTATGAAGCTGGTGTAGATTTGCAGGTTCATGGATACACCGATACAGATTGGGCTGGTAGTACTCCAGATAGAAGATCTACTAGTGGCTTTCTTTTCTCACTTGGAGGTGCAGCTATTACATGGAGCAGTAAGAAGCAACCCACTGTTGCTTTGTCGAGTACAGAGGCTGAGTATAGAGGTGCTGCAATGGAAGCATGTGAGGCATCATGGCTGGAGATGTTACTTGCAGATTTAGGTGTGGAAGTGCAAAAGCCTATCACTATCTATTGTGATAATCTTAACAGCATACAGTTAGCACGGAACCCTGTTTTCCATGCCAGAACAAAGCATATCGAGGTACATTATCACTTCATCAGAGAGAAGGTATTAACAGGTGATATTGATCTTGTTTATGTGAGAATAGATGAGCAGGTTGCTGATATTTTCACCAAAGCACTTGGAGCTGAGAAGTTGAAGAAGTTTCGGAAGATGCTTGGATTACAGGATATGGCATTGAGCTTGAGGGTGAGTGTTGAGATATCAAGCTCAACATGTGATGATCCAGGATGACACGTACCAGTTTTTCGTTTCTCTGACATGTATAGTGGTCACTCCGGTATATGTCAGAGATACTTCATTGAGCTTTATTAGATTTATCTACTGAGAGTGATGGCACATTTGTTTCTTGCCAGCTCACTCATTCGTAGACATTAGGTTTTTCCTTATGTACTGCTCTTTATATATTGCACTGGTTGTATTCTTGTTTTTAGGTCATTCTTGTACATTCCTTTTATGTAATAGAAGAAGAAGATCATTCTTCCTTGCCTCAATCTGTGTGTGTGCTTCTCCTTGAGAGTGAGAGTGTGTGTGTGAGCTCTCTTCCTTATCTCCTTCCTCGTGACAATCAGGCCTTCCAAAGATACCCTCAACAAGCTCTATGCACATTGGGCAAGCAAGGATTACTTAACGCTGCTCTTCATGAGGGCTAGGCTGACTGCCTCTTAGGAGGATGGTGTCACCTAGCACCGAAAGACTCCACCACTTGGAAGGCTTTTGCTTTTTCAGGAACTACTCTAGGGGATGGCTGCATATTCGGCAACAAGAGGCTTCTCTTTTGGATTGTTGGGCTGACTGCCCCCATGGGGATTGTGTCGCCTCGCACCTAAAAGACTCCACTACTTGCTCTAAAGACTGAGGATTTATAGATGGAAGGAAGGATTGCTGGCTTGCAGATTGGAAGCATGAAGTGCTGCAGATTTAAAGACCATAGACCTGAAGATCTTGCAGCCTGAAACTTTGCTGATTGAAGAAATTGCAGACCCAAAGATTTCAACTTGGATAAAGTTCAGCTGTGTATGATCCTCTGATCTTAGCTTTGTCGAGGACGACAAAGTCTAGGGAGGGGAGAGTGTTGGGTTGTAGGGTATGCACACATCCTCATTTGTGCATGAGAACCCTCCCTAGACCACAAGAATAAGTCTTTTTGTATATATTTGAGTGTCACATGTGAACACTCTCCTAGAGCACTTTTTAATATTTTCTCATACCATAGTATAGAAGACTTGAGAATCTCTCACCTTTTTGGCTCTTCTAGGACATTCCTACGTAAAAATCCCACGCATGAGTTTCTTGGGATTTGGTTGTTACAAGAAGAGATTTTAGAATATCCTAGAAGATATGTTAGTTAGAGAAAGATCACCTTTTTGAATTTTCAAAGAGGCACATGGGGAATAGAGCTTAGACTATAAATATGAGCTCATTTTTGTAAAGAGGGGGAGCTTTTGGCCGACGTGCTCTCATGTAAAATCTTTTCTCAATGGAAGATGCTCTCATTTACTCCAAGAAGACTATTTACATTTACATGTATTGTGTCTTGTGAGTGTGTGAGAGTGGTGTGTGTGTGCCATGCATGTCTCTCCTTTGTATGAGTAGGATAATTGCATTTGCTTGTATTTTCCTTATGGACAAGGATGCTTGACCCTCTATTCTCCTTGTTTTCAAGCATGTGGCAAAGCATGGGGCTGTTGCCAATGGCTTGAACATGTGGGAGATACGGGTGGATGAGAGGAGAGTCACTCTTGAGCTTTCCTACTTGCTTCCATGCAAGGTGGTGTGGGTTTTGGGCATTCCTTGCTACAACCTCAACACTTTTTGGCGCCGTTGCCGGGGATGGTCGGCCTTTCATCACTTGGAGAGCTCAAGAACATGTGTATATGTATATGTATATGTATATGTATATGTATATGTATATGTATATGTATATGTATATGTATATGTATATGTATATGTATACGTATATGTATGTGTATATGTATATGTATATGTATAGGTATATGTATATGTATATGCATAGTAAAAAAAATCGTACGATTTTTTTAAAATAAAAATCGTAAAAATTGCATTCGCAATTTAAATCATTTTTAACGATTTTTATTCCAATTTTATTATTATTATTTTTAGTTTTCATATGGTAGATCTATTTTTAAAATTAAAATTTGATCACTGGGATACTTATGCTTGCTAATAGTGTTAAAATCGATGCTCAAAGCCAAGTTCCTTCAATTGTGTATGTACATTTTGGCATCAAATTAAGTCCCTATCCAGTATGAATCTGTATCAACCTACAGCTTAATGACATTATAGAGTTTATATGATTGCAATGCTATCATAAACTCTTTGTTGGCATCTCACATATGACTGAAGTACAACAATTAACAAGCATCCAGGTCATATAAACTTTTCACTACTTTCACTACTATCCAATATTGGAGTGTATATGAGTTGAATAGGTATTGTGCATACCTTAGATACAAGAAAAAATAAAAATCTCTTGATGAATAAAAACCTTGATTTTTATTTTTATTTTTAAAAATCTCTACGATTTAAAAACTATGTGTATATGTGTATGTATATGTATATGTATAGGTATATGTATATGTATATGTATATGTATATGTATATGTATATGTATATGTATATGTATATGTATATGTATATGTATATGTATATGTATACGTATATGTATATGTATATGTATATGTATGTGTATATGTATATGTATATGTGTATGTATATGTATATGTGTATGTATATGTATACGTATATGTATATGTATACATATATGTATATGTATATGTATATGTATATGTATATGTATACGTATATGTATATGTATATGTATGTGTATATGTATATGTATATGTGTATGTATATGTATATGTATATGTATATGTATATGTATATGTATATGTATATGTATATGTATATGTATATGTATATGTATATGTATATGTATATGTATATGTATATGTATACATATATGCATACATATACGTATACGTATATGCATATGTATACGTATACGTATATGTATATGTATATGTATATGTATATGTATATGTATACATATATGCATATGTATACGTATACGTATATGTATATGTATACGTATACGTATACGTATATGTATATGTATACATATACGTATATGTATATGTATACATATACGTATATGTATATGTATATGTATACGTATATGTATATGTATATGTATACGTATATGTATATGTATATGTATACGTATATGTATATGTATCTGTATACGTATATGTATATGTATATGTATACGTATATGTATACGTATATGTATATGTATATGTATATGTATATGTATACGTATATGTTTATGTATACGTATACGTATACGTATATGTATATGTATATGTATACGTATACGTATATGTATATGTATACGTATACGTATATGTATATGTATATGTATACGTATATGTATATGTATATGTATATGTATATGTATACGTATATGTATATGTATCTGTATATGTATATGTATATTTATATGTATATGTATATGTATATGTATATGTATATGTATATGTATATGTATATGTATATGTATATGTATATGTATATGTATATGTATACGTATATGTATATGTATATGTATATGTATATGTATATGTATATGTATATGTATATGTATATGTATATGTATATGTATATGTATATGTATATGTATATGTATATGTGTGTACCTAAGTCGTGAAATCTTAAGGGCTTGTGTCAATGAGACTATACCTCAATCGCCCCACAAGTGCATATAATGGTGGATTAATACACGTTTAATTATCAATTTGTGGAATTAGACGTACCAAGTGTATGAATGCATGTGCACACGTGATGGTAAGTGCACTATCAATCGTACAATGTATGTGACTTGTCTCCAATACCTCTCAAACTCACTAACTCTCTAAAAATGCATGTCGTGATACCATTTATATTAGTAAGCACAAATTCAAACTTTTCTCTCAGCTCCAAACTCTGAATGTGGTCTTCGAAGTTCTCAATGAGACACATCTACTGGTGGTATTTTCAGTCAAATATGACAAACGTACTTTAAGTTATGAGGAAAATAGGGAATTGCGGGAAACACAAACACTTACTCCACAACTCGTTATGGCTCACACACACTATAGTAGTTCAAAACTGATGGGAAGGGGTAGACAACAGTCCTACACACACATTTCAAGCATTGCACACACACAAAAGCTCTTGGAGAAGAAGAAAATTAGCAGGCAAGAGGCAAATTCTAAATTCTGCTTCAATTCTCACAATGGCAAAAAGTCCGTTACAAGAGTCACAAAGTGACTTATATACATGTGCCCTAAAATTGGTTCTTTCACACAAGAGACTGGGACTTTTATTGAATAACTCTAATTTCCTAATATATTACAAGAATTATGTTACAATGAGCCAAAAGTTGAAGTGTTATATATTGTTAAAAATCTCTCACTAAGAATTTCCAAGGGTGCATTAAAATTTTTAATAATTTTTTACCAAATTTTGGTTAAGTCCTCAAATAAGGATTTCTAGGATTATTGCAATTTTGGGACATTCTAACATTGTTTTCCAACATTAGTGCCAATGGCCTTCTTGCAAGGGGGCAAATCATACAAAGAACAAGTACCATTCTTCATAATAGAATCATATTAAGATTGCATAGTAGCTATCCAATTTTTTTGATTTTGTGCTTCATCGAAGAAACGAGGCTCATTATCATCACAATGGTTAGACATAGCCATTGCATAATATTCAATTGCAAAGGAAGCACCATTGAAGCTTGAGTGAGTATAATAAGACAAAGGTGCATACAACTTACTATCTCTCAAAGTCTACACCAACCATTTTGGCATTGATTTTTCCTCATCAATATCTACTTTCTCATTAATAAGCACATCATGAATATCTGTAATAAAAAATGGAATGATTTCTATTCTCATTCAAAATTTTCATAGGCTAAGAAAAAGCCTCATTGAGAGATACATTAAGAGGCACTGAAACATCATTTTGGATGGAGAACACAACGGCCATGTAGAAGGTGCTACAAGAAAGACTATCACAGACACACATCTTGATGAATACTTGGCCTCCACCCTACCATTAGTGACTTCTTTATATAACTATACATTCTTGGCGGACTACAATATCCACCCTTCCTTTCCCAAACCACTTTTCTACTAGAGTGATTTACGGTGGTTGCCAAGTTTGTGGATGATATTATAGTTCATGATCTCCCAAATGGTGATGCTATATTGCTTCTTGCATTTAATATCATGGGCTGTATAAACTCATAGACTATGTGAAATTCAAGACTCCTAGGCTATCTCAGATGCAAAGCTTTGTCGTGCACATTTTGATCATCTAAATTTTGCTAGTTTTCTTTGCTTGCAAAAATTTGAAATGGTGTCCTCTCTGCCCAAACTTGAGGAACCTTCTAAACATGTATATGAAGACTATATTTTGGGAAAAATGCAATGTTGCACCTTTCCAAAAGATGGTTTAGTTCGAGCTGCTCATAATTTGTAGCTTGTTCATAGTGATGTCCATGATCCTATGCAAACACCTTCACTTTGGAGCTACCTTTACTTTATGAATTTTATTGATGGCTTTTCTAGGCATGCATGGGTGAATCCATTGAAAGCAAGTGCTTATGCGCTTCAAATAGTTCCTAGTCATGGCTGGAAATCTTTAAGCACGTAAATTGGGCACCCTCCATTCTGATTGAGGGTGGAATACATGTCTTCTAATTTTAATGCATTTCTAGTTGATCATGGGATAAAACATTAGTTTACAGTGCCATCAAAAACATGGAGTTGCTGAAAGAAAAAACATGTATCTCTTGGAAATGGTGAGATAAATGGTCAAAAGACAGGCTTTACCAGATAGTTTTTGACTTCAGGCTCTTATGTTTGCAGCATATGTACTTAATAGGTGTCCGACCAAAGCACTAAAATCGATCACTCCATATGAGGATTGGCATGGTTTCAAGCCATTTGTTACTCATCTGTCTTTGGTTGTCTAGCATATGCACTAGATTCTGAACAACAATGAAGAAAATTGGATGATAAAGTAGTGAAAAGTAGCCATCAATGAGCTCAAAGGATGTATATGATACATTATTGCATGTTACCTCATGATTGTGAAGAGATGGATAGGTATGTGCTTGAAGATGAAGAGGTCTTGCAAAATCCTTGATCTACACCAGCCAAATGAACTCCAAGAGTATATGGTGGGACCTTTTAGCTTGCCAATGGATGTATTAGACACCCTATGTACCTTGGAAGATCACTCTCAAAAAGATAGATCAAAACAGATAAGTTGGAGTTAGCTCAGAGGTGAAAAACTTGCTATTTTGGTTCATACACCTGTCCAGTGTTTTGCATAATTCTCTGAGCACAGCAGCAATTAGCTTAATTCCTCTTGGGGAAGTCTAGATAACTTAACGAGCTAACTTTCAAGAGTAATCTCATAAAAAATAATGAACCACACAGTGAGAATGATGTTTAACAACTGATGACATCATCCCGATTTTCATGGGCTGCTATAGTTTGAAACTAGTGAGCAGAAAAATGCACATAACTCAAAACGTAGGAACTCAATGATTATGAAACTTTATATGCTAATACTAGACAATAAGCTGAATCCAACAAGCTTTAAATCATTGAATTTGGATAAGTAACCACTGAGAAATGGCTCTGACAAGATGAGTAAAAAAGTCGAGTACCTGACAGAGAAGTGAAGATGAACATACACTGTTGACTTCAACTGAACATAACTGAAGATTGCAACATCCAAATGAAATGAAAATTGATGAGCATATAGTAGACCTACAGAGCTAACGTTACCAAGTTAAATCACTAAAAATGATCCACCAAGATCAGAGAAACCATCTCTGCAATCTGACTACAAAAATTGAGAGATATGGCAGTGAGTAGTACACTTCATAAGAACATGGAAATATGAAACCAAATGATAATGAAAATGAAAGTATATTGCTTGTACAATACAATGGAATTACTGATACATATGTGTGCCTTGGAATCACACCTTGATATGGCATAAAGCTCAGCTCTTGGAGGTCTTCACATAGGTCTCTCTAACCATGACTAAAACTGCCATCTATTTATAGTTGAGTTTGGGAGGCTAACTTCCCTCAATCACTCTCCAATCAATCAGTGATTGATTTGATTCTCTACCTACCACAAATCACAAATTCGTGGCTCCTCTTTCCCTTTTTGATCATGTGGAATCAACCACTTAAGTTTCTTTCACTTTTACATTAAGTAAACTCTTCAAAAGTTACAAGAGGTAGTTCACAAGTGAACTTTACATAGTCTTCATTTTGAAGCTTCTTTTATGACTTTGTGGGACTCAAGCCAATACTTAGGCTTGTCATAGACTTGCTCCAACAGCTCCCCCTCAAGCCAAGTATGCTTGAGGTCTTCAATCTTCCAAGATTACCTGCAAACCAATCATAGCCTTGAATTTGCAAAGCTTTGTACCATCCAATGCTTTGGTTAGAATATCTGCACATTGTTGATGAGTGGACACATATGATATTTGAATCTCTTTGCTTAGAACCTTCTCTCGTACATAGTGATAATGAGCTTCAATATGTTTATACCTTGCATGAAAAATAGGATTAGCAGCTAAGTCAATAGAACTCATATTGTCACAAAAAATAGTTGGAGTTCCAAACTCCAATCCAAGATCTTTAAATAATGTCTTTATCCACATAGCTTCCTGAGTAGCTATGGCAAGACCTCTGTATTCAGCTTCAGTAGAAGAGAGAGCAACTGTGGGTTGCTTCTTGGATGACCATGAAATAAGCTTTGAACCTGCAAAGGTAAGATAACCTGAAGTGCTCCTTCTATCTTCCTTGGAGCCAGCCCAATCTGCATCAGAAAATAGCTTCAAACCTAAATCAGATACATAAGGATAATAAAGTCCTTCATTTATGGTTCCTTTGAGATATTTGAGTATCCTTTTGGCAGCATCCATATGTGGTTTCCTTGGTGTGTGCATAAATTGACTTAGCGCACTCACACTGTAACATATATCTACTCTTGTCAATGTGGCATAGTTGAGACTACCCACTAGACTTTGATATGATGTGATGTCCTCTATGAGTTCACCTTCATGTGAGCTCAATTTGTGATTGACCTCCATTGGAGTACCTGCAATCTTACAATCTTGCATCTTGAATTTTGCCAATATGTCCTTAATGTACTTTCTTTGAGTGAGAAACAAACCATGATCTTTGTAGACAACTTCCAAGCCTAGGAAGTAGGTAAGTGAACCCAAATCACTTATCTTGAACTCTTCTCTCATCTGATCTTTGATCTTCTTCATACCATCTGCATCATTTCCTGTCAATATAATATCACCTACATATACACATAGGTACATGACCTCAGAATTACTCTTTTTAATAAAGAGTGAAGGATCTGCCTTGCTTGGTTGAAAGCCTTTGTCTTGCAAGAATGAAACAAGTCTAAAATTCCAAGCTCTTGGAGCTTGCTTGAGACCATACAATGCTTTGTTAAGTTTACACACATAATCAGGATAAATTTGATTCTCAAAACCAGGTGGTTGTGCCATATATACCTCTTCTGTTATCCAACCATTCAAGAATGCATTCTTTACATCTAGTTGAAGTATCTTCCAATTCTTGGAAGAGGCAATACTAAGCAAAGCCCTAATAGTAGGCATCTTTGCCACAGGAGAGAAGGTCTCCTCATAATCAATTCCCTGAGTTTGTGCAAAGCCTTTTGCTACAAGCCTTGCCTTATACCTGTTAATGGAACCATCATAATTCTTCTTGAGTTTATAGACCCATCTTGAGCCTATTACCTCATGGATGAAGTCTTGGGCACCAAATCCCAAGTGTTGTTTTCCTCAAGTGCTTCAATCTCTTCCTTCATTGCATGCTTCCATTCTGATTTTGCTTTGGCCTCTTCAAAGGATGATGGCTCCTCTTGGTTTATGTCCTGTGCTATGTAGATAGAATGTTTAGTTACTAATGAGGTGTCAAACCCATACCTTTCTGGTTTTTTCTTTTCCCTCATAGATCTTCTTAGGCCATGATGTGATGATTGTGCCTCATGTCCAAGTTCCTGCAATTTTGCTTTACCTTTAGACTTCCATGCTTTGATCTTTTCCATATGAGATTCTTCATCATCCTCTGAGGTGTCTTGTTCTTCAATCTTTGGTTGTTCTCTACCAAGCTTTGGAAAATCTTCTTCAAGATCATATGGTAAATTGACCTTCCTGCATGAATCTTCATACCATGAATTGTTCTCATCCAAAACTACATCTCTGCTTACCAAGAATCCTTTGTTGGTAGGGTTGTATAACCTGTAACCCTTTTGATTTTTGTCATATCCAATAAATACACACCTTTCTGCCTTTGGATCCATCTTGCCTCTAACCTGTGAAGGAACATGAGCAAAAGCAATACATCCAAAAATTTTACAATGATCTAAGCTTGGTCTTCTTCCATTCCAAGCCTCATATGGAGTCATCGCATCAAGGGATTTTGACGGCAACCTGTTAATCAAGTAAGTGGTTGTAGATACAGCTTCAGCCCATAGATAATTAGGTAAATGTTTTTCATTTAACATGGACCTTGCAGCTTCAACAATTGTCCTATTCCTCCTTTCTGCCACTCCATTTTGCTTAGGAGTGTACCTTGTAGTTACCTCTCTTTTGATTCCTCTTTCTTGAAGAAAAGAATCAAAATCATGGGAGAAGTATTCTCCCCCTCCATTTGACCTTAGCCTTTTTAGTGATTTACCTGTTTGATTCTCCACAAGAGCCAAATATCTTTTGAAACATGAAAAAACTTCATCTTTGTGTTTCATAAAGAATAGGATAGTCCATCTGCTGCAATCATCAATAAAGGAGACATAATACCTTGATCCAGATATTGAAGCTTCCTTGCTAGGTCCCCATACATCTGTATGAACCAACTCCAAGAGATCTCCATGCATATAACCTTTCTTCATGAATGGTAACCTGTGAGAATTTCCAAATTGACATGCACTACACTTATAAATCATATGTTGTTTTGACAAATTAGGGAGTCCAAGTACACTTTGGTCCCTGCAAATTTGCTTCAATGACCTTTCACCAATATGTGCTAACCTTTTGTGCCATACTTCCAGTTTTGTGAGTGTCTGACTACCATAATTAAAGAGAGCAATGTTTCTAGTGTCTTGTAATTCAAATATGAACAATCTACCTGACTTTCCACCTTTTGCAATTCTTCTGAATCCTTGACTTGGATTTTCAACAAATGCTCCTGCTTTTGTGAACCTGACTTGCAACCCTTTCTCTACTATCTGCCCAACACTTATCAAATTCTTTGTAATGGTAGGGACATAGAGTACCTTACTGAGTAGGTTGATGTTTCCATCAGGTGCTTGGACATTGCCTATTTTCTCCACAGGATGTTTGTATCATCTCCTGTTTGTACCTCATGCTTATTCCTTGGATCTTCTAAATCTGATAGGAGTGCCACATTTCCTGCCACATGATTTGAACAACCTGAATCTATGTAGAAACCATGCTCATCAGATTTACCTTGTGGCGTAGCCATGTTCATGATCAATAATGAATCCTCTTTGTTTGAGTCTTCTGTGTAGTTATTGTAGTCTCTCCTTCCTTTGTAGCCTCCTTGATAGTTTGAATGATTGTAGTTGTTGTAGTTGCCATGATAATTGTTGAACCTTCCTCTTGAGTAGCCATAACTTCCTCTATTGTATCCTCTACCTCTTTGATTCCTCGAATTCCTAAAGAAATTTTTAGTTGTATGATTAATTAATCCACAAATAGAACATGAGTTGGAGTCTTGGGATCTCCCTCTGCCTTGTCTACCTCCTCTTCCTCTACCTCTGCCATGTCTTCCTCTACCTGCATAGTTAGCTTGATATGTACCTGCTTCATCATCCACTTTCTTTGCCTTTCCTTTGTTATCTTTGGACTTGCTTTTATCAGTGTATAAAGCTGAAGATTGATTACCTTTAGAGCTTTCTCCATTTTTGATAAGCTTTGCCTCTAGAGTAAGTAGTTGTCCAATGAGTGTATTGAAATCAGGTACATGCATGTCCATGTACAAATCCATAGCTGTGGTGAATGCTTCCCACTTGTCATCTGCCTTCAAGCCATTGATGACCTGCCTTACAATTTGCTCTTCATCTATTACCTCTCCAATGCTTCCCAACTGATCTGCTATGTCCTTGAGCTTTGTGACAAAATCAGTCACATTTTGTTTGGGAGCCTTCTTGAGAGTTGTGAAATCCAGCCATAGTTGATGCTTCCTAGCTTTGGTACTTGAACAGAAGAAGGCTTCAAGTGCATCCCACACTTCGTGAGATGTCTTACAACTTCTAATGTGAGGCAACAAAAAATTTGAGATAGAGTTGAGGAGAAAAGACCTTGCAAGTGCATCTTTGGAGCACCATGTGCTCAATCTTTCTTGCTCTTCTTGTGTTGGTTGACTTTTGTTCCTGAAACTTGGCATAACTTCATCTCCAGCCACATAACCATATAAACTTCTACCTTGGAGATAAGCTTCCATTCTTAATGACCAAGCTGAGTAGTTACCTCTGTCCAATTCGTCAATTGATGAAGGAAATCCATCTGCCATGTTGTCCAACCTTGCTCTGATACCACTGTGAAGAGATGGATAGGTATGTGCTTGAAGATGAAGAGGTGTTGCAAAATCCTTGATCTACACCAGCCAAATGAACTCCACGAGTATATGGTGGGCCCTTTTAGCTTGCCAATGGATGTATTAGACACCCTATGTACCTTGGAAGATCACTCTCAAAAAGATAGATCAAAACAGATAAGTTGGAGTTAGCTCAGAGGTGAAAAACTTGCTATTTTGGTTCATACACCTGTCCAATGTTTTGCATAATTCTCTGAGCACAGCAGCAATTAGCTTAATTCCTCTTGGGGAAGTCTAGATAACTTAACGAGCTAACTTTCAAGAGTAATCTCATCAAAAATAATGAACCACACACTGAGAATGATGTTTAACAACTGATGACATCATCCCGATTTTCACGGGCTGCTATAGTTTGAGACCAATGAGCAGAAAAATGAACATAACTCAAAAGGTAGGAACTCAATGACTATGAAAATTTGTATGCTTATACTCGACAGTAAGCTGAGTTCAGAAAGCTTTAAATCATTGAATTTGAATAAGTAACCACTGAGAAATGGCTCTGACAAGATGAGTAAAAAAGTCGAGTACCTGACAGAGAAGTGAAGATGAACAGACACTGTTGACTTCAACTGAACATAACTGAGGATTGCAACATCCAAATGAAATGAAAATTGATGAGCATATAGTAGACTTATAGAGCTAATGTTATCAAGTTAAATCATTGAAAATGATGCACCAAGCTCAGAGAAACCATCTCTGCAATCTGACTGAGAAAACTGAGAGATATGGCAGTGAGTAGTACACTTCACAAGAACATGGAAATATGAACCCAAATGATAATGAAAATGAAAGTATATTGCTTGTAAAATACAATGGACTTACTGATACATATGTGTGCCTTGGAATCACACCTTGATATGGCATAAAGCTCAGCTCTTGGAGGTCTTCACATAGGTCTCTCTAACCATGACTAAAACTGCCATCTATTTATAGTTGAGTTTGGGAGGCTAACTTCCCTCAATCACTCTCCAATCAATCAGTGATTGATTTGATTCTCTACCTACCACAAATCACAAATTCGTGGCTCCTCTTTCCCTTTTTGATCATGTGGACTCAACCACTTAATATTCTTTCACTTTTACATTAAGTAAGCTCTTCAAAAGTTACAAGAGGTAGTTCACAAGTGAACTTTACATAGTCTTCATTTTGAAGCTTCTTTTATGACTTTGTGGGACTCAAGCCAATACTTAGGCTTGTCGTAGACTTGCTCCAACAATGATATGGTCTTGGACCTTAGACACAGATGTGTGGAGGAGCCCTCACATCATATAGCACTCCTTTAGTAAGAAAGTGGGTTGGGAAAGGAAGGGTGGATATTGTGTTCCACCAAGAATGTATAGTTACATAAAGAAGTTGCTATTGGTGGGTTTGAGGCCCAATAGTCATCAGGATGTGTCTCGTTAATATTGTCTCTCGTGGAGCCTTCTATGTGGCCATCTTCTTCTCCATACAAAAGGATGCTTCAATTAGCATCAGAGCTAGTTTCCTCTTTAGACAAAGAACATCATGAGAAGCTTCACTAAGAGAGAGAGAGAGAGAGAGAGAGAGAGAGAGAGAGAGAAAGAGAGAGAAAGAGAGAGAATGAGGACTTGTCTCTCCTCCCCCATGTGCATTCTCGAGGGTGAAAGAGCAGAAGAGAGCCCTTTTACTTCACCACTCCTCTTTGAAGTATAACACGTTTGCATGCACCTTTTATAGTGCTAATAGGTAGGTTTGAATAGATATGTGGGATATTAAGAGCATCTTATTCCAAGCTTCAAATGTCATTTCCATTAGCCCAAGGGGTTGAACATCTCCTCTCATATGTAATATCTTCCTCTCTTATAACCATCATCACCTGTGAATTGCATCTTCATGCATCCATGAGATATGTGCATGCTTTGTTTATGGGAGACATGAGAAGGATGCATGATCTATATAAGAAAAAACTCTCAAGGTTTTTATGTGCATGCCCAATCTCTTCTCTTACCATCATTCACCATGGAGATAGAACACGAGAGGAAGAAGAAGCTTGGCATGGACTTGGAGACCATATGAATCACTCTTTCTATGGTGTATTCTCCATAGGCTCTCATGCACCTTATACTTGACTCTCCTCTCACATGAAGGTCTTTATGAGTTTTTCGAGTCTCATGGAGAGAGAGAGAGAGAGAGAGAGAAAAAATTTAAACCATATTCATGAATGTTATAAAGGAAGAAAGGAGAGCAAAGAGGCAAAAGAAAAAGTTTAAGGCCATATCCAAGCCAAAGTTAGAGGAGAAAAAGGACAAGAAAGGCCAAGTCTTCAAGAACAACATAAAACTCACCTCAAGAGTGCTCCTATGAGAAAAGAAAAATCATGAAAGGAGAGATTTTTGTGCATTTAATCAAGTTATCAAAAGATTTCAAATTCATTTATTTTATTTGAAGCTTGAACTACATATCTATGGCTTTAAATTGAAGTAACTACCTCCCAAAAACATTTGGTTGACTTGCAAAGTAGCAATTATCGGCAAGTATTAGGAAATGCCTTGACATGTAGCATAGATTAGTTTTTTCCCAAAATTTTGTAATTGCTTGATTTATAAGTGCACATATATTCTTGTATTGCCTTAGGTTTTGGCAGAGACAAACCATTTCAGATTTCTACAACCATGTAGAAAAATTCAAATGACTAAAGTGTGCATCCAAAGCTTTGCATCTGACATAGCCTAAGAATCATGTATTGCACATGCTTAATCATTCATAGATTTTTCATAAATTATGATCATATACAACCCATGACATAAAATGCCAGAAGCAATAATGACATCACCATTTGATAGATTATGGATTGTACATCTATCATCAATAAATTTCACAAACAAGTTGATCTTGGCTAATGGTGAAACTAATAACACATTTTTCTTTATCCTTGGCACAAATAAAGAGTCTAACAATGTAAAAAACTACTATTAGCAGTAGTCAGAATGATCTTACCAACTCCCATGACATGATACGAGGAGTAGATGTAATCACTGCATCATACCACAAGTAATGTTACTTTACCTTCCTCGTTTTTCCAATGATCAGCTAGTCCACAGGACAAAAATGTGTGTAGTACCAAAATCTTGTAAGACGTTTCCCTCGAATGGTCCCCTTGTTCCTGCTGCTATTTTCTACCTCTTTCTTCCTCTACAACTCTTTTTTCCCTTTCTTCCTATTATCTTCTCTTGGTTTCTTCTTCTTCCTACTACTTTTTCCTTTATTCTTCTTTTCGTTCCCTTACTGCCTCTTCCTCTCTCGCCTTCCTTTCTACTTCTTCTTTGGGGCGCACGTGATAGCATTCCCTATAGGGCCAAGCATAAGTGAAGTGAAGAAATTGTGTTGTGAGGTAATATGTTTGGTTGCCCCAATATCAAAGTACCAAACATCTGAGTCCACTTCAAACATACACTGTTTATGAGTAGATGGGTCATAATTGCAAATAGTAGTAAATACACATTCTTCATTTTGCATTAAATTAGTAGACTCTGTTTTGGGTGTAGAGGCCTCTACAACAATCATTCTAGCCTCTTTCTTCTTTGCCTCTTTTGTAGCCAATTTTGGACAACTCCTTAAGACATGATCTTTTCCTTTACAATATTTGCAAAACAATTTTTACTTTTTTGTTTTCTTCTCATCTTTTTCATCCTTCTTTGATTGTGCAGAATTAGAAGATTTATGCTTACTAGTAGATGAGCTCCATTTAGCTTTGCCCTTCTGACTAGCTAGGAAATCTTGATCTACAACATGCATAATGGACATGTTCTGCCTAAACTGATCTTCGTGCAATAGAAAAAAGACTAACCCCTTAAATGTTAAGGCATTTGGATTGCCTGTCATCATCAATCAAAGAGCAGAAGCAAAAATCTAATTGAATCTGGAAGACCATTCAAAATAGTCAACACAAGTGAACTGTCATGCAAGACTTCATTCGCAAAAACCAAGTGCTCCTTCAAATCTTTGATCTTTGTCAAAAAATTATCCGTGGATTTTCCTTCATTCATGTGCTCACTCTCCAAATGTTTTTAGAGGTAAGCAACATGAGCCTCATTTCTTTCCTGGTATAAAGTGGTAAGTGTATCCCAAGCATCCTTTGCTATTTTGGAGGAGAGAATATAAGGAATAATGGCATGTTTGAAAGCTATCAATGCATGTGATAAGCATCCCCGCCATCCCAACAAAGTTTCTCTATAGTAGATGCAATAGGAACTACAACACAAATAGGAACTTGAATAATATCACCATCTTCAATGCCATCTACATCAGCTTCAATAACTGTATTTGCAGGTGTAATGGGATGTTTTTCAACGCCCTTCACAATATTCCATGGTCCTTTTGCAACCAATACATGACGCATCATATAAGCCCATAATGGGTCATTGGTACCATCCAACTTATCCTCAACAACCAACATACAGAATACATCACTGCTAATGATTGTATCTCAAAAAATTGAACAGAACTACCCTATCGAGTTCTACTAAACCTATAGCAGACTTGGAGATGCTTATACTAGCGAACCAAAACCTGTATATATCTTTGTACAAGAAGATGAAATTGTCTACATAAGCATTACGATAGTGTGTTTGGAGGCCAAAATGAACTTGGATCGTGATTTCGACACCATAGAGCAAATCTATTTTGTTCTGCTAATCAGCTTGAGTATGCTTACCGATTTTCATGCAATTCTGAGACTGTGACCGGAGGGGTGTCCACGATGCCATAGATGAAGTACCAATTGTTGGAGTTTGAGGTATGCGAAAGCATGCGAATAGCACAAGGAAGAAGAAGAAGAAGCTTGGAGCACAACACGCAATACTGAATGTATTACCAAGAGAATGTGCAAATATAAGTGATCCATTAGAGTTATATGCATACATACAAGCCGATGGAAAAAACCTCCTAAAGAGGGAAAAAAGTGCCCCGATAGTCCTAGTGTGTTCACACATATCACTACCTAAATATATCAACACATTTCATAGTCTTATTACTAGCCATTGTAGCCACTATTTGGCCTTCTATACTCATCCTCTTTTGATAGAAGTGCTAATTTTGTGACTTTCGATCATCCATGTTACCTATCCGATGTGCATTGCTAAAACCTTTTAGGGTTATATCACCATCACAACTATAGAAAACACAATCATTAATGTCTCACTCTTTCACTTTTATAGTTTTTAAAAGAGCTCTATCCACACTAAAATGTTTGGCCCGTTTTCTAAACATGTTTGTGAAGGTTGTATTTTGGGAAAAATGTAGTGTTCCTCATTCCCAAAAGATGGTTCATTTTGAGGTACTCAAAAATTAGAGCTTGTTCATCATAGTGATGTCTGTGGTCCTATCTAGGCATCCTCCTTTGGGAACTATCTTTAGTTCGTGACTTTCATTGATGATTTTTCTAGGCATGCATGGGTATACCCATTGAAAGCAAAGTCTGAAGCGTTTATGTGCTTCAAATGGCTTTTGGTTTTGGTTGAAAATTTGTTAGCATGTATAATGGGCACCCTCCATTCTAATCAAGGGGGAATATATGTCTTCTGATTTTAATGTATTTTTGGTTGAGCGTGGGATAAAACATCAGTTTATAGTGTTGTATACACCTCAATAGAATGGAGTTGCAAGAAGAACAGGTCACTCATGGAGATGGTGAGGTTTATGGTCAAGAGCCAGGCTTCATCATGAAAGAACTTGGAGAAGCTTGTAGAAGGTAGAAAAATACGTTTCGAAGCGACGAAGTTTGGTCTAGCCAACCCGCACAAGACCAGCCCTTGAGTTTATGGAGACTCAAATAGAGACAATGAACTTCAAATGCCCATAGAGACCAGCATGATTACAATTAGAAAGAATCCTTTTATGGGAGTGATACACATAGGGTTGAGTGTATAGAATGCACAAAAGTATAAGGAATAAGAAAAATATGCTATAGGAATGAATGAGACATTCACCGGTGGTACTTCCTATTTTTCAGGAATATGTAGAGATTGACCCCGAGACAGAAAAATTCAGATTTCTCCTAATCTACTAAACGAAATGCTATGAAAATTTATATGCATAAACTAGACACTACTAACTTTCCAATGAGCCATGTTGCACTCAATTTGAAGCTTCGAAGGGAGAGCATCAGCCTCTGCAAGATTACTATTGGTGAAGAAGATGATGCAGAGAATTGAAGGAGCAAGACAATGATGGTCACAAGTGTATGTATATTGCTTCCATGTATTGTACAAGTGATTTCAAGTCTTTATATAGACTCTAGGAGTGTTCTAGGACTTCTACAAGTGGATTTTGAATTCAAATGAAGGTGGGAATGGTTGTTGGAGGGCATCAATTCACTTTCCTACAATCTAGGAAAAGTGAAGATCTAGTTTGATCTACTTTTAGGTGTTTGATTGCTTGATTGAATGCAACTTCAACAACCACAAATTCGTGGGATTTGGGCTTTATCTTTCTACCTTTACATGTGTAAAGCTTAAGGCTTTTACAACGGTAAATGAACCATCAAAAATGTCTCAAAAAAATACAATAAATGAGCATAAGAAAAAGAACTCTCCAACGGATATTCTTTCGACACGATAGCCTTTGATGTACACCAAATCCACCTCAAGCATAGTGTAAGCTTGATGTTCCAACACATCACATGTACTTAACAGGTGTCCCATTAAAGCATTGAAGTCTATCACTCCATATGAGGCTTGGCATGGTTGCAGGCCATCTGTTTGCCATGTCTACTAGAGATGTGTGTGCAAGTGAACTTGGTTGAGGAGGGATGGGGAAGGGTGGAAGTGTGGGGGGAGGGGGATGTTATTTAGCCATTACTTCTAAGAAGACATCAGTTAGCTCTAGAGATGTGTATGAAACTTTGCTGCCTCTTTTCACGGGTGTACAATCTAGTGCTAGTCCAAATGAGACAATTTCTTAGCCTTTACAAGTTTCACATGATGATGTAGATCATTCCACTTCTGATGCAAATTTACATGATGCACTTGTTGATGAGGATGAGTCTTTTTTGTTTGATGAAGCACAAAATTTTGAAAATGGGATGGCTGCTATGCAATCAAAGTATGATGCTATAATGAAAAATGGTACTTGGTCTTTATGTGACTTGCCTCCTGGTAAGAAGGCCATTGGCACTAAGAGGGTATACAAGCTGAAGCATAAGCTTAATGGAACAGCTGACAGGTATAAGGCTAGGCTTGTTGCAAAGGTTTATGCTGAAGAAAGGGGCATTGGTTTTGATGAGATCTTTGCTCCTACATGCCGAATGACTAATGTTCATAGCATTTGTGCACTTGCAACTCATCATGGTTGGAATGTACATTAGTTAGACATTAAAAATGCATTTTTGAATGGTGACTTCATGAAGAAGTGTATGTTTTTCAGCCTCGTGGTTCTGTGCAGAAAGGGCATGAAAACAAAGTGTGTAGGTTGAAAAAGGCATTATATGGTTTGAAGCAAGCACCATGTGCTTGGCATGGAAAGATACATGCCTACTTGATTCCACATGGTTTTGAGAACAGTCCAACTAAGAGCACCTTATATGTTAAGCATGGAAATGATGCTTCTTATCATTGTTTTCTATGTTGATGACATGTACACCAATCATATGAAGAAGCATATTGATGATTTTAAGGTTGATTTGCATGCCTATTTGAGATGCCAGATTTAGGGCACTTGCATCATTATTTGGGCATTCATTCTATGCAAGTTGATGGCATAATACCTTTGTGTCAAACAAAATATATTGACACATTATTGCACCGTCTTGGCTGTGAAGACTGCAAACCTATTGTCACTCCTATGGAGATAGGTTTACAGATGAGCCTTCATGATGTTAGAGATGCATTTAATGTTGTTCTCTATCAACAAGCTATTGGATGCTTGATTTACTTATGCATTATCTTGCCAGATATTCAGTTTGTTTTCTCACAGATGAGCAGGTTTATGCATTGCCCAGGTGTCAAGCATTGGCAGGCAGTTAAGCACATCCTTCCCTATTTGAGTGGTACCCGGATAACTGGACTATTTTATCCCAAGGGGGGATCACTACCACCAGATTTACATGTTTTTTTTTTTACTCTAACTAGGTTGGTTGCTATGACACCCATGTGTCCACCAATGGTTTTTTCTTCATGCTTGATAGCTCATGCATATCTTGGTTGAGCAAGAAGCAACCTATTGTGGCCACTTTTAGTTGTGAGGTTGAGTATAGGGCATCTTTCACAACGACTATTGAGTGTGTGTGGCTAAGATGCCTTATGGCTGATTTGGGTGTTGGTCAGTCTTCTGCCACCACCCTCTTCACTTATAGTTAGATCACATTGGAAGTTGCAAGTAACCTTGTATTCCATGCTCACGCTAAGCACATTGAGGTGCACTATCATTATGTGAGGGAGAGGTTCTTTGCTAGAGAGATCAATTTAGCATATGTGCCCACATAGGAGAACATTGCAAACCTTTTCGCAAAGGCTCTACCTAGGGAGAAGTTTGAAGCTTTCCGCAAAGCTTTGGGCTTACTTCCTTTGGTGGATTGATTCCACATAGCTTGGCACTTCCTTATAAATGAGTGCTAGCTCCTTGTTCACCGCATCACTCCAAGGGGGGATTTGATTATATATTTAGGTAACAATGTGTGTGAACACACTAGGATTGTCGGGGTACTTTTTTCCCTCTTTAGGAGATTTTTTTCCCCTGGCTTGTATATACACCTATAACCCTAATGGATCACTTATCTTTGTACATTCTCTTGGTAATACATTCAGTATTGTGTGTTGTGCTCCAAGCTTCTTCTTCTTCTTCTTCCTTGTGTTGATTGCATGCTTTCATAGAAGTCAAACTCTGTTGATATATTTAGGTAGTGATGCGTGTGAACACTCTAGGACCGTCGAGGCAATTTTTTCCCTCTTTAGGAGGTTTTTTCCCCCCGCTTGTATATACGCCTATTGCCCTAACGGGCTACTAATTTTTGTACATTCTAATGGTAATACATTCAGCATTGTGTGTTGTGCTCCAAGCTTCTTCTTCTTCTTCCTTCTGTTGTTCGCATGCTTCCGCAGACGTCTAACTCCAACAATTAGTATCAGAGCAAGGCGCCACTTCATCTAGGGTGTTGTCTACACCTCTTTGGTTGTAGTCTCAGAATCACACAAAATTTGGTAAGCATACTCAGGGTGTTTTAGAGATCAAAACAACCTCTCTATGTAGTGCCGAAATCACGATCTAATCTCGTTTCGGTCTCCGAACGCACTATCATAGCGCTTGTGTAGGCTATTTCATCTTTTTGTGCCAAAGGTATATACCAGTATTGGTTCATCAATATAAGCATCTCGAAGTCTGCTATAGGTTTAGCAAAACTCGTATGGGCAGTTCTGTTCAACTTTTTGAGATACAATCAATTTTTTGCATCAAGGTATTTTAGTCACCAACCAGCTGAAAGCAATGATGTATTCTGTATGTTGGCTGTTGAGGATAAGTTGGATGGTACCAACCACCCATTATGGGCTTATATGATGCATCATGTATTAGTCGCAAAAGGACTATGGAATATTGTGCAGTGTTGGAACTGAAGGACTCACCAGGCAAGGAAGCTTACAAAGGGAGTCAGAGAGAAGAGAAAGTACAAGCAGACAGAGCAGTCAACGACGATCTGGCAAGTAGGCTAATATTTTTTCAGGACACTAACGCATATAAAAGAGGTGGACACACAAGGAGAAGGAGCAAGTAGGGAGCTCTAGGAAATGTATGTCAAAATGTTATTAGAAACCCCTACAAAAATAGTGATTTTCATCACTAAAAACCATTGTAAATACCATTTCATATTTTTGTAGCTCCATTTTGTGCAAGCCAAGAAGTCCTTGAGCTTGAGGAGCTTTATAAGTACCTACCTGTCAGTTCTCACATTTTTTAGACTTTGTTTGAACCTCCAAATAGGGTAGAGAACCTAATTTTTAACTAGGCTGGACACTAGGTCTGGACACGGCCAAAACCTAGTCAAACACTATAAATAGAGCTAGAGAGCTCATTTTTGAAGCTAGCTTGTAATTGATCTAAACTTGTATGAGCACTTTTGAAGTAATCTAAAAGAACTCCATTGTCTCACTCTTTGTCTTGCCTTGTGTGCGCGTGTGTGTATGTATGTGTGTGCATGTTATTGTGCTTTGCACTCACGCACTTGTGCCTTCACTTGCTCGAGGTCATCATACCATCCTCACGTCTTCCCGGATTGACATTAAAGGAGGTGCTACTCATCACTGAGCTACACCAAATTTTGGCGCCATTGCCGGGGATCGAGCTTTGAGGACGAGCGTGTGATGGTAAGACGTAGATTTGAGACGTTGGCGTTGTAGGTAATTTCTTCACTCTTCTTATTTTTTCTTTTTCTTACCTCATCATCATCATCATCACCATCATCATCATCACCATCTCCCACCTCCATCTCCATCATCGCGAAAATTTTCAGTTTTGATCTTATCACCTTCTCCATTCCATTTCCCTCATTCCACTTGTGAGAGAGAGCGAGAGAGCAATAGTGTGTGCATTGTTTTTGCATGTTTGTTGAGTTTCTTACAGGATCCTGCTGTATCATCCCCTCCAGCACGCTGTGCAGGTACGAAAAACTCAGAAACTGTCTCTGTGTCGTCGACCTCTGTCGATCGCGATCGACAGAAAATTCGACCAATTGGTAAAACTAAGTGCACCACTAGGACAAGCACCAAGAGCATATTCCAAATCACTAAACAAAATTGAAAAATTCCGTGTTTCTCTGTCAATCGCGACCGACACCATCGATCGCGATCGACAGCCATGATCGACAACATCTGTCAATCGCGACTGACAGACCCTGTCAATCGCGATCGACAGACCCTGTCAATCGCGACCGACAGACCTCACGACCGACTGACTGCCACGTAGGATTCAGTCAATTGCGATTGACACCGTCGATCGCGACTGGCTGAAAATTCACGATTGACACCAAAATTCGCGTTGCCACATGTCCATCGCGACGGACACATCCTCGATTGACTGAAATCACGGCGGAAATCCTGGAAAAAGTGTCGATCGCGATTGACACCATCAACCGCGATTGACAAGACCCACGATCGACTCTGTCGATCGCGACCGACAGGCCCGACGGACACCTCTATCAATCGCGATTGACAGACCTGTCGATCGCGATTGACAGGCTTTTCGGCCAAAAAATTAGGGTTAATATTTCCAAGTCTTTGGGGTAATTTTGGGCATAATTAGCGAGTCATTAGTGATTTGTGAGGTCCCTACACATGTGTTTTTGAGAAAAATCCTATGATCCGTTAGCCTGTTTGAACCCTGTTTAGCACCAAAACCCTGAACTGGCATAACTTTCTCATACGAAATCCAATTGCTGTGATTCTTGTCTTGTCTTGTCTTGCTGTTAAATTAAGATCAGGATTATTAGATAGGGTATTTTGAAGTTGACCATACCCAGGGGGAACAAAATTCAGGGATCTCTAGAATTGTTTTTCCAAAACATCACAGTGCAAATTGGTGTTTGTGTTACATGAATGAAAGTGCTTGGTTCTGTCTTTGGAATTTAAGTCTTGAGCTAACTTTGGAACTCTTACAGATCTATTGAGAGCATCGAAGGGCATTCTAAGCAAGAGTAAGTGCAAGTTTGGGAACGCGCTTCCTAGGCACTCAAGGGCAACCAAGAAGGAAATAAAAGGTTGGAAACTCTCAACTCCCTCTGTCAATTCCTGGTTTAGGCTAAGAACGACTAGTGATAGGAGTAGGCCAGGGCAGCGATAGGCATTTACCAAGTTGAAGACTACCTAAATACTCAAGTTCAAGCTAACGACATAACCTTTGTACGGTCGAGAACTTTAAAGGAAAAGAACTTAACGTGGAACGATCAACTTCAAGTGCGGAAATACACTCAAGTATACCTGACGACGTGATATCAGACAAGAGTATAAACACGATAATCAACATAAGGAGGAATTAAGTAATTGGTACAAAAGAACTCAGCAACGAGGTTGTACTTGGGCAAAATAGGGTCCACTTAAATAGGCATATGAACCTTAGATCAGGACGGCATCTAGTAAGGGATAGACAAAGTCTTAGGTCTTCAGAGGCTAGCGTTAATCATACTGCTAGGTCTTGGGCTCAGCAGTTGAGCCAACACTCGCATTACCCTAGCTCTGAGACTAGTGAATCAGAGACGTCTCAAGGGATGGACAGACCTACAGGAAGTTCAGGTGTGCCATATCTGTATAGGGTGGAAGGCCCCTACAAGACGCAGCTGGAATACCTTAGGACCAACCGATTAGGTGCTAGCATCTATGAGGACGGCCTAGGAAGATCCGTGGTCCAGATTAAAAACCCTGACCAATCCATAGGACTAGAGCACCCAGCTGTCAAGTTTGAAAACGGAGCATACCTAGACAAGGAAGGGACAATATATGTAGTCACCAGTCACCCAGATAGGACAGATGAATTTGGGAACGTGATCTCAGAAGCAGATTTAGGTGACTTGGAGCAAGGAAACATGGGTGTAGAACCTAGAACCCCCCGAGGCAAATCTGTTCTCACTAGGATTATCACACCAGAGTGGATTCCCCAAGACAATAATAGCATAGATCTACTCCTAAACCAAGAGACTGATGAAGCCTTTTGGAGGTATAAATCCGATAGGCCAAATGATGTAGGGTCAATCCTGATCTATGAGTTTAAAGATCCTGATAGCCCAGGCAGAGTGACCTACCTAGATCACGCTTCAGAGAGGATCTTTGTGGTTACAGAACATGATAGACATGCTTACACTTGGAAGGGTGAATTCGTTTTTCCCCAACCAAGATCGAATGTGTCCTATGGTCACCCTGGAGCTGGAACATCGCAAGCTCATGGAACTCAAAGAGACAGAAGTAGAGATAGGCCGGAAGTAAGCTTTGCCAACCCAGGGGGCAGGGAAAGAACGAGAACGGAAACAAACAGAGTGGAACCTGAGGTACTTAGAGCTCCCAGGAATCAAAGAAATGCGGATGAGTTCCCTCTACCACGACCTAGAGAGCACACAAGGACTCTGAGACCGACTCAGCTAGTTAAGTCCATGAAGAACTACTTCGATGGCACTGGAGATCCATATGATCATGTGGCGGAGTTTAGGCAAGTCTTGAGAGCGGAACAAGTTGAGATCTGTTCATGCAGTACAATGCCTTTGGTCTAACCCTTAGGAACAGAGCACTGACATGGTTTCAGCCACTAAACGAGAGGCAGTTCAGGAGCATAGACCAACTTCTAGAGGCGTTCATTATCGATAAAAGTGGCATAAGACATAACACTTCCTCGCTGATTCACAGCTTCAAGCAAACTCCTCAAGAAACTGTGAGACTTGCCGGAAGAAGATTTAGGCAATACCTAGAGAGATGCCCTGTCCCTGAGTTACCCACGCCAGCTAAGCAGGTGGCTTTATTCCTCGATGGATTGCTGAGTACAAAATTGAGGTCCTATGTGTACTTGAAAGACCCTAGGACTATAGAAGAGTGTGTACGCATGTGCATTGACATTGAGGATAACCTAGGAGAGGAGTTAGAGCTTTCCAAGATATACAAAGATTGAGATAGTGCCTCTAGCCTCTCTTCCTCGCAATCCACATCGATTGAGGAACTCGCTGAGAAAGTAGCTCAAAAACTAGGTGTCTCTAGCAAACAAATCCCAAGGTTTGCCCCTGTGAAAAGATGCTATACTTCTGGAGGTGATCATATGGCAAATGCATGTTCCATTATGGCTCAACCCCAAGTTAATCCAAGTAGCCAGTACTGCACCATAGAACGAAGATACACAAATCACACAGCACAAGACTGCCCATACAACAAGCAAGCAGTTAGGCAAACCTACCCTCAGCCATACCCTCAACAAGGCAGATACCAGAGTCCATACCCACCACAACAGTATACTAGGCCTCAGCAAAATTACCAACCGCAATATCAGGCCCAACTGAGACCCCAGCCAGTGCTAGCACAACAACCACCTGCTCCTACTAATGTGATCCCAGTTAAATATGCAGCTGCAGAAGAGAACCTGAATAGAGCTATAGTCCCTGTAACACCATTGCTTTCTGAAAGTGACCCGAGTGACCATAGCTTTGATTCTACACATATTGATAGTCCCCAGGCTTACTACATGTAGTCTCCTGAACATGGTGAGTCCTACTACAGTGAGGAACCAAATGAACCTAGTTGGGAGTCAGATTACACAAACGTCATGTATGCAAACCCCAACCCTAGACCTCAACCTAGGCAAGTAAGACCTCCGTTCCCTAGAGGACCATGCTACAGATGTCAGGGAGATCATCTCATTCGTGATTGTCCCTTGCCTCCACCTACACAACCCCAATCAGTGACGATCCAGGGTTTTTGCCAAGAATGTGGAAAGGAGCATCTCTTACGAGATTGTCCAAAGAATCCCAGCAATATGCCGAAAATCACTCCCATTAACGTTATTGGATTAGTGGTAGATTCCACAGGAAGTGTCACTTCCACTGCACCGATACAAGTGGTCACTAGAGCCCAAGCCTTACAACAGAACCCAAGTGTAGGCCAGGAAAAGAGCCCAGATGTTAGTGAAACAGAGAGCATGACAAAGAAAATAACTAGAGCTTGGAGAGATAGTCGTGAAAGAATGAAAAGGCAATGGGCGAAAAAGATGAGTGAACTCGAGGAAAGCCTCAGAGAAACAAAGGCCAGGATAACTGAACTCACATCTCAAACTCCCTCTCACACCACCCCACCTCCACCATTCCCAACTCCATCCGACCCGCCACCTTCCAACCCACCTCACCTAATTCCACCACCCCCAAGAGTAGGATCAGTCCTAGCAGATCCCACTCCCGAGGACCTTAATATGATGCTTAAAGCATATCAGGCCAGAATCGAAGAAGGGCCAAATGTAACTGATCATGAAAAGTGTTACCCTAGAGCAGAACTAGAGCTAGAACGAACCAAAATTTGTGCTAAGATGGTGGAATTGGATCAAACCATGTTTGAAGCCAATCGCCTATTTAACATCTCTAGTTCAGCAAAGACACAGTTGCACTTTGAAGGACTGTTAGAAAGAATAGAGAGGCTAATTGCACAATCAGAAAAGGAACCTGCCTCTCAACCCAAGGATAAGGCAAGTGAAAGGTCAGGTCTTCCTGCCCAAGAAGCCTATGTGCCTAACTCTACGGAGCCAGACACATCATCTTCTATGAATCGGTTCACACCAGAATTCCTATGCGAGATTCAAGAAGACAAATGGGCTAAAGAGAGTGAAGTCCCTCCCCCCATTGAACTTGTGGATGATGCACATGACCAATTTCCACAAGACATCCCATCCATTTATGAGGAGCAGGAGAGCACCCAATCTCAGGAAAGATTAGACTTTGAGTCTAACTCTCTGCAAGAATTACCCCACTTCACAGGCCCATGGGAAGCTAAGTCTACTTGTATGAGAGCACCCACAGTCATGGTACGAAATGAGGACTCATTCATACCTAGGAACACAGAGGTAGTGAAAAACACTAAAGTACAGTGCAACCTCACCTTAGAAGAGCTACTCAAAGTGAGGCCAGAGCTATGGAAACATGTAGCCAAACAAGTACCAGAGATAGCAAAATCTCGTTCCCAGGTAGGATCCCAGAGAACAGTGCCAGGAATACCATTGGACAAGATAGGAGAAATGAGTGAGGGCGAAGAGGGAAACACATATCTTCCTATCACCCATCAAGGATACACCACCAAGGCCATTTTAGACTCAGGCACAGGAGTTGCAATTGCTACCACTTCCCTATGGAAGCGTTGGGGCAAGCCAGCACTCAGGCCCACGATGATGAAATTGCAAATGGCCGATGGTCACATAGAGAGACCCTTAGGGCTGTTAGAAGGAATCACTCTCACCACATGTGGTGTAGAGTTCGAGCATACATTTGCTATATGTAATTTTAGCAAAAATCATGCCTACGAAATGATCTTGGGAAGACCATTTATGCGACAGTTGCAAGTGGTACAGGACTGGGGAACCAACTCCTTGTACCTGCAACACTTAGGTGTTACGACCAAAGTCAATCTCAAAGATTACTCTCATAGAGATGTCCCTCCTATCCAATGGAATCCCATCCATAGAGCTAAAGATGATACAGAGTCGGTGCACTCCATAGGATCAAGATCCTCATGGATGCATGAAGACACTCACTTATGGATGTGCAAAGTGGCAGTAGAAGAGGAGAAGAGAGAAAAAGCCAGAGAAATAGGTGCAAAAGAAACACATAGATCAATTCAAGACCCAGCCTATGCACCTGTAGTCTAGCCTGACGAAGAATTTGAACCCCACGGCTGGGCAAAAATCCTAGCAACCATGGATGTAGCCATCAATGAAGAACAATGGACACCTCACTATCATGAGGATGGCTATGACATTTCAGTCTTCTCCATAGAGCCAATCATGGGAGAGGCAGTGTTAGAAGAGTGTGAACCTAGCCCTGATGCATTTGAGGATGCAAGTGACTCCGATCTAGAGTCAATCATCATGGACCCACCTTTTGCATCAGATGAAGAATACTTCTATGAAGTAGAATTTCAACCCCAGAGGTATGGAGAGCTTACAAATGATGTAAGGCTAGCCACACAGGTGACCCCGAAGGAAGAAGGAAAGAAAAGAAAGAAGAGAGAAGTCACACCAGAAGAGGAAGAATCTTTGTTTGAGGTCCCGGAAAATTTTAAAAAGTATGAGATAGATGACAGGAGAGTCATGATCAGAATGCCTAAACGAGAGGCACAATCAGGGGAGGCCTATGATAACAAAGAAACAACCAAGAAAATAGTGGTAGCCATGGAAGAAGGAGAAGAGAGATGCACGTGCATAGGACATGACTTGATGGAAGAAGAAGAGCAAGAATTAATTGCCTTGCTAAGAGAATACAGAGATGTATTCGCTTGGAGTTACAAGGACCTGAAAGGTGTAGACCCTGACATATGCTCACACACTATCCCCATGACCTCGGATGCCAAACCTTCTAAGCAAAAGCCATACACATATAATGATAATTATGCTGCTAAGATCAAAGAGGAGATAGATAGACTGGTTGAAGCTGGATTCATCTATGAAATTGAGCATACTGAGTGGGTATCCCCCATCGTAGTGGTGCCCAAGAAAAATGGAAAGTTGCGTGTATGCATTAACTTGAAAAAGGTCAATGCAGCCACAATTTGAGATAACTATCCACTTCCTATCACAGAGCATCTCTTAGAAAGAGTAGCAGGCAAGGAAGTGTACAGCTTCCTTGATGGATTTTCGGGCTACAATCAGGTAGCCATTGCTCTCGAGGACCAGCATAAGATGACTTTTTTTGCCTTTAGAGTAATGCCATTTGGGCTTACCAATGCACCAGCTACCTTCCAGAGGTTGATGTGCCATGTATTTAAAGAGTTCCTGAGGAAGAACTTAGAAGTCTATGTTGATGATCTTTGTGCTCATTCCAACATTAGACAAACCCATATTCCTGAACTCAGACAAATCTTTGACAAATGTAGAGAATATCAAGTCTGTCTGAGCCCAGAAAAGTGTGTCTTTATGGTCAGGCAAGGCAAGATTCTAGGACACATAGTGTCAAAGAATGGCATATCCACTGATGAAGAGAAAGTGAGAGCTATAGCTGAGTTACCTAGGCCTAAGAATGTCAAGGAAGTACAAGCTTTCATGGGGCATTGTGGTTATTACTGACGGTTTATACACATGTATGCCATCATAGCAAAGCCACTGTATGGACTTTTGACTAACTTTGAGTGGACTAATGAATGTGAGAATTCCTTCAATGAGCTTAAACGGCGATTATGTTCAGCACCTATCTTGACCACACCAAATTGGAATAAGCCTTTCCATGTTCATGTGGATGCATCCAATTATGCTATTGGATGTGTACTCGCACAGCCTACCGGTGAAGGTAATATGGATCTTCCAATTGCCTATGCTAGTAGACAATTGAATGCAGCTGAACGAAATTATACCACTACGGAGAGAGAAGGATTAGGCATGGTATATGCAGTTAAAAAGTTTAGACATTATTTGCTTGCAAATAAGTTTAAATTTTTTACTGACCATCAGGCACTGCTATATCTCGTAAACAAGCCATGCAATACAGGAAGATTAGTAAGATGGTTTCTCTTGCTAATGGAATATGATTTCGAGGTTGTGGTAAGGAAAGGGAAGACTCATTTGAGAGCAGATCATCTATCTAGGCTCACATCAGGAGAAGCCCCACAAGGAGTGTCAGATGACCTTCCTGATGCTTACTTGTTTAATTTGGAAGTGGTGCCGGAGTGGGCTAAGCCATTAGTGCCAGTATTGACGTACGGACCTAACCACCCAGTAACAAACACTCAAGATAGAGAGGTTGTAAAAGCCCAAAAGTATCACATCATGGCAGGAAGTATGTACAAGCACACAGATCAAGGGATCTTGGCTTGTTGTGTGGAAGAGGATGAGTACGCTAAATGGTTGCAATTAGCACATGTAGGTGCATTAGAGAAACACTACTCAAAACAACGAACCCTACAGACACTAAGGAGACTCGGAGTGCATTGGCCGACTATGGAAGCTGATGTCCAAAAGTTGTGCAAGGAATGCCCAATCTGCTGCACTACACCACCTGTGGAACATGCCACACTTTATCAAGTGTCCATAGTGCCAGATTGGAGTGAACCATTAGTGGCCTTTCTAAGGACGAAAACATTCCCTCCAGACATGACTCTGGCTAGGAAAAGGAGTTTAGAACAAGAAGCCCTGGATTACTCACTCATTGGTGATAATCTATACAAGCGTGGTAAAGATGGTTACCTGAGACTATGTGTCCATGAGAGTGAATATCTTAAGATCTTGGAAACTGCTCACCAAGGTGTAGCAGGAGGACACTTTGGACCAGATTGGGTGATCAAGGCAATACTATTTGCGGGCTCTTGGTGGCCGACCCTTCACATGGATGCACATACCTATGTGAAACGGTGTGATGTTTGTCAGAGAACTCAGTATCCTATACGCAAGGATGAGATGCCACTGAAACCTATGATGGGTGGACGTGCATTCTCTAAGTGGGGAATAGACTTCGTAGGTCCTATTAATCCCCCAGCTAAGGGTTCCCATGCAAAATATATCATTGTTGCCACGGATTATCTCACCAAGTGGGTAGAGGTAAAAGCTACGACAAAGAACGATGCTCAGACAACTGGTAAATTCTTGTTTGAGAATGTATTCACAAGATACGGGCTACCTATAGAGCTAGTCAGTGATAGAGGCACCCACTTCTTGAATGAAGTTATTGAAAATCTGCTCCAAGAATTCTTGGTAGTACATAAGAAGTCCGCCCCCTATCACCCTCAAGCTAATGGCCAGGCTGAGAGCACAAATAAGATCTTATGCAATGTACTGACGAAATTAGTGAACAATAAACGCTCTGATTGGGACAAACAGCTACACCATGTTGTTTGGGCATACCGAGTCGCCTACAAAACGGTACTCCAAGCCACCCCCTTTCAGATGGTATTCGGTCAAAATGCAGTGCTACCATTAGACTTCTTAATACCTACATTGAAAGTAGCACAAGAGCATAAATGGACGGGTCATGAACTCTCCTCTAGACTATTTGACCTTGAACGATTAGGAGAAACAAGACTGAGGGCGGCTGCAGGGATATATGCAGCTAAGAAACGACAGAAGGCATACTTTGATGCCCACGTTAAAGATAAAGGTTTGAAGGCAGGCGACCTAGTACTAGTATACACGTTGAAACAACATGCGAGGAAACTAGAGAAGAGAGGCTACGGACCAATGATCATTAATAGAATCTCAACAAGTGGAGCAGTGCAACTAGCCACATTAGAAGGCGATGTTCTCCCAAGCTACATAAGCGGATGCAGGGTCAAGTTATATCAGGAACCTCTCACAGAGGAAATGCTAAGTCGACTCAATATTGCCGAGAAACGCAAAGAAGAAGAAAACCGAATTCGAGAAGAAGCTCAAGCAGAAGCATTGGAACGCATCCGAAGAATGAAGTTGAGAAGACAGGGTAGAGAGCAACCTAGGACCGATGCATATGCAAATCAAGGATATCCTATGGCCATGTGTGAAGTTTCAGATATCAGCTCCCATAGGATAACTGATCGACGTCCTTTTATAACCTTAGAGATAGGACAAGGAAAGGGTACAAGGACTGTAAGAGCCTTGATTGACTCAGGTGCAGCCACTAGTGTTGTTAAATTTTCGTACTGTCAAGAGTTGAAATTATCTGTCAATCCTATAGAAGCATATCTCATAGGATTGGGAGGTGTGGAAACCCCTTGCATGGGCGAGGTGGAACTCCCCCTCTATATTCAAGACAAAGCAATGACATTCAAAGTACTAGTGTGTCAAGATGAGGACCTCACTGAGCCTCTTCTCTTGGGTCAGGACTGGATCTATGATCATGCAGTCAACCTAAACCTAAGGAGTGGACTTCTTCAGGTATGGGTAAATCATAGTCGAATTACAGTTGAATTGAAAAATGAGGCACTCAAGGAATTAGGTAAGGCACGAACTCCTGGTCCTTCGAGGGGTGCACATGAAGTTGACAATGCTATTCTTGTCCAAAACTGTATAATGCAGAAAGAGGATTGTTTCAACAATGAAGTCAAGGATAAGATGGCACTCCCTTCTTTTCCAAAGGCCAGAAGGATGCAGCAACCAACGGCAGATCAAATACAGAGGAAGCAGAGCACTACCTATACTAGAAGCCAAAAAAAAGAGCAAAGCAGATTGTTTCAGCTGTTGAAACAAGTATGGATGCGGAAAGGCGAACACCCTGTTGCGACCAGGCCAATCCCACGGCCAAAACCTCTTATTAGTAGTCAACAACAGGACACTAATAAGAAGTCTTTCATAAATTCTTCTGTGAAAGTAAAGTCTATTTGGATACCCAAGAAGTTGATGAAGGCCAGCCCACAATCACGACAAATCTGAGTGCCTAAGGCTTGCTTGCGGGCTCAAATAGCTACACCAAGGCCACGCCCGGTACAACATGTTTCACTCACTCGAACATCTAATGCCCAATCTTACACATCATGCACTGACACATATTCTTCCATGCGCAAAAGTAGAATCACTCGTAAATGGGTCCCTAAAAAGCCTCATTCTCAAGTAGATACCCCTATCAAAGTCTTCAGAGCCTCCACAAAATCAAGATCAAAGCCCATCCACTGCATTTGGCAACCTAAAACTTGTAATAAACCCCCTGACCCCAGTTGTACATCCATGCCCACCTACTAACTACATCACTCTCTCACTACATCATTCCACTTAGCTTCTAGGTCTACCCAATTCCTAACTACACGCACAAGCACTGAGCACTTAATAGCCTACTAATAACCTCATGTTAATGTTGTAATGGGGACAAAAACGGTTCTATCTTGTCCTTTAAAATGTTAACACATGTTTCTATATTCTCACAGAATCAGGAGGCAAGAAGTAACATGGCAGATACGGCAGGAACTAGCTCCCAGGCAGGCACTAGCCCCCAAGTCGTGGACATTGAAAGCCTTCCCGTTGAGGAGGAATTGAAGGAATGACCAGTGGCATTGAGGGCATTACACGCCATACCGGTTCAGAATCCTCCACAGGGACACATAATGTCGGTCAGCAAAAACTCACATTGGTTCAGTGATGTGGCAGGACCCCTAGGTGAAGGCACTTACATGTGGGAGGCCGAGATAGAATTCAATGGGCGCTGGGGCAGATATCACTTTTTCACCAGGGAATTTGAGAGACTGCAGAATAATGAAGGACTAAAACCTATATGGAAGAAGGCGGGACTCTACGATTACTTCAAATTCCAATTGCCAAAGCCTGATTTTCTAAGGTGCTCTTATTTGATTAGCACCCTCACTCCGAGCAAATACAAAAAGGGATACAGCTCCTTTGTCCTCCCATCTCTCACAAGGGGCAATGAACTGAAGCGTTTCAGGTTGACTATCAATTTGGTAAGGGAAGCTCTAGACATGAAAGGTATGCACATTCCTACGGAGAAAGAGACAATGGTCCCCGACAATATGAAGAACAAGAATCTGACGAAGTTAAAGGACATGGTGGCAATGACACCTACAATTGCCATTCACTTGCGAATGGTCATGAAGCATTTTGCATTTCCCGCTCAAGAGAGGTTCACAATGCCACCTAAGAAGATATGGTTTAGTCTATACTTGGCCGATGCCTTTGATTTGACAATCAACATGCCCCACTGGATTATCGACCAAATCCACTTGGCTCATCAAAGGTGGTATAAGAAACAAAAGTCTGTATTGTATGGATGTTGTGCCCTCACCAGGATTGTGTATAGATGTTTGGCTTATGATGTGCCAGTGCAGAGGGCATTAAATTGGACCAGGGTACAAGAATTCCAACGTAGACTATCAACCGCAGGACCGCCATCTAAGAAAATGAGAGGCGCAGTTCAGATGCCCTGTGCACAACCCCACGGCGTGACATTGACACCAGAGACAACTCCATGACTTCCAAGGCGGGTACAACCCTTCACTGTCAGATTACCAAGACACAACACTGATGGACCAAATCTAGTGTTTCCACCTGTACCAACCGACCTAGAGTTCCCTCATGGATTCACTTTAGAAGACCTAACTGATGAGGAGGTAGCCAGAATCATAGAGGCTGTTAACGCGGAAGTCGAGGCAGAGCAAGCTAGTGGACAACAAACTGCTACAGACCAACCCCATCCCAGACAACCAGATATCGTCGATGTGGAGGGTGAAGAAGAAGAAGAACAAGAGGAGGAACATGATGGACAATCCAAGGAAGAAGAGCACGAATATGATCAGGAAGCTCTGCAGGTACTTGAAGGTGCCCCAACTTATACGAAGGCATTGAAGAAGCTCTATGATACCATGAACAGAGTTCAAGAGCAACATAGATTGTCCCTAGCAGCAGGCAAGGCCCTCATGAATCAAATACTAGAGGAGGAAGGCGTAGACGAGCAATACAGCGCCACTCTTGACATGATATCTGAGGCTTTAGGAGTACCTGAGATGGTGCATACCGCCCTGGCACAATCACGAAGAATGGAGCGACCATATGGTAGATGCCTCCCTCGATCAGGAAAGCAGATGAATGTATTAGTATCAGAACCACAAGGCACATCCACAACCACGGGCACCGCACACAGTATCCATGATACTGAGGAAACCCATGTATCAAGTGCACCTCCATCACCCCCTTTGCCACCCCTGCCTCCAACTCCACCACATTCACCCCCCACTACCAGTGTAACCACTACTGTCATCGCCTCCGAGCCCACTACCCATACCGAAGCAGAGACCGTCAGTCAACCCACACAACCCACACACCCTATCTCCACCTCTTTTGTCTATACGGCCACTGAAATAGTAATTCTAACCACAGCCACAGCAAATCTCATTCCCCCAATCACACTTCCGGGCAGTTCGTATTCACAATTGCACACACCACTGTACACTTTCACCACTATCACCGCACCCACAATTCCACTATTCACAATCACTCCCACTACGGCATCCACCGTTGATCTTATGGACATCTCACCCACCTCCGCACCTCTCCCTCCCCCCATACACCCACCATCTCCCATTCCCCCACCTCCCACTTCACCATTTTCCAGCACCGCATCCACACTTCCATTCCCCTTTCTCTTTCCCTTCCCTTCTGCATTCAACACCCTTCCTGCATCCACCCCTATTAATAATGTGTTTAATAATATGTATCAGTGTATGTCGCAACTACAACAGCACTACCAACATCTTGATAACCAACATATGCGACTCTTTCGAAGCCATGAGGAACTTCAACTACGATTCATTGATCTCGAAAGGGAAAAGCGGCTACTACAACAACAACATGCCACTTTACAGGAACAACATGAACAATTAGTAGCCAATCCACCCCAGTCAGATGCAGAAGAAAGGAAACAAATGGATGATTTGCTGCACTCCCAGATAACGGAGAATCTCAAGCTTAGACGCAACCTGGCCCTCCTACGCAAACACATGTCTACAGCACTCGAAGAGAATAAACGGCTGCAGAAACAGAATGAAGAGAGCTTGGAAGCAGCAATGGAGGGTTCCCCGTAGGAAATCGACCCAGAGAAATTCAATGCCATTCCCTCTGAGAATATGCAAATTGTGTTAGAAACCCATGCCGACCTCCTAGAGGCTCATGCAGCATTAGAACGAGAAAGAGATGATCTACTTAAGCAATTGGCAACTCAGCAGGAGTCACCAAGCAAAGTCACTGCCACAGACGACACATCCGAAGAAGTCACAAAACTCAGAGCAGAACTTGAAGAATTACGCAGTAAAGTCATGCAATACGAGCGTCAACCCTCTCCCCTTGTCGAGCCCGAGCCTGAGGACTTAGTGCTAGTTGAAACCGAGGAAACCTTCAAAGATCCATAAGTTCCCATGCCTGCACCAGGGGGCAAGCAAACAGAAGAGGGCATGGACACCATCGAGATAGAGGCTCCTGAATGGATGCAGAGGTTAGAGAAAGTGGCCACAACCCATGATGATAGAGTGGCAGTTCAGGTAGCGTCAATGTCACGATTGGAAGAGGTAGTTATAAAATTAGAGTACTTTCGAAACCTCGCCCATCATAGGTGGATCGGCACATCCGACGATTTGTATGTTCCTTTCTGTGTCCTAATGGCGGACTACAATGCCAAAATCAAGCACCACACCTCAAAAGAACCAACCTCGGCTACACAGTTTGCACCGGACGACATCCCAGCAAGTGCCAAGCAGGGCAATATACATCAACCGACGTGGAGGATTCGTCTACTGGAAACCTACCCAGAGATGGTAAGAACATGGAATAACATGCCTTTGTACATCAAATACAACCCATGCTACTGCCCTGTATTTCGAAGAAGGTCATGGCCGGAATACACAAAAACTGTGCTGACAACCGAAGGATGCAAGAAATGGCTCAATTATGTCTATTTAGCACCACCTAAAGGCCAACCTACCATAGGATATATGATCTAGACGATTCGGCATTGGGGGTTCAGGTTTAAAAATGTACCGGATGTCATGGCCCAAATGTGCCTTAAAATTTTTGAACTCATGTTGGTCACCTTCAGGACCTTCAAGAATGTCAAGGAACCTCATCTGTCAGCTCTTGGATTTAATGAAGGTAATCAGGACCTCGTCTACGACATGAGTGCAACACCATCTATTAATGTGCTATATGCATGGCACGCGTGTATCAAATATCTACCAGCCTGCTTCAAACAGACGTTTGAAGAAATGTTTGTCACGGGATTTTGGGAATATCATTCAGAGATATTCATTCCCAGACCATCACATTTATTGCAGTTGTTGGCAGTGGAACAAGCTCTCCATTCAGAAAAGTTACGTATACCACATCCAGAGGTTCCCGGGCCGGTAGATTGGGATGCTCTACTCACGGACTTGGCCAAAGGGTTGCGGATTGCAGAACATCACTTAGCACAAGACGTTGTTGAGTACTACATCCAACGACCCACCCAACAAGGGTCTGTCAGGGACGACAGACGCGAGAGAGGGGGGGTGTTGGAACTGAAGGACTCACCAGGCAAGGAAGCTTACAAAGGGAGTCAGAGAGAAGAGAAAGTACAAGCAGACAGAGCAGTCAACGACGATCTGGCAAGTAGGCTAATATTTTTTCAGGACACTAACGCATATAAAAGAGGTGGACACACAAGGAGAAGGAGCAAGTAGGGAGCTCCAGGAAATGTATGTCAAAATGTTATTAGAAACCCCTACAAAAATAGTGATTTTCATCACTAAAAACCATTGTAAATACCATTTCATATTTTTGTAGCTCCATTTTGTGCAAGCCAAGGAGTCCTTGAGCTTGAGGAGCTTTAGAAGTACCTACCTGTGAGTTCTCACATTTTTTAGACTTCGTTTGAACCTCCAAATAGGGTAGAGAACCTAATTTTTAACTAGGCCGGACACTAGGTCTGGACACGGCCAAAACCTAGTAAAAAACTATAAATAGAGCTAGAGAGCTCATTTTTGAAGCTAGCTTGTAATTGATCTAAACTTGTATAAGCACTTTTGAAGTAATCTAAAAGAACTCCATTGTCTCACTCTTTGTCTTGCCTTGTGTGCGCGTGTGTGTATGTATGTGTGTGCATGTTAGTGTGCTTCGCACTCACGCACTTGTGCCTTCACTTGCTCGAGGTCATCATACCATCCTCACGTCTTCCCGGATTGACATTAAAGGAGGTGCTACTCATCACTGAGCTACATGCAGGGTGTTGAAAGACATCCAGTTACACCGATGAATATAGGTATTGCAAATACATGTGTTGGAGCTGATGGAGATGGTGTCGAAGATGATGATATTCTATAGATTCCTGTTTGTGTTACTGCTTCTGTTGCACCTACTGCAGAGCAAATTTGTTGGGATGGCAGAGATGCTCATGCACATGCATTGATAGCTTTGTCTGTCAAATGTTCAATTATTCCTCACATTCGCTCTTGCAGAATAGCTAAGGATGCTTGGGATGCACTTACCACATTGTACCAGGCTAGGAATGAGGCTCGTGTTGCTTACCTCCAAAAACAATTGGAGAGTGATCACATGAATGAAGGTGATTCTATGGACATGTTTCTAACAAAGATCAAGGATTTGAAAGAACAGTTGATTTCTGCTAATGAAGTTATAGCAGATAGCTCACTTGTGCAGACTGTTCTGAATGGTCTTCCTAATTCATATCAAAGTTTTGGTTCTACTCTTCATTTGATGATGAAAGGCAATCCAAATGCCTTGTCATTTGAGGAGTTAGTCTCTGTTCTATTGCAGGAAGATCACTCTAGGCAGAACAGGTCTATTATGCATGTTGCAGATCAAGCTTTCTTGGCTAGTCATACGGGCAAAGGAAAATGGAGCTCTTCTACTAGTAAGCAGAAGTTTGCAAATGTTGCACATTCAAAGAAGGAAGACAAAGAAGAGAAGAAATCAGAAAAGCAAAAATCGTTTTGCGGATATTGTAAAGCAAATGATTATGTCATCAAGAGCTGTCCAAAAGTGGCTGCTAAAGAGGCAAAGGTCGGAATGGTTGTTGTAGAGGCCTCTACACCAAAAATGTGCTAATCTTGTGCATGAAGAAGAATGGGTGTTTACTACTGTTTGCAGTTTTGACCCATCTTTTCATGAGCAGTGCATGTCTGTAGTAAACTCAAATGTTTGGTACTTTGATAGTGGGGCGACCAAACATATTACCTCATAGTGTAGTTTCTTCTCTTCACTCGAGCATAATATTGTTACATGTGCCAACAACTCCTCCTATCCTGTTATGAGAGTTGGTAAGATCATTTTGACTATTGCTGATGGTAGTTCTTTCACTTTGTCAGATGCTTTGTTTGTGTCAGGGATCAAGAAAAATTTTTTATTAGTTTTTGCATTAGCCAAGATTGGCTTGGTTGTGAAATTTGCTGATGACAGATGTACAATTCTTGATCTGTCAAATGTCAACGTCATTATTGCTTCTGGCATTTTATGTTGTGGGTTGTATAAGATCATAGACTATGAAAGATCTGTAAATAATTTGTCATGTGCAGTACATGATTCTCAGGCTATATTAGATGCAAAGCTTTGGCATGCACGCTTTGGTCATGTGAATTTTGCTAGTTTGCTACACTTGCAGAAATCTGAAATGGTGTCCTCTTTGCCCAAACTTGAGGCACCCGGAAAAAATGTTTGTGAAGGTTGTATTTTGGGCAAAATGTAGCGTTCTTCCTTTCCAAAATATGGTTCACTTTTGGCTACTCAAAAATTGCAACTTGTACATGTAGACAACTTGTTTTGGGAACTATCTTTACTTCGTGACTTTCATCGATGGTTTTTCTAGGCATGCATGGGAATATCCATTGAAGGCAAAGTCCGAAGTGTTTCTGTGCTTCAAACAGTTTCTGGTTTTGGCTGAAAATTTGTCAGCATGTAAAATGGGTACCCTCTATTCTGATCGAGGGGGGGAATATATGTCTTCTAATTTTAATGCATTTCTGGTTGAATGTGGGATAAAACACAAGTGTACAGTGTTGTATACACCTCAACAACATGGAGTTGCTGAACGAAAGAACAGGTCACTCATGGAGATGGGGAGGTGTATGGTCAAGAGTCAGGCTTTACCACATAGTTTTTGGCTTGAGGTTGCTATGTGTGCAAAAAATGTTCTTAACAGGTGTCCCACTAAAGCGTTGTAGTCTATCACTCCATATGCGGCTTGGCATGGTCGCAAGCCATCTGTTGCTCATCTGCATGTTTTTGGTTGTTTGGCATAGGAATTAGTGCATGAACAACATCGCAAAAAATTGGATGATAAAGAAGTAAAATGTATTTTTGTTGGGTATAGTTCTAAAAGCAAAGGTTGTCGTTTGTATCATCCACAGACTAAACACATTCTGGTTAGCCGTGATGTTGTTTTTGTGGAAGATGCTATTCAATCCTTACTTTCATGTACTAAGGAGACATCTATTAGCTCCAAATACATGTATGATACTTTGCTGCCTCTTTTTACAGGTGGACAGTCTAGTGCTTGTCCTAATGAGACAACTTCTAAGCCTTTGCATGTTTCATTTCATGATGCAGATTTACATGATGCACTTGTTGATGAGAGAGCTGATATTGAGGAGGCAAAAACTATGCCAAAATGGCTGGTGCAGACTTTGCATGACAAAAAATTAGATGCACCTCTATCATATCATACTTGTTCAGGCTCTCATAGTGCCTCTTTTGCATCAAGTTGCTATGCTATGGCTGCATCTAATCTCTGTGATGAGAATGAGCCTGTTTCATTTGATGAAGCACAAAATTTAGAAAATTGGATGGCTGCTATGCAATCTGAATATGATGCTATAATAAAGAATGGTACTCGGTCTTTATGTGACTTGCCTCCTGGCAAGAAGGTCATTGGCACAAAGTGGGTATACATGCTGAGGCATAAGCCTGATGGAACAGTTGACAGGTATAAGGCCAAGCTTGTTGCAAAGGGTTATGCGGAGGAAAGAGGCATTGATTTTTATGAAACCTTTGCTCCTACTTGCCAAATGACTACTGTTCGTAGCATCTATGCCCTTCTAGCTCATCATGGTTGGAATGTACATCAGTTGGACATTAAAACAGCATTTCCGAATGGTGACTTGCATGAAGAAGTGTATGTTTTTCAGCCCCTGTGGCCTTGTGCAAAAAGGGCATGAAAACCAGGTGTGCAGGTTAAAGAAGGCATTATATGGTTTAAAGCAAGCACCATGTGCTTGGTATGAAAAGATACATGCCTATCTCATTGCACATGGTTTTGAGAACAATCCAACTGAAAGCACCTTATATGTTAAGCATGCTAATGATGTACTTCTGATCATTGTGGTATATTTTGATGACATGCGTCTCATTGGTCCTCATGAGACACATATTGCTGATTTTAAGGCTGATTTACATGCCTCGTTTGAGATGTCTGATTTGGGGCATTCGCATCACTATTTGGGCATTCAATTTATGCAAGTTGATGGTGGAATGATATTGTGTCAAACAAAATATATTGGCACATTATTGCAGTGTTTTGGCCTTGAAGACTGTAAGCCTATTGCCACTCCTATGAAGACAGGTTTACGATTGAGTCTTTATGATGCTGGAGATGCATTTGATGTTGTTCTCTATCAGCATGCTGTTGGATTCCTGATGTACTTATGCATTACTCGATGAGATATTCAGTTTGCTATCTCATAGTTGAGCAGGTTTATGCATTCCCCAGGTGTCAAGCATTGGCACGTGGTTAAGTGCATCTTTTGCTCCTCGAGTGGTACCCGGCTACTTGGATTGTTTTACCCCAATGGGGGATCACTAGCGCCAGATTTGCATGCTTTTTCTAACAGTGATTGGGCTGGTTTCTATGATGCTTGTGTGCTGTTAGTGGCTTTTGCTTCATGCTTGGTAGCTCATGTATATCTTGGTTGAGCAAGAAGTAGCCTACTATGGCCACTTCCACTTGTGAGGCTGAGTATAGGGTAGCTTTCATAGCAACTGTTGAGTGTGTGTGGCTCAGATGCCTTATGGCTAATTTGGGTGTTGGTCAATCTTCTGCCACCACCAACTTCAGTGACAGTCAGAGCGCATTGGTAGTTGCGAGGAACCTTGTGTTCCATGCTCGCACTTAGCACATTGCCGTAACGGGCAACTAATTTTTGTACATTCTAGTGGTAATACATTAGAATTGTGTGTTGTGCTCCAAGCTTCTTCTTCTTCCTTGTGATGTTTGCCTGCTTCCATAGAAGTCTAACTCCAACAAACTCCAACAACATGGAGCTCAAATAAGTAGCCAAAATTAGCACTTCTATCGACAGAAGATGAGTATAGAAGTTTGTGCAATGCTATAGAAGATTATTCACAAATTTGAACATTCGAGGAATATGGAGACAATATGAATTCCATCCACATTTCAAGGTCCGTTATCATCATGCGAGGGCGAAAGTTATAATTCATGAAATTGATGCGATTTTCAAAGGTACAAAATATTAAGTTGTATACACGTGTACAAAATCTCTTTAGATTACCAAATTTTGTAGATTCAAAAGCACGATCTGCATGAAGGTTATTCTTGTTGAGGATTTGCATGATCTGCATGAAGGATAATGGTGAGGATTTTGGATTACATGCTTGAAGATGATAATGTTGAGGATTTTGGAGTGCATGCTACTTTTTTTGGTAGAAACTTAGAAATTTTTTCCAACCTCTAAGAGTTGACTTTCATGGGTAAAGAGTTGCCCCATGAGAGTGGTAAGATCTGGAATCTACATGGCCATATACAAATCCATGGTAGTTGTGAAGCTCTCCCATTTGTCGTCAGCTTCAATACCATTGATTACTTATCTTACAATCTGCTCCTCTTCAATTTCTTCTCCTATACTTGCCAATTGATCAGCTACATCTTTGACTTTGGTCACATACTATGAGATGCCTTGCTTGGGTTGCTTTCTTTTAGTGGTAAACTCAATCCACAATTGGTTCTTCCTAGCCCTTGTGTTAGAAGAGAAATATGAAGACAATGTTTCCCAACTCTCTTGGGATGTCTTATAGTTCCTAATATGTGGAAGAAGAAAATCAGAAATTGAGTTAAGTATGACCTTGATGCATCCTTGGCACACCATGTATTGAGTCTTTCATGCTCCTCTCTTGTAGGTTGTCTTTTGCTTCTGAAAATGGGCATCTCCTCATCTCCTAAGATGTCTCCATAGAGGCTCCTTCCTTGCAAGTATGTCTTCATCCTCAATGACCATGCTTGATAGTTGTTCTTGTTCAACTTATCAATGAAAGAAGGAAAACCATCTCCCATTTTACCTTAGCTTTGCTCTGATACCACTGTTGGGAAAGATAGGCACTTCAAGAAATGAGTAGGTACTGCTAATTCTTGCTTTGTACCAGCCCCTTCTTACTTCAGAGTTTAGTTGTAGGCCCTCTACGCTTTCCAATGACACTATACAAGTGCCTATGTACTTTGGAAATGATGTGAGAAATGATTGTACTAAAACAGACTACTCCCAAGTTGAAGGATCAATGAAAAACTTTCTATTTTTGTTCACACACCTGCTGCGCTCAGTGCTTTCACTACAATAGGAGTTAGAAAAATTCCTTTTGGAGATATCACATAAGCTTGATAAGCTAATGATTCCAAATGGAATCACTTAAAATGATGCACTATACACAGAGCAATCAATTTAGCAATCAAATCGTTACCCTCGATTTTTTAGGACCTCTGCAAAGTTTGATGAGTGGATACTTTGATACACTTTTCTCCAAACTGGTTGAATGGATTATCTTCAACATTTGTGAGCATATAGAAGACTTACAGCTGATTCCAACAAGCTATAGAACATTGAAAATGGTGAAGAAATGACTGAGATATGAGCAATACAAAATGACTGTTTTGAGTAACTATGACAGAGAGACCATACATGAAAAGTATTGATCTATTGTATTAGAACACAATGTTGTACATGATCATTGGCATGATAATCAATGCCTAATGATAATGAGTAGTGTAGGCTATGATGTGAGCCTCACTCTCTTACAAAGTAATCAGCAAGAAGTCGGAAAAGGTGATCTCTACCACGCGTTTTTTCAAACTATCTTTTGATGATGAGTTATTTGAATTTGAATTTGAATCCTTCATTGGTTCTCACTAAAGTGATCCTCTAATCTAGGAGATATTCCCTCAAGTAGAGTCATGACTTTTCCAACTAATAAATCCCACGAGTTTAGTGGTGGTTACAATTATTCTTTCATGTCAAAAATGACTTTTACAAATGGTAAAAGATAAAAGCTTCCTAGCAATGGTTTCCATGGAGCTTCAATAAACTCTAGCCAAATGTGTAGGCTTGGTATTTGCACCAACATAGAAGAGGCAATCGAGACTATAGGTTCCAATACTTCCACTCAAGGGGAGTTCTGCCTTAAGGAAGTTTACCTTGTGACATGTCTATGTGTAGGTATACTACTTGATAGTAAAGACATAGAGCTGGAAAAGTTGCAAATACACAGATTTAAAAAGAAGCCCAATTTCTTAAGAGTTAGAATGGTTGTAGTAAGTTGAAAATATTTCAAATGAGCATCACAGTGGGCTAATACACATTCTAGGGACTAGAGCTTGACTACACAAGATCAGCAATAAGAAGTATCTGAAACAACCAGTAATCTTTGCAAGGGAATGTAATAGACTCTAACTAAGAGATAGTAGCAAAGGCTACTCAATCACTTTGTCGTGCTAGCTGCCACACAACTAAGAAACCAACACTTTGTATAGTCACCATAGAGTGGTCTCAACACACGATGGGAAGAGTCACAACAGAGTGCAAAGTGCAGCCAAGAGATAGCTCCAACTAGTGCAAAATGACAATCTGATATAAGATGATCTTCATAGATATGATAGTGATCTCTCAAATGTGTTCCAAGCCTTTTTTTTATATAGACTCTAGAGGCCAGAAGAAGTGGCCTTGCCAAATCCAAGCCGTCACTATCACACACACCAAACTGACAAGATTGGTGGAGGATTGGGCTAATTTTGGCACTCATGGCCAACCACCTTTAGGTCCTCCAATTAGATTTTCTAACACCACCAAATCCTTGCGATGGAATTCCCTACATTAATTTATACTTTAACCCTTTATTGACAATTCAATTAAAAAATACCCCACACCTTGTCACATGATACTATCACCCAAGTAGTTCTTCCAAAAATAGGTGGAGTAGGCACCCTGTTTTGACCATGTCCAAAAGAGGTGGTGGTGGAGCCCAATTTTGGGAACATGACACTCTTGGGCCACCTCAGGCCTATATACGTAACCATTACATACCTTCCTTGTAACATCTTCCAAAAGAATGGAATCTTCATATCTTGATGTTTTCCCACTTAGATCCTTCAAATTGTAGCCATGCCCTTAATAGATATATTACCTTATGCCTAGGTGGAGTAGGCACCCTATTTTGACCATGTCCAAAAGAGGTGGTGGTGGAGCCCAATTTTGGGAACATGACTCTTGGGCCACCTCAGGCCTATATACCTAACCATTACATACCTTCCCTGTAACATCTTCCAAAAGAATCTTGATGTTTTCCCACTTAGATCCTTCAAATTGTAGCCATGCCCTTAATAGATATATTACCTTATGCCTATATGGATATGCCCTTAATGCTTCCAATTCATTATAGAGTAAGTATACCATGAGAGGTGAGTGGCCTAGAAAAAGTCACCCTTGATGGGTGTTTAGCTTCAAAGTCGCACAAGATGTACAATCAATATACCTTGAGAGCAAGGCTAGGTGGTAGCTTCCCTTCCTATAGTGCCTTTACCAAGCATGGAGTCACCCCACATGATCCATGCTTTGCAAAGGAGTCACCTAGGAAGGCCTTGAAGAGTGCACCTAATGCCACCAAGTCACCCTATGCCACTCGATGGGAGTCACCTTCTTTTTGGTACATACAAACTCACCTTGAAGTTGGATTATTCAAGTTGCTTGGAGGAATATGTGGAGATGGGTTGCCCTTAGTGGCTATGAGGAGGTCGCCGTGGTATTTTATGGTAGGGTGTCACCTAGAGGAATCATCTTGATGGGAGTCGCTCCTATTGTGGCCAATAAGTGGAGATAGGTGGTGCAGTGGCCATTGTTGGTAACAAAAGTGATGGGGTTGCCCTGCTTGACAAAGAGTCACCCTAATTGGGATTTTAGAGATCTAGTTGCCCTACACTCATTAAGGTGGAGTAAAATCGTGGAGGCCTCACCCTTTTGTAATGAGGTAGGGGCCTTTCCCAATTGCACCACAATCACCTTTTGGAGTGATGGAGGTAAAGAGGTAGAGGCCTCAATCATGGAGTTGCCTATTGAAGCGGTGGAGGTTGCCTAGAGTGATGGACATCACCCTAGAATGATGGAGGTCACCTTAGGATTTCAACATGGTAGATATTTGCCTTTCCTCATGGGTGGACAGGAGGATGAGATTTGGGTCACCCAAAATGGCTTCTTGGGACAAATGAAATTCATAGGCACAATAGAGTACCCCTTCTTCCAAATCAATCCTTCAATACCAATCCTTCAAATAGAGTGCCTATTGTGGTCTTTGATCTTTCTTATGTACTTCTTCCATTTTTATGAACCTTGGCCTTGATGCCTTGCTTGATACCTCTTTGTTCATGCCTTAGGTCTTGATTTCTTCCACCATGTTCCATTGCTTAGGTTTTGATGTCTTCCACCATGTTCCCTTACTCATGCTATGTGCTCTATTGTTGATTGTCACTTTTCATGCCATATGTGCCAATCTTCCCCACCCCCCAAGGCTAGAGGTCACCCAAGGGTGGCCCCCTTGGCCCTTAAAGGCAACCAGTCACCCAATTGGTGCCCCCAAGTCCATTTAGGATGAGAGGTCGCCCAATGGGTGGCCCCCAAGCCCTTTAGGGTGATGGGTCGCCCAAGGGTGGCCCCAAACCCTTTAGGGCCAAGGGTTACCCATAAGGAGCCGTCCTAGCCCCAAGCACCCAAGACCCCACTTGGAGAGAATGCCCAATGAATTTCCTCAAGAGCTCATGCCATAGTCCGAGAAAAATGCCAATCTAAGCAATTAGTTTTTTGTTCCAAGGATAAAAGGACAATCAAAACATGACTTCGTCATTCCCAAGAGCAACTATTACCATATCCCAAGAAGGATGTTATCTTTTGCTGCACTACAAACCCCCACATCAAGTGTTTGTGCCATCTCAATGAAGCTTCTCCTTCATTTGCTTATTCAAAACAAAATGAGCCACAGAAATTAAATGAATTGAACTATAGTATGTATATTGAGTGAATTGCTTTTTGATTGATTCAATTCAAACAAGTCTTCACCCCAGAGATGATGAAGGGCATCTTCTCACCCTACAAGTCTTCCACTTGTATTGCTCCTTGTGGTAATACCTTCATCACTTTGTAGGGTCAGGTCCACTTAGGTGCCAGTTTGGTGGATATTGGTAGAATCTAATGCACCAAGAGCAACAATCCCTCTTGCACTTCATTAACCTTTAGATACGTATCATGCATCCTTTTGTGCTCCTCTTGCTTTACCTGCAATTTCCACATAGCCGCATCCCTATATTCTTCTAATGCTACCAATCTCCTAATGTGAGGTTCAATTCCAATAGTTTTGGCTTCAATTTCTTTCTTAATGAAAAGTCAAAAGGGGCCGATGCCTCCTTACTATGAACCAAGAGAAATGGACTCTCATCAGTGGTGCCTCTTCTTGTAGTACGAAAGGCCCATATTGCACCAATAAGAGCTTGCAGCCAAGAGCTATGGTGGTCAAAAGCCAATTTGCACAGTAGCTTGATCAAAATCTTGTTAGAACTTTTTGTGTGCCCATTTGCTATGGGCTAATAGGCACAAGAGTTTTTGTGGAAAATCTTGTACGTGTCAAAAATGAATTGAAGAAAATTATTTAAAAAATTTGTGCTTTTGTCACTAGTAACTTCTAGTGGCCAACCAAATCATGAAAAATATGTTTGTACATAAACTTGGCCAATGTCATGGAAGTGCAATCCATAGTAGCCTTAGCTTCTACCCACTTAGTGGCATAGCATATGGCCATCAGAGTATACTTTTTTACCACCAAGTTCACCAATTGCACTAATGGGTCCACTGAAATCAAGACCCCACTATTCAAAAAGTTGCCACCTAGTTGACATGACTAATAATTGAAAATTTAGCCTTGTTGGCCTAGGAGCACATCTCTGGCAGATGTCACATTTTTTGGAAAATTTGATAGCATCCCTGTAAATATATGGCCACCGTAATCCCTTATGGAGGATTTTTTGTGTCAAGTCCTCTCCCTTGAGACATCCTTCACTTTGTGCTTCGTGAAGGGAAAATTGACTTCCTATGGATAAACACATTTTCACAAAATTCTATCTTGGAAATATTTATACAACTAACAATTTATGAGTGAAAATGCTTTGGCCTTAAACAATAATTTCCTCTTCTCTAATGGAGGCATGTTCACAGGAAATTTTCTAGAAGTGAGAAATTGCAAAATTTCATCCTATCAATGAATTTGAGCTTCTACAAGAAAGAGACAACTATCTGCCCTCTCGCCCATGATTGTCCTTGACATCTGATCTCAAAGTCATATTCTTGAAATAATAATAGCCACCATCAAACCCATCCAACTACTATAGGCTTATTAATCAAATATTTTAGAGGTTCATGATTGAAAATAATAATGAAATGTATGCCTAGAAGATAGTGTCAAAACTTTTGAACTACAAACATAATAGCCAAACCTTCTCTTTCTATAGTACTATAATTTCTCTCTACTTTTGTAAGTAATATGCTTGCATAGGCAATAGGTTGGCCTACCTTGTGTGATAATGGTTGTGCCAATATTGCTCCAACTACATGAAGATTGGCATCTGTATGCACATGGAACTCAAGTGACCAATTAGGAATACTTAAGAGTGGCCCAATACATAACCTTAGTTTTAGCTCACTAAATGCTCTTTCTGTTTCAGGACTCCAAGAGAAAGGGATCTTCTTACTAGTAAGCCTTGAGAGAGGCTTAGCTATCTCCGAGTACATTCATATAAATAATCTATGATACCCTACATGGCCTGGAAAACTTTGCACTTCCTTAAGAGTCCACGGGATCGGCATGGAAAGAATGGCAGCTACTTTAGCTAGATCAAAAGTTATCCTTTGGCCAAAACTATGCGGACAAGAAGAGTACCTTTGGTGACCAAAAATTAACATTTTGCAAGGTTTAATTAGAAACCTATTTCGAGACACTATTCAAAATTTTCCTTCAAATTTTCCAAATGCTGATGAAAATCTTGGACTTTTTCTATATGTACCTAAGAACATTGAGAATTGATCAATGAAAATGCGAAGAAATGTCATTAACCATTTACCCATATTAAAAAAATTGTTCTATTAAATGAAGTAGGTGCATTTCTGAGACCAAAAGCCAAGTGCATGTAGACATAAAAGCCCATGGAGTAACAAAGGTTGTTTTGTCTCTATCTTCAGTATGAATAAGAATTTGATTGTAGCCACTAAATCCTTCAAGAAAATTGTGCAAAGTGTGCCTAGCTACTTCTCCTAGTACCTGCTTTGTGAAAGTTTAAGGGAAACCATCTTGAACTATCACCTTATTCAAAGTGCAAAAATCAACGTATACTCTTACTTTGCCACTATTTTTCTTAAGTATAATAACCATGGATGAAAGCCACCTTGAGTGTTCCAAAATAATAATAATACCTCCCTCTTCTAATTTTTTTATTTCCACCTTGTCTGCCTCTGCATATTTTGTATTGAGTTGGTATGGTCTGGCCCTGGCAGGTGCAGCTCCCTCTATTAAGGGTATTCAATGTAATCCAAGCTCCTCTAGAATACGTGATAGATCCTTGTAGGACCATGCAAAGGCAATTTTATAGGTAAAGAAAAGAGAGGTTACCTTCTATAATAAGAATGGTTAATGCCATAGCCATGTGGCAAGGTGGACTACTTATGGATTTTCTTGATCTCCAAGATTCACTTCTCGAACAAGCACTTCAAGGGTAGCCTTACTTGAAAAGTCAAAAATGTTGTGTGTAGCGGTATAATTGATCTTATGCTCCATGATGTGTTCCTTAGTCCACCCATTTGGAATATATGGAAATGGGAGGTCTTCTCTGTTCCCAGGGTAAAATTATCCTCCTCAAGAACATGCACAATTTTGACACCTTCTAGCCTTGCATCCATAAATTTATTGAATTCATCATGATTATCTATATCCACCTTACATAACACTATAGTGGTGCCTTTTGGAAATATTTGAACACCTTGGTCAAGTGTTCCAATTGGAGATCTTTGCCTCCCAAGAGGTGCCTACAAAAAAATGAGCTTGATCACCTTCTTCGAGAGAACGAGTTAGTTCCCGTAGAAAATTGGCCCATTCTGGCCAAGGGAAGGCTCCTTGCCTACTTGTTCAGTACTTGTTAGGTGCCTACCTTGTGGTGGCCTATCATGAAAATCACAAAAAATTAGGGGCCCCATTTCTTAAGATGTGCCAGATTTTAGTCACCCAAGTTGGTCCTGCATAAAAGTTGATCGCCTAAAAAATTCATGTTGACCACCAAAAATTAGGCGCTTGAATTGGCCACCTTGGCTACCTGAGACTTCTCACCAACTTGGCTCAACTTTTTCGGGAGAGGTGCCCAACTTGTGCCTCATGACACCCACTTGGGCCACATGACACCCACTCAGGCCACCCTGGGAGAGGTGCCCAACTTGGGCTTCATGAGGCCCATCTAGATAGAGGTGTCCAACCTCGGCCACATAAGGCCCTATTTTGGCTTCTACATCTAGTTTCCTATAATTATTTGATTTACCTTTTTCCTTACTATTCAAGTGCAAATTATCACTTTTTACCTCTTTTTTTCCTCCTTGTGCTTCTTTTTTCCTCCTTGTGCTTCTTCTAAAAATCCTCATTTATTGCACTTATTTCAATTGTGCAACATTCTACTCCACTACCCATCATCCAATTTAACATATTATCATTTTCATGAGGTAGAGAAGGCTTTATCTCAATGTCCGATGTATACCCAGTTGCCTTGGCAATTTCTAATTCTTCCTCCAAGTGTATCTGCAATTGATTATTAGCCTTTGTAGAAATCCATAACCTATTCCTTCCCCAATCCTCTAATGCTTCTGCTTGCCTCAGCCAAGGCCTTCCCAAGAGTAGAGGATAAGAGGTCTCTTGGGGTTAGGCAATAGCAACAAAATCCACGAGAAATTGGCAACCTTGAACTATCATGAGTACCTTTTCAAGGATGCCCAGTAGTGTGACTCAATGTTGATATGCTTGTGTGACAGTAAAAGGTGTTGCCTTTGTGAGGTCTAAATTTAATTTATTCATAGTAAAATTAGGCATTAGATTGATGCCAGATCTACCATCTAAAATTAGAACATAGTCTACCAATGGTGCAAGGGGAAAATCCACCATGAACCCCTCTATACTATGTGGTCGGCTCAAGTTACAAAACCGTATGAATTTTAGTATATCATTTCCAACCTTTGCATCCATTTTTATAAGTTGAAATAAATTGACCTTGTGGTGAATTCCTTCAAAATTTCTTTGATATTCACCTCCTATAATTCTCCTGAGGGCATGCAGGTTGCTACTGTAGTGAAGTCCTCACCATATCGTAGGCTTCTTCAATGGTCATCCCATCCTCCAAATCAGCCCTCTTGTCGTCTTCTTTTTCCTTGACTCATTGTTGCTCTTGTCATCATCATAGGTACTGTGAATGATGAAACAACATAGGATTGTGGAGTCATACTTGTTCTCTTGGCAAGGATGTAATTATATGGATCAGAGCGAGCGATTGTGAGGAAAATCCCTTGTATCATGATCCTTGGCATTGGGACTATTAATAGGGAGGTGTGCCCTCAGGCAGAGATCATTTGCTTTGTACATGACCATATTCTCCACAATTATAACACATCAAAGGTCTAGTATATCTAGGTTTATTCTCATGATTCTCGTCTCTGTTATGTATATTTGAAGTACTAGCATAAAAGATGTCAAGAACTTGGGTGTAACCTCTTTCCTAGGCTCTCTTGAGGTAATAACAGTCACACGACTCATGGCCACCTTTGCCATAAAACTCGCAGCTTACTCGATTAGGGTAGTTCATGTTGGAGTGACCATTCTTGTTGCATGTGGTACACCAAATTTTCCTATGGATGTCTTGAGTGGTCTACAACTCCTCCACTTCATAGTGAAGTTGTGCCACTAAATATCCATTATCGCATGTGGGTGGCAAAAAATCTTCTCCCCATTTCGACTTTGTGGTATCTTTAGCTCTTCTAGTTCCCTTCTAAGTTGCTTGATTGGGTCTAGACACACGACGTAGTTTGCTTAAATCCCTCAATCAAAATGCATTCTAGCCTCCTCTATGTGAGAGGCAATGGGCACAAAATAGTTCAATGTGGCATCAGGTCTAAAAAATTCCCTAAGCTTCTGTTGGAAAGACCTAGGGAGAGCCTTTTCTATCCACTTCTTGACTAGGAATCCACCTAGGACATTTGGCAAATGGGAGAAAAGTTATTTAGTATGAGTATGAAGTTCATGAAAAGATTCACCTGGCTATAACTTCAAGTTTTTGAGTTGATCTAAGGCTCTCTTTGAAGATTCACTTGGCCAAAATGTTTGAGACAAGGATGTCTTCAAGGCTTCCCAGCATAGCACCCTCTTGATGTTGAAGCCCACATCAGCAGCATAAGGAGATGAATCTCCTCATGTTATCATCTACATCTTCATGAGCTGACCCCTTAAAAATAGGGAACTTAATATTTACCCTTCAAAAAAGATTTGAGAGATCTTCTTTACTTGTGTCTGAAGCAAAATCCAATGTCCTTCTAGGCTTCTCTTCTGAGAGCAGGGTAGAAACCAAATCTATAGACAAACTTAGAGGTAAAGGAGTGTTGAGTTGATTCGAGGAGGATCGAGATGATGTCCTGGGACTCTTATGTGCACAAAGAGGCTCCTTACTCACTCGAGCATAGGTCATGTACCCTTTACAAGACACAAGGAATCAAGAAAAATAGTGCCAAAAACAATTGTTTACTATACTGGATACCTCACATAGAACATGCAAGGCTCCCATCGATCATGCCAAACTATAGAAGAGGCAACTAGGATCACACTTCTAGTACTTCTTCTACTCAAGGGGAGTTTTTCTTTACGGATGTATACCTTGTGACATGTCTATGTCCAAGTATACTACTTGACAGTAAAGACACAGAGATGGAAAATTTGCAAGTACACAGATGAGAAAAAGGCCCAATTTCTTAAGAGTGAGAATGGTTATAGTAAGCCAAAAATAGTTCAAATGAGCATTACAGTGGGCTAATAGCCCTTCTTGGGACTAGAACTTGACTAGACAAGATCAACAGCAAGAAGTACCTAGAACAACAAGTAATATTTGCAAGAGAATGCAATAGATTTCAACTGAGAGATATTAGCAAAGGATATTTAATAACTTTTTCATGTTAATTGCCACACAAATGAGAAAGCAACACTCTGCATAGTCACCATAGGTTGTTCTCAACACACAGTGGTTAGAGTCATAACAGAGTCCAAAGTACAGCCAAGAGATAGCTCCAACTAGCATAGAAAAACAATCTCACATGAGATGATCTTTTGAGATAGGATAATGATCTCTCGAATGAGTGCCAAACCTTTGTTTATATAGACTCTAGAGGCCAGAAGAAGTGTTTTTGCCGAATCCAAGCGGTTACTATCACATGTGCCAAACTAACAAGATTGATAGAGGAGTGGGGTAATTTGGCACTCGTATCCAACCACCTTTAGGTCCTCCAATTAGATCTTCTGATATGGCAATAGCCTTGCATCAGGATTCCCTACATTCAAACTGTAACACTTTACTGGCAATTCAATAAAAATTTACTCCATATCTAGTCACATGATATTGTCACCCAAGTACTTCCAAAAATAGGTGGAGTAAGCACCCTATTTTGACCATGTCCAAAAGAGGTGGTGGTGGTGCCCAATTTTGGGAACATGACACTCTTGGGCTACCCAAGGCCTATATTCCTTACCATCACATACCTTCCCTATAACACCTTCCAAAAATATAAAATCACCATATCTTGATTATTTCCCACTTATATCCTTCAAATTGTAGCCATGCCCTTGATAGATACATTACCTTATGCCTATATGGATATTCCCTTAATGCTTCTGATTCATTATAGAGTAAGTATACCATCAGAGGTGAGTTACCCAAAAACGTCACCCATGATGGGTGTTTAGCTTCAGAGTGGTTACCCATAAGGAACCATCTGAGCGCGAAGATCCGAAGGCCCCACCTGGAGAAAATGCCCAATGAAGTGCTCCAAGAGCTCATGCCATAGTCTGAGAAAAATGCCAATATGAGGTCAAATTATTTTTTGGATCCAAGGATAAAAGGACAATCAGGACATAGTTTTGTCATTCCCAAGAGAAATTATTACCATATCCCAAGAAGGATATTATCTTTTGCTACACTACACTTGGGATACACTTACCACTTTATACTAGGAAAGAAATGAGGCTTGTGTTGCTTACCTCCGAAAACAATTAGAGAGTGAGCATATGAATAAAGGAGATTCTATGGATAATTTTTTGAGAAAGATCAAAGACTTGAAGGAGCAATTGATTTTTGTTGATGAAGTCTTGCCATATAGTTCACTTGTGTAGACCATTCTTGATGGTCTTCTAGATTCATATCATAGTTTTGCTTCTACTCTTTGATTGATGATGAAAGGAAATCCACATGCCTTAACATTTGAGGAGTTAATGTATGTCTTCTTGCAGGAAGATCAATCTAGGAAGAACATGTCCATTATGCATTTGCAGATGGAGCTTTCTTAGCTAGTCAAAAGGGCAAAGGTAAATGGAGCTCGTCTAGAAGTAAGCAAAAATATGCTAATGCTAGATAGTCGAAGAAGGAAGAAAAACATGAGACGAAAACAGAAAAGAAAAAACAATTTTGCAAATATTGTAAAGCAAATGATCATGTCATAAAGAGTTTTCCAAAACTGATTGCAAAGAAGCAAAGAAGAAAGAGATTTAAATGGTTGTTGCAGAGGCCTCTACACAAAAAACAGAGTATGCTAATCTTGTGCAGGGTGAAGAATAGGCATTTACTATTGTTTGCAGTTATGACCCATCTTCTCATTATGAGTGTATGTCTACAATAGACTCAGATGTTTGGCACTTCCATTGAAGGGCAACCAAACATATTACCTCGTAACGTAGTTTCTTCAATTCACTTGACTATGCCTTTATAAAGAATACTATCACATGTGCAAACAACTCCTTGTTGGGTGTGTGTAGAAGTGCGAGAGACACACGAGAAGCACACAAAAGGAGCACAAACGCAGCAAGACACATGGAGAAGACGATGGCTGGAATAGCTCTCTCTATTGATGATGAACTGTACTGAAGAAAGAGCTGAATAATATCCCTAAGTACAAAGTACCACCACATATGAGAGTATCAAGTATGTGGTAACATGGGGAAAAAACCTCTAGCCAGCACTAGAGTAAAAAGTGCCCATGTATAGGTAAAAGGTTCACATCAAAGCTACTCGAGGGACACATAAGTGTAACAAACCCCCCTGGAGCGAATGATGTGAACACATATAGGGAGTGACACATCAGCCCCCACAAGGTAACAAGCCTAAAGCTTTGTGAAAATCTTCAAACTTTTCCCATGGAAGGCTTTGGTGAATATGTCTGCCACATTATCTTATGTAGACACACACACCAAATCAATATCTCCTGCATGAAGGTGCTCTCTCACATAGTGATAATGCACCTCAATATGTTTGGTCTATGCATGAAACACTAGGTTTCATGCAATAGCCAAAGCACTCTGACTATCAGTGACAATATGCATAGCAGCATCAATCTCCATGCAAAGATCCGTCAATAGGCATCTCAGCCATATACACTCCACTGTAGCTATGAAAATTGCCCTGTACTCAACTTCACAACTCAATGTCACCCCTGTAGGTTGCTTCTTACTCAACCAAGATATGCATGAGTCTCCAAGGAAAAAGCAATTACCACTAGTGGACACGTGAGTATCATAACAACCAGCCCAATCACTATCTATAAAAGCATGCAAGCATGGCTAAACATCTCTACCATAAAAGAGACCTAAGATCAAAGTGCCTCTGAGATATCTAAACACACGTTTCACCCCTTGCCAATGCTTAGTGCCAGGGCTATGCATGAATCGACTCAACTGGGAAACTGCATATTGTATATCCCGCCTTGTGTTGCATGCATATATAAGACATCCCACAGCTTGCTGATAAAGAGAAGTGTCAAATGCATCACTGGAATCCTCAATTGAGAACCTGAATCCTGTCTCAAGTGGTGTGGAAACTAGCTTGCAATCCTCAGAGTCAAAACGTTGAAGTAGTTTTTCAAGATACTTTGCTTGATGCATAACAATTCCCCCCTCAACGGATACAAATTGGATGCCAAGATAGTAGCTCAAAAGACCAACATAAGTGACATCAAAAGTATGCTGCAAATCAACCATAAGAATGTCAAGTTTTGCATCACATGACCCAGTCAAGACTATGTCATTGACATAAAGAACAAGCACTATAAGATCAGCCCCATTTTTGCATACATAGAGTGTGCTTTCAATCGGACTACATGTGAAGCCAAGAGCAATCAAGTGCTTATGGATTTTGTCATACCATGCATGTGGAGCTTGCTTGAGACCATACAAGGCTTTATGCAAGCAACAAACTATATGCTCTTTCCCTTTCATAGCAAATCCAGGAGGTTGCTTCACATAGACCTCTTCTTGAAAATCACCATTCAAGAAGGCTGTTTTTATGTCCAATTGATGCACTTTCCAACCTCCGTGGGCAGCCAATGCAACCATGGTACAAATGCTAGTCATGCATGAAGTAGGTGCAAATGTTTCCTCATAATCAATGCCATATTGTTGCGCATATCCTTTAGCAACCAATCTAGCTTTGTAGCGATCAATGCTACCATCAAATTTTCTCTTAATCTTATAAATGTCCATTCCAAGCCTCATAAAGAGTGATGACTCTCAATGCTTTTGTAGGGCAGCGATTCAACACATAATTTGCACACATGACCGCTTCCATCCAAAACTTATCAGGAAAATGCTTTCCTTTAACCATACATCGTGCCATTTCAAGTAGAGTTCTATTTTTATGCTCGGCAACACCATTTTGCTGAGGTGTATATGGCACCGTACATTGGTGTGAAATACCTCTTTCACGAAGAAAAGCATTAAACTCATGTGACATGTATTCACCACCACGATCCATGGATAGAGTCAAAAGCTTTTGTGAAGAAAAATTTTTAGCCATAGCTAAAAATGCTTTGAAGCAAGAAAAGACCTCATTCTTTGCTTTTATAGGATACATCCATGTATGGCAAGTAGCATCAACAATGAAGGTAATAAAATATACATGCTTCCCAAAAGATGGAGTCTTGACGGGACCACATACATCACTATGAACAACCTGCAATTTTCTTGTAGTGTGTGTGTGACTATCTTTTGGAAAAGAAGCATGATGCATTTTTCCAAGAATGCAACCTTCACATGCATGCTTTTCAATGGACTCAAGTGTAGGCAAGCCAATAACCATGTCCTTCTTTTGCAACTAAGGTATTCGAAGCAGCCCTCTTGTATGTATCCATGTGATACAAACCATTACATAATGTACCAGATATCACGATAACATCACCATTGCTGAAATCATGAGCCATACACTTATCATCAACAAAGTGTACATGAAGTCCAGCTTTGGCAATCAACAGAACTGAAATTAAGTTCTTCTTGATTCCGGGCACATACAATGCATTTTTCAAGAGAATCACACCTCCATTTGCAGCTATAAGCTCAACTTCTCCTACTCCAATGATAGGATAAGAGGCATTGTTTGCACACACCACATGTCCTCCTTTGGGTGCATTTTTCAAAGAGGCAAAAAATCTTTTTCATGATGTTATGTGCTTTGAAGCACCACTATCAAAGAACCAATCCGAATCAGCCTCACTCACAACCATACATCTAGAATGCAAAGAAGCATCATAATGACATGTAACAACACATGCCCAAAAATCTTGAACCATGTTAGCTTCATCATTCTTTACATTTGCTAGATTTTCAGCAATAGACATGCCAGATTCCTTCTTCTTTTCATTGCGTTTAGCAAGCTTTCTACACTCATCAATAGTATGACCAGCCTTCCGGCAATATTTGCATCTCTTCTTCTTTTGCAAATCACCATCATTAGAGGAATGAGTGGAAGAGGAAGGTTGAGGCTTTGGTTTTGATGAACCCAAAGCTGAACCATACTTGTTTTTCCCCTTTTTTGAGATAGCAAGTGCTTGTGTTCCCTCAATCAAACCACTCCTATTCACTCTAGATTGCTCTTCTTGCAAAAGAAGAGACACAACATCATCAAATGCATACATATTAGGATTTCCTTTTGCAACCAAACGGAGTGTAGTAGCAAAGCTTTGAAAATATTCCGGTAATCCTTTCAACAATGTAGAAATGAATGATGCATCTGGAATGATCTCATCTATGTTTGCCAATTGCTCTTTCAAGTCCTTGATGTGTGTCACATACACATCCACCAACTCATTTTCAGCCATACATACATCCTCAAGTTGCTTCCTCAAGTATGCAACACGTGCTTCATTACGCACGGCATACAAAGAAGCAAGAGTGTCCCATGCCTATCGTGATGTAGAACATGATCGAATGTGAGGAGCTATATGACGCTTCACAAAAAGCGCAATCAAAGCATGAGCTTGAGCATCTTTTCCATCCCATCTAAGATGATCCTGTGTACATGGAGAAGGAGAAACCAGTGTACTCAAAGAAGAAGCTCCATCTGTGACAGTAGACTGTGAAGTAGAAGAACCTGCGGGTCTTCGATCTACATCTGCCAATATGTTCCAAAGTTGTTTAGCAATAAGAACATGCTTCATCATGTAAGACCACATCGGGTAGTTTGTCCCATCAAGCTTATCTTCAACTTGAAGCATGCCAAACAAGTCATTGCTGCCCGCCATTTCACTAAGGAACAAGAAAGTGACAAAAACTTTACTTCAACGAAAGTTGAAATGAGTGCTGAAATTTCAGCTCACAAACCATCACTCTGATGGCGATTCTGACTGCATCAATGGCTTTGAAATGGGGGTAAAACCCCAGCGCACCTGGTGGAAATGTTTCTTGGCTTCTGAAATTCACAGTTCTATGCTCTGAAGTTGATTTGCACTGTTAAAAGTGCACGCGCGCCGCGATGCGAAAAACCAAAACTTGAGAAGGAGCTGAACTTGCTCTGATACCACTGTTGGGTGTGTGTAGAAGTGCGAGAGACACACGAGAAGCACACACAAGGAGCACAAACATAGCAAGACACACGGAGAAGATGATGGCTGGAATAGCTCTCTCTATTGACGATGAACTGAACTGAAGTAAGAGTTGAATAATATCCCTAAGTACAAAGTACCACCACATATGAGAGTATCAAGTATGTGGTAACATGGGCAAAAAAACCTCTAGCCAACACTAGAGTAAAAAGTGCCCATGTATAGGGAAAAGGTTCACATCAAAGCTACTCGAGGAACACATACGTGTAACACTCCTCATATCCTATAATGGGAGTTGGTACAATCATTTTGACTATTGCATATTGTTGGCAGTAGCCAGAGGCACAGAAGACGCGGAAGCATGTAAAGACAGAGCAGGGAGCCAGCCGAATCAATTTTTCAAAGATCTATGTTTTATAAATATTCTTCAAAACCTCCAACAGTGATTTGATCACTATTGTAACATATGTAACATAGAAAAACCCTTTTTTGTAGTCCATAGCTCCATTTTGTGCAAGCTGAGGAGTCCTCGAGCTTGAGGAGCTTAGGTAGAATGAGCGTATCAATTATGTTATTTTTAGACATCGTTTACCCTCTCAAATAGCGCATAGGACCTATTTTTTAACTATGTTGGTCATTAGATGTGAAACCGGTCAAAACTAGTCTAGAATCTATAAAAAGAGCTAGAGAGCTCATTTTTGAAGTTAGTTAGTGTGAGCTTAGAGCTACTTTGAGCTTGTAATTGAGATCTTGAGCAATAGAGTTGATTTCTCACCTTCCATTGTGTCTTGCTTGTCTCTTCGTAGTGTGTGTGTATGTGTGTGTGCATTTCTATGCTTCTCACCTTCACTCTCACTTCATCTCACATTCACGATCTTCATATCACTCCTATCTCTTCCGCGGATTGACATTAAGGAGGTGGAGCTTCTTAACGTGGTTCTCACCATTGTGCTAGAGCAACACCAAATTTGGCGTCGTTGTCAGGGATCGAGTCTAGGACGAATGTGTGATGGTAAGAGTATAGCAAAAAGTGGCGTTGGAAGGTAAAAATTTCAGTTTTTGTTGTTGTTTTTACTTAGTTTTTAGTGTTTTTCACTTCCCCCACACTCCATCTTCATCACCGCATCATCATCTTCAACTCCAAAAAAATCAAAAAATTCACCATATCCACCCATTCTCCTCATTTCCCCTCATTTGTGCATGTGCAAGAGAGAGAGAGAGCTTTTGTGCTTGTGTGTACTTGTGTGTTTTTGAGTTTTCTTGCAGGTACAGAGCTCTAGTGCATCAGGAAGGCTGCAAAAAGGTAAGAAAATCACTTTCTGTTAGAAATTGCCGACTGTGTCAGACCATCGCGATGGTCTGCCAAGTTCGGAATTTGAGGTAAGCGAGTTCATGGGCATGTAGGCAACCCTTGCGCCTCTAGGAATCCATTGCTGCATTTCAAAAATTCACACTTTGGTGGACCATCGCGATTGGCTCAGACCATCGTGATTGTGTCACACCATCGCGATTGGCTCACGCCATCGCGACGGCTCGGCCGGACCATCGCGATGGTCTCACGCCATCGCGACGGTTCACTTGAACCATCGCGACGGTCCTTGACCATCGTGACGATCCCGTCGACCCCACGCCATTGCAATTGGCCCATGCCATCGCCTCGATAGTGCCACATGGCAAGCTAGACCATCACGATTGCTCACTAGCCACGCCATCGCGACGAGACCCTTACACCATCGCGACAACTCAAAATTTGGACCATCGCGATTGGCTCATGCCATCGCATCGGTGACCATCGCGACGGTTCACGTTGACCGTTGACTGACGCCATCGCGATTGTTCACTCAATCGGACCATCACGACGCCTCACCCCGACCATCGGGATTGCTCACATTTAGACCATCGCGACCGTGCACTTCAGACCATCGCGACGGTTCGCGCACATGCCATCGCGACGGTTCGCCTAGACCATCGCCACGGTCCCAGACCATCGCGATCATCTCAGACCATCGCGATTGCTCACCCCAAACGCAAATTTTAGGGTTTCAATTTTTGGCCAATTTTGGGGCTATTTTTGGGAAATTTTTGGGTGATTAGACTCATAGGGGACCCCTTAGCTCATATTTGGAGAAAAACCTGTTTGTGAGTTTTCACCCCCCAGGGCCTGAACGGTCATATCTTTTTCATCCGAAGTCCGTTTCAAAAAGAATACATTGATTTTTGAGAGGATATTTTTGAGGTTGACATAGTTGGGACTAGGAAAGAAAGGGGGCTTTGGAAGAGAAGTTGCCAAAAGTTAAGGGACTTTAAAAGTGTATAAACTCAAGTGCTTGATCATCCATTTGTGATATTGGTCTAATATTGGATTTTTCCAGGTCTAGCAAAGGCAATCAAAGGCATTCAAGGCAAGGCAGTGAAGGGCATAAAGCTTGGGAAGTGCGGCTTCTTGGGCATCAGAGCAACCAGAAAAGCTGACTCGAGGTTGGAAGATTACTCAACCCCCTCAGTCAATTTCTCTTAGGATAAACGTTAGCATTGTGGATTAACGACAATAGGAACGCCTCAAGTTCAAGAGAATTAAATTTATCAAGTTCAAGACTAAAGTAGAGGTGTGTGATACGAAAACCTAAAGGAAAGAACCTAAGTCTGACGGAACGAGAACTCAAAGTACCACAAAAAGTCGAATTCCTGACGCATACATTAAGACAAGAATCTAAAGAAATTTAAAAAGAATCAAGAAAGTAATAACAAAGAATCATTGACGATATGAGCGTGTACTGAGTATGCAAGGAAGAAAATTCATGAACCTTAGATCGGGCAAACATATAGGTAAGTCAGACCGACGAAGCCTTAGATCATCAGAGGCAAGTGTAGGAACTACCGCAAGATCGTGGGCTCAACAATTGAACACTAATTACCCCTACGAGAGCTCAGATACAAGTGAATCAGAAATGGCATTTAGCACAGAAAGACCAGAAGGAGGGTCAAATGTAGCATACTTAGAAAAACCTGAAGGACCCTATAGGAGTCAGTTAGAATTTCTCTGAACCAACCGCTTAGGTGCTCGCATCTATGAGGATGGTTTGCGAAGACAAGTGGTGCAGATGCACAATCCTGATCAACCCATTGGATTGGAACGTCCAGTGGTGAAATTTGAGAGAGATACATACATAGACAAGGAAGGAACGATGTATATCTTAAGCACACAGCCAAACAATACGAATGAGTTTGGCGTAATTCAGCTAGAGACGGAAACTAAATCTCAAGGAAAAGAACCATTAGAAGAACCTAGGACACCTAGAGGGAAATTTGTATTGACACAAGTACTAGTTCGAGAGTGGACCCCTTAGGATAACAGAAGCATAGAGTTGTTTGTAGATAAAGAAACTGACGAAGCATTTTGGAGATACAGAACAGAACAACCTAGTGAGGTAGGCTCCATCATAGTCTACGAATTTAAAGACCCGGATACACTTGGAAAGGTTGTATACCTGGATGAAACTTCAGAAAGAGTATTTGTGGTGCCAGACCATGCTAGAAATACCTACACATGGAGAGGTGATTTAGTATTCCCTCCATCTCGAACAAACGTAAACACAAGTCAACAAGGGGCAAAAACATCCTCTGCCCATGCTAATCAAAGAAGAGAAAAACAAAGAAAGACCAGAAGTAAGCTTCAATCACCCCATAGGGAGAGATAGAACAACCACGGACACCGATAGAGTGGAAAGACAAAGAATACCAGGTGGTAAAGATGACTTTCCTCTACCTAGACCACGCGAACACGCAAGAATACTGAGACCCACTCAACTAGTGAAATCCATGAAAAACTACTTTGATGGGACAGGAGATCCCTATGACCATGTCGCAGAATTCAAGCAAGTACTAAGAGCAGAGCAAGTCGAAGACATGTTCACGCAATACAACGCATTTGGACTAACGTTAAAGAATACCGCTTTAACTTGGTTCCAACCATTGCAACAGAGGCAATTTAGAGACATCCATCACTTTTTAGAGTCATTCATCACTGAATTCTCTAAAAGTGGGATTAGACATGATACGTCTTCGTTGATTCATAGTTTCAAACAGACCTCTCAGGAAACAGTAAGACTGGCAGGACGTAGGTTTAGACAATATGTTGAAAGATGTCCAATGCAAGAGTTACCCTCACAGGCCAAGCAAGTGTCATTGTTTCTAGACGGCTTGTTGAGCTCTAAACTACGCTCCTATGTGTACCTAAAAGAACCCAGAACGCTAGAGCAGTGTGTAAGAATTTGTATAGACATTGAGGACAACTTAGGAGATGAGTTGGAACTCTCAAAAGTCTACAAGGACTCAGATTGTTCTTCTCTAGCATCCACAAAATTGTCTAGCTCGATAGAAGACCTAGCAGAAAAAGTGGCCCAAAAACTAGGAGTTTCTAGTAAACAGATGCCCAAGTTAACAACTAACGTACGTTGTTACACCTGTGGTGGAAATCATTTGGCAAATGTGTGTCCCAATGCAACACAAACACAAGCCAACCCTAGTGGCCAATATTGTACAATTGAGAGAAGATACACGAATCATACGGCTCAGGACTGCCCATACAACAAACAGGCAGTGAGACAGAACTACCCGCAAGCATACCCGCAGCCAGGTAGGTATCAAGGCCAATACAATACTCAGCCTACTATAGGCCTCCTCAAAATTACCTGTATCAGGCTCAACAAAGACCTCAACCTGTCTTAGCTCAGTAGCCACCCCCACCAGCGAATGTCATCTCAGTCAAATACGCTGCTACAGAAGAGAACCTAAGTAGGGCCTTAGTGCCTTCTTCACCTTTGATCACAGAGATGACCCGAACTCTAACAGTTTTGACTCTACTCATGTAGATAGTCCACCCGCTTATTACACGGAGTCACCAGAACATGTAGAGACATATCAATATGATAGTCCACCAATGGAAGCTAGTTGGGAGCCCGACTATGCTAATGTGATGTACACAAACCCAAATCCACGGCCCCAATTGAGACAGCAAAGACCACAGGGCCCTAGAGGACCATGCTTTAGGTGCCAAGGAGATCATTTCATAAAGGATTGCCCACATCCTCCGATAGCAGGGCAATCACAGTACTATAACATCCAAGGCTTTTGTGCCGATTGTGGCAAAGAGCACATAATCAAAGATTGTCCTAAGAACCCAATTAACGCTTCAAGTGGATCAACGTGATAGGTATTGTACACAATGCAGATGGATCCAACCCTACATATGTGCCTATCCAAGCTATAACAAGAGCCCAGGCGCTCTTAAAGAACCAACAGCTTAATCAGGAGAAAGTATCCGGAAGTAGTGAAGTTGCAGAATCTAGCAGTAAAAAAATGAAATCTTGGAAAGATTCCAGAGAGAGGATCAAGAGAAAATGGAGTAAAAGGATAATTGAGTTGGAAGGAATTTTAAAGGAATCTAGAGCCAAAATCCTAGAATTGACTTCACAGGAGTTGAATCAAGAGAACCGAGCTCAGAAATCAGGATCAGTTTTAGCGGAACCCATACCGGAAAACCTAGACATGATGTTTCGTGCATATCAGGCTAGATTAAAAGAGGAACCTCAAGTAGCTGAAATGAGTAAGAACTACCCTCGAGCAGATCTAGAAATTGAGAGGACTAAACTTTGCATGAAGATGGTAGAATTAGCACAAGCTTTGTTCGAAGCCTCTAGATATCTTAATTGGAATAACATGGCAAAGCCGGAACTACACTTTCAAGGTCTAATGGAGAGGCTAGAATACTTGATAGAAAGCAAAGAGAAAAAGGATCAGTATAGGAATCCTATCATCCCAGAGACACAGGAAAGAAATGCACCATCCCTGTCTCAAGTACCCAATACAGAGAATCAAGACAATCTGTCTTCCATACATAGATACTCACATGAATTTTTGAGAGAAATCCAAGAAGAAAAGTGGAGAAAAGAACAAGGAACTCATCCTCCTATTCAAGAAATAGACGATTTGCAGGAGCAATTTCCCCAAGAAGTCCCCTCTATTTACGATGATGTAGAGGAAGAACAACGGAGTGAACACATAGGATTTGAATCCAATTCTTTACAAGAATTACCTCAGTTCACAGGACCTTGGGAAGCAAAGTCTATTAGTCTGAGAGCACCCACGATAATAGTGAGGAATGAAGAATCAGTGATACCTAGGAACACGGAAGTGATCAAGAACACTAAAGTACAGTGTAACCTCACTCTAGAGGAGTTGTTAAAGGTTAAACCAGAACTGTGGAAACATGTAGCAAATCAATTCCCTGAGCTTGCTACTACTCCCTCTCAGATAGGATCACATAAGAAGGTACCAGAGATACCAGTAGAAAAGATTGGAGATGTAAGTGAAGGAGAGGAAGGTAACACTTATCTTCCAATAACCCATCAGGGCTACACCACCAAAGCCATCTTAGATTCAGGAGCCAGAGTAGCCATTGCTACCACCACTTTATGGAAACGTTGGGGTAAGCCAGCACTAAGACCCACCAGGATGAAGCTACAAATGGCTGATGGACACATAGAAAAACCATTAGGCTTACTAGAAGGCATATCTCTCACCACTTGTGGTGTGGAGTTTGAGCATACCTTCGCCATTTGTGACTTTGCGAAAAATCACGCTTATGAGATCATATTGGGACGACCATTCATGCGTCAGTTGCAAATTGTACAAGATTGGGGAACTAATTCTTTGTACTTGCAACATTTAGGAGTGATTACTAAGTCAATCTTAAAGACTATTCACATCGAGATGTACCCCCAATACAATGGAATACCATCCATAAGACACAGGTAGAAACGGAATCTGTACACTCATTAGAGTCAGACTCCTCATGGTTACACGAGGACACTCATTTATGGATGTGTAAAGTGGCAAAACAAGAGGAAGAACGGTTAGAAGCAAGGACCTTAGGTGCAGAGCAACATCCAACAACCCTTCAAGACCCAGCTTACGCACTTGTAGTATTTCCAGATGAAGAATTCGAACCCCATGGTTGGGCAAAAATCCTAGCAACCATGGACATAGCCATCAATGAAGAACAATGGACACCCCACTGTGACGAGGATGGCTATGATATCTCAGTTTTTACAATAGAGCCAATCATGTGTGATTCAATTTTAGAAGAATGTGAACCGAACACTGATGCATTTGAGGATGCGAGTGATTTTGATTTAGAATCAATTATTATGGACCCACCATTTGCATCAGAGGAAGAATATTTTTACGAAGTAGAAACTCGTCCTCAGACACACGAAGAAATTATGAATGATGTGAGAATAGCCACACAAGTGACTAGCAAGAGTGAAGGCAAGAAAATAAAGAAGAAAGAAACCATGTCGGAAACAGAAGAATCTTTATTTGAAGTTCCGAAGAATTTCAAGAAATATGAAATAGAAGATAGACGAATCATGGTACGAATGCCTAACAAAAAAGTTGAAGTGGGAGAAGTATATGATAACCGAGAGAAAACCAAAAAAATCATAGTAGCCATAGAAGGAGAAGAAGAAAAGTGTACATACATTGGGCATGATTTGACGAAAGAAGAAGAAGAAGAATTAGTTGCCCTATTGCGCCAATATAGAGATGTCTTTGCGTGGAGTTACAAAGATTTGAAAGGCGTAGACCCGGATATATGTTCTCATAGAATCCCTATGACTCCAGATGCAAAGCCCACGAAACAGAAACCATACACGTACAATGATAATTACGCTGCCAAGATTAAAGAGGAGATAGATCGCTTGATAGAAGCAGGATTTATTTATGAAATTGAGCATACCGAATGGGTATCCCCCATTGTGGTTGTGCCCAAGAAGAATGGAAAATTGTGTGTGTGTATTAACCTTAAAAAAGGTAATGCCGCCATGATTAGAGATAGTTATCCTCTTCCTATCACAGAACACTTATTGGAAAGAGTTGCGGGCAAGGAAGTCTACAGCTTCCTTGATGGTTTCTCAGGCTATAATCAAGTAGCCATTGCTCCAGAAGATCAACACAAGACGGCTTTTGCCACTGAATGGGGCATATTTGCATTTCGTGTGATGCCATTTGGCTTAACAAATGCACCCGCTACTTTCCAGCGACTCATGTGTCATGTTTTCAAGGAATTCTTACGCAAGAATTTGGAAGTTTATGTCGATGACTTATGTGCTCATTCGAATATAAGACAGACACATATCCCTGAGTTAAGACAAATATTTGACAAATGTCGAGAATATCAAGTTTGTTTGAACCCAGAAAATGCGTTTTCATGGTCAGACAAGGCAAAATTTTAGGACACATTGTGTCAAAAAATGGAATCTCTACAGACAAAGAAAAGGTGAAAGTAATTGCAGAATTACCTAGACCAACTAACGTGAAAGAGGTACAGGCATTTATGGGCCTTTATACTCTCTTTTGACCCATTTTGAATGGACGGACGAATGCGAGAATTCATTCAATGAACTCAAACGACGTTTGTGCTCAGCACCTATATTGATAACCCCGGATTGGAGTAAGCCATTCCATGTACATGTGGATGCATCCAATTACGCCATAGGATGTGTGTTAGCACAACCCACGAGTGAAGGTAACATAGACCTCCCCATAGCTTACACGAGCAGACAATTGAATGCAGCAGAAAGAAATTACACCACTACGGAACGAGAAGGATTAGGGATGATCTACGCAGTAAAGAAGTTCAGGCACTATTTGTTGGCAAACAAGTTCAAATTCTTTACAGATCATCAAGCCTTATTGTATCTAGTCAACAAACCATGTAACACGGGACGATTGATACGATGGTTTCTATTACTCATGGAGTATGACTTTGAAGTCGTAGTTAGAAAAGGAAAGACACATCTCAGAGCTGACCACCTCTCGAGACTAACCTCAGGAGAAGCTCCTCAAGGGATAGCGGATGAGTTACCCGACACATATTTGTTTAACCTTGAGATAGCACCAGAATGGGCTAAGCCGATAGTCCCTATTCTCACGTATGGACCCAAGAATCCTAGGATAAGGATCAAGAAAGGAGAGATTACCAAGTCTCAGAGATACCAAATCATAGCAGGAAGCATATATAAACAGGATAATCAAAGATTCTTGCTTGTTGCGTAGATGAATCAGAACATGCAAATTGGTTGCAATTAGCACACATAGGTGCATTAAAGCAACATCATTCAAAACATCGAACATTACAGACTCTGCATAGACTAGGAGTATATTGGCCTATGATGGAAGCAGATGTCTACAAGTTGTGTAAAGAATGCCATGTTTGTTGTGAAAGACCACCAGTAGAACATGCTACATTATATCACGTGTCTCTCATACCAGACTGGAGTGAACCTTTAGTGACATACTTGAGGACGAACACATTCCCTCAAGGAATGACTTTAGCACGACAACACAATCTAGAGCAGGAAGCTCAAGACTATTCACTTATTGGTGATAGTCTATACAAACGAGGACGAGACGGATACCTAAGACAGTGTGTTCATGAAAGCAATTATCTGAGTGTACTAGAGACTGCACACCAAGGTGTTGCAGAAGGTCACTTTGGACCAGATAGGATAATCAAAGCCATCCTCTTTGTAGGATTATGGTGGCCCACTCTTCACATGGATGCACATACCTATGTAAAGAGATGTGATGTGTGCCAGAGAACTCAATTTCCTATTCGCAGAGACAAAATGCCATTGAAACCCATGATGGGCGGACGTGCATTTTCTAAATGGGGTATAGACTTTGTAGGACCCATTAACCCCCCTGCAAAAGGTACACATGTGGAATACGTTATTGTTGCGACTGATTATCTCACCAAATGGGTAGAGGCAAAAGCCACGAAAAAGAATGATGCACACACGACTGCAAAATTCTTATGTGAAAATGTCTTTACAAGATATGGATTGCCTATAGAGACAGTGAGCGATCGAGGAACTCACTTTCTAAACCAAGTCATTGAATATTTGTTACAGGATTTTATGGTGATTCACAAGAAATCCGCACCATATCATCCTCAGGCCAATGGTCAAGTTGAAAGCACTAACAAGTTCCTTTGTAACGTACTGACGAAACTCGTGAACAACAGACGTTCAGATTGGGACAAACAGTTACACCACGCTGTTTGGGCATATCGAGTGGCCTACAAGACCATACTCAATGCAACACCCTTTCAGATGGTTTTTGGTCAGAATGATGTGCTTCCTTAAGACTTCTTGATACCGACCCTTAAGGTTGCACAAGAACATCAGTGGACCGGCCATGAATTATCAGCAAGAATAATGGACTTGGAACGATTAGGAGAAACCAGGCTAAAAGCAGCAGCAGGAATATACGCGGCAAAGAAGCGACAGAAAGCATATTTTGATGCACATGTGAAAGATAAAGGCTTGAAAGAAGGAGATTTAGTTCTAGTATATACACTGAAACAGCACGCACGGAAGTTAGAAAAGCGAGGTTATGGACCTATGATCATTAACAGACTCTCGACAAGTGGCACAGTACAGTTAGCCACTTTAGAAGGAGATATAATGCCTAATTACATTAGTGGTTGTAGAGTCAGGTTATACCAAGAACCTCTTACTGAGGATATGCTTACACTACTCACGTTGGCAAAGAAGCGTAAGGAGGAAGAAAATAGAATACGAGCTGAAGCTCAGGCAGAAGCTATAGAACGCATTAAGCGCATGAAGTTAAGAAGACAAGGACTAGGGAGAGAACATTATAACCATCTGGAAACTACACCCAGATATCCCATGGCCATGTGTCAAGTAAAGTCAAGTACCCATCCTAGCATAGTGGATCAGAGACCATTCATTACAGTCAGGCTAGAGCACGGCAACGCTTGCCAAGAGCTCAGGGCTTTAATTGACTCAGGTGCTACGACTAGTGCGATTAGATGGTCCCACTATAAGGATTCAGGAATAGAAATGCGGCCAATTGAGGCGTATCTCATAGGGCTAGGAGGCATGGAAACCCCTTGCATGGGTGAGGTGGACCTTCCTATCCTCATAAGCGAAGTGACTATGACAGTAAAGTTACTAGTGTGCCATGATGACGACCTGATAGAACCCCTAATCCTTGGCCAATATTGGCTATGCGATCACTCAGTGGACCTAAATCTTAGACAAGGCTCCTTGCAGATTGGAACCTTAGATCAAAAGCGAGTGATACAGCTTGACTTCCCTAACGGCATTCCGACTGAGGTTTGTAGCCATAGACCCTATGAAATGCATGCGACGGAAGACCGGAAGATCTTTGGTCAGATCAGTCACGTTACGTCTACACCAACCCACGCGGGCTTGGAGATGGACAATGGTCAATCAAAAGGACGTCAGGAGATTTTCCCTTGGGCTTCCTGCAAATTAGAAGGGGCAACCGCCCAACCGCACCGCTTGGTCAGGTGGACTTCATCAACGTCCACATGGGCAAAACACCCTGCGGTGCCCATCCTTCCACACTTACTGCGGACTGGCCTAGATTAAAAGTACAAAACGGAGCACTTCCTAATGGGCAGGTTTCGCAAGTGTTGGACCTCCCTTCTTTTCCAAAGCAGAGTGTTCATCCGACCTCTCAACCTCAACCACAAAGGAGTCAACCACTACGAAGAAACCCAGACCGACGACAACATCAGACGACGCAAAGAGGAAAGCAGTGTCAGCAACACAAAGCAAGCGGCACAAGACAAATATGGGTGCCAAAAGGACAGAAAACACCGACAACTTTCAACAATGCAGACAATGATAAGAAGAAGTCAAGGCAGAAGCAGAAACAGTATCCAAGATCTCCTCGACCTTCTTCCACGACTACAAACATTCGACAAATTTGGATCGCTAAGAAGTACCTTACAAATCGACCCACACCCACGCAGATTTGGGTACCTAAACAGTGTATTATAGCTCAACCCTCAAGCCTTGTAATATACATCCCTCAGAAATCTCTTCAACCCTCAATACGACCACGTCCGATATCACCTTTTGTCCCTCAGCAGAAACCTATCTCCCGTTCAAAAACTCTTAGGAAGTGGATACCGAAACGTATCCAGAAGTCTTCTCCTAACCTATTGTCTAACATAACTCCCACCCCGACTAATCTACAACCTTGTAATAACTCATTCATGACTGAACCTTGTATAAATCCACACACTATAACCCAAAGTCATCTGTAATAACACCTCATCAAGAAACGTATGTATCATCTGAAGAATGTAGGTGTCTAGAGACCTGCATTAGCTCTGCAAAAAATCATTGCATCAATCACTTCACAGCACTTGGCTACACGGGTTACACATCGGTTATGGAAAGGGATTGTGGTCTCACTCTAATGGGATCATAATTAATTTCCATGCTAATGTGTTAATCTTTTGTAGCAGATCTTTTCCATTAGCACGACAATCATCATGCAAACCGAAGAAGGACCATCAGAAGCAGGCCCCAGCGCACCTGTAGCACCTATTGGTATTTTACTCGCAGAGTCCCATCCGACGGCTCCACCGCCAGAATTTCAAGGTTTCCCAGGACCCATGCCTATTGACGATCCTCCTCGAGCCTATACTGAGAAGATTCATCGCAATTCTCATTGGTTTCAAGGGCTAGCAGGACCATTGGCGGATGCTGAGTTTATATTTGAGGCTAATTTAACTTTTGATGACCGTACATGGGGAAAATATCAGTTCTTGTCAAGAGAGTTCGAAGGACTCAGAACACACAAGACTTAACACATGTTTGGGCAAGAGCCAGCTTCACAGAGTATTTTAGTGACCCTTTGCCTAAACTTGACTTCTACAGATGCTATTACCTAATCACCACTTTGATAGCTTCAGAGAACAAGGATCTGCCAGGCACCTTCATCCTGCCATCCTTAGTGAATGATCCGCCATATAAGCGATTTTATCTTCCTAAAGATCTGATTCGAGCTGCCATCAAGATTCATGGAACCCACATGCCCACAGAGCGAGAAAGGTTAGTTCCAGACCCCATGAAACGTGGGGATGTTACAAAGTGGGAAGAGATTTCGGCGATCACACCTGAGCTTTCAAAACCACTGTGGATATGTATGGAGCATTTTGCTTTCCCCGCTCAGGACAGATTCACAATGCCGCACAAACGAATATGGTTTGGTTTGTATTTATCTTGTATTGGACCCCAGACAGTTGATCTAGCTAGCTGGATCATTGATCAGATGTATTTAGCCCAACATAGATGGGAAAGAAAGAAAGTCATCAATGGATGCTGCGCACTGACTAGAATTGTATATATGTGCTTAGCATATGACTTGCCGATTGAGCGAGCATTGACAAGTGAGGAGCTGAAAGCATTTAAAGGAACAACGAAGAAAGCTAGGAAGCCTAGCAAAGGAAGAGCAGGAAAGCGAATGAGAGGAACCATCCCCTACCTTCAAGTGCCAGAATCACCATCCCCGCAACCCTCTCCGGAACAGTCTCCAACGGAAGCCCCTGTTCAACCCATTCGCATAAGGTTATCGAGACCAGTTACAACGGAGGGCACTACCAGCACAGTCACTACTCAAGCAGCCACAGTCCCAGGACCTACCACCACTATAGCAGAAGTTGCCACCACTATTGGTGTGGAAGCTTTCTCTTTTCCGATACCCCATTTAGAAGCAGAACAAGCAAATACCACATTTGATTTTGAGATGCAGGACGTATTTTCAAGTGAATTTCAGTTTTCAAAAGGCCAAATCTTCTCTCAGGAATATGAAAGGCCCAGCTACCCTACCACACCGCGAGATCAACCACAAGGACAAATAGTGTCTAGCTCTGAAGAGGAAAGAACAGAGACAGATGAAGATGACGGCGATGATGAAGCCAGTCAGGGAACTCATGAATCCCAAGAACATGTGCAAACAAACGAACAAGGACAACAAACGGACACCCAAGGTGACAGGAGCACACACGAAGAGGAAACCTTCGAAGCAACAGCTTATACACTGGCCATCAAAAAGTTATACCGTACTATGGAAAAGGTTTGGGCGCGTAAGAAGTTGACTGACGAAGAGAGCCAAACCCTCATAGAACAAGAGCTTGTCTCGGGCGGGTTCGAAGAAGTATACATCAGAGGTTTCAGAGAGCTTGTCAAATCAGTTGGACCCACTGAAGCCTTAAGATATTTGCAGAGAAAACCGCTACCGCAGTATGATCCTCGCAGAATCCGCCTACTAACCAAGCCTGGCGAATACATTCGCATACCCACCGGCGGTCAGTCGCCAGAACAGGCCAGGGAAGCATGTCTCGTCCATGAAGGCTCTTTCGCAGAAGAAGCCATCCTCGTAGATTCCCCACCCCGTGTTACTACTGTACATACCTCCACAGTTACCGAAGTACCTGTCACCCCAACTGCTCCTCCTTCACCTCCCATCCATCCAGCCTCCCCTATTCACCCTCCTTCTCCCAGAACAACATCCTCCTTCTCCGATGGAGTAGCAGAAGTCTTCCTTACACCCATTCATCCCACAATTCCCGCACCCACTCAACCTAGTCTACCCCCTAACACATCCACCTTTCTATCCAACCCATTTCTCCATCCATCTTTTCCATCCTTCCCCACACCTCCAAGACCCCTTTTCCCATTCCCACCTCCATTAACCTTCTCCCCAGTCTCACCTCCCCGACCCACCGTAACCTTCTTTCCCCTTTCCACCAAGTCGTCCAAGACAACCCCTCTGTAAATTATTCTTCGACCTTTGTAAATCTTGTATTTACACCCACACACTTACCCACGATCACACCACTATTCACGGTCACCACACTCGACACCACATACAGCGATATGGATATATCACCCCCCACTCCACCTCCACTCACTTCATTTGTGGCACCACAATATTTAAGCACACAACAATTTTCCACAATCACCACAGCATCCACTTTCTCACCCCCATTCCCCGTTCCCTTTGCATCTACACCCACTGCATCTTCACTTAGCACACCATTAATATTATCACCCACCATAGACATAGCATTTCGACAGATGTTCACGTGTATGACTCAAGTAAGAGATGAGTTCACATCTCTTGGAAATAATTATCAGCAGCTGCAGAGGACAACCAACGATTTGCAGTCGCAGCTTAATTCATTGTCGATTGAGAATGCATCATTGAATACTAGGTACCAAGAATTACACGAGGCATACCACAAATTGGAAGTAGAAAGTGAAGAGAAAGCCAAGGAGGCCACTGCTGATCTTGACAATTTGTTAAGGGCCCAGACAGTTTGCAATGCGACGCTTACACGGAACATGGGTTTACTCAGAAGACATCTAGCAGCAGCAAAGGAAGAGAACCAGCGGCTACAAGAGCAGAACAGAGAAAATTTAGAAGCTGCTCTCGATCATCCAGACCAACCATTAAGTCCTAACTGGTTCAAAGCAGTGCCCTCGGAATCAATGAAAATGTTACTCGATGATCACATCAGATTGCTCAATGAATACGATCGAATGAACAAAGAATATCAGAAGCTGAAAGAAGATCATAAACTACTCCAGCTCAGAGCACCTGCAACACAAGGATTACCAGCTCCTGCGGACCCTTCTCCTGAGATCTTAGAGGAACTCAATGCCTTACGGGCCCAGGTATCAAATCTTCAATCACGAATCACAGTCTATGAAGCACCCCCAAGACCAGACTCCCCACCGGACCTCCCAGCCGATGAAGAAAATGTAACCATTTTGGTGGAAGAAACCTTTGAAGAAGCCTATGAGCCACAACCCATCCCAGGCGGACGAGTCACGGCTGAAGGCCAGATGACTTATGAACTTCCAACCCCCGCATGGATGAAGACAATTGAAGAGCTTGGAACCACCCACTCAGCATGAGTAGAGGCGCAACTACACGCAATGGCAATGATTGAGGAAAGAATTTTACAGTCGCCCTACTTCGCTCACTTGGCCCCTCACAGATACATATCAGGACATAAGCTACAGTACAAACCGTATTTTATGCTAATGGCCGAGTATCAGTTGGCCATAGAGAAAGAAACAAGCAAAAAACCATCTCACGCTACTCAGTTTGAGCCTGATGATTTGCCACTGGATGCGCAGCAAGGCGAGATTTATCAACCAGATTGGCGTAAAGATCTTTTACATGAATATCCTGAGATGATGAGTACTTGGGTTAAGGCACCTTTACATTTAAAATACAACCCATGTTGGGGACCAGTGCCATGTCGCCGCTCTTGGACAGCATTTGCTATTAAAGTACAAAACAACAAGCAGTGCCAAGATTGGTTAAATTACCCATATTTCAAGCCACCCATAGAACTACCGACAGTGGGATACATGATGGCCACGATTCGTCACTGGCTCCCTCGCTTGAAACACATGGACGATATAGCAGCGCACATGAATGTCAAAATCTTTGACATGATGCAAATGGTTTTCAAAGTCTTCCGTCGTGTAAAGGCACCTCATGTAAACACCCCGGGCTTCGAGCATGGCAATCTAGATCTTGCATATGATATGAGTACAACGCCATCGCTTCGGGTGTGTTACGCCTGGAATTGCAGAATCAAATACGTACCGGCGTGCTACAAGCAAACCTTCAAAGAAATGTTCACAACTGGTTTTTGGGAATACCATTCAGAAGTGTTCATCAGCAGGCCAACCCATCTGTTGCAACTATTCGCCTGTGAACAGATGGTTTATTCCACACATTATCGACTCCCACCTCCCGATGAACCGCAACCAATTGATTGGGAGAAACTCGAGGCAGATTTGGCCCGAGGCATTCGAATATCAGAACACACCCTCGCTCAGGAACTACTACAGAACTACATCCGACAGACCGCACAACAAGGTTCTGTCAACGACGATAGAAGCGAGAGGGAGGGGGGTGTTGGCAGTAGCCAGAGGCACAGAAGACGTGGAAGCATGTAAAGACAGAGCAGGGAGCCAGCCGAATCAATTTTTCAAAGATTTATGTTTTATAAATATTCTTCAAAACCTCCAACAATGATTTTCATCACTATTGTAACATATGTAACATAGAAAAACCCTTTTTTGTAATCCATAGCTCCATTTTGCGCAAGCCGAGGAGTCCTCGAGCTTGAGGAGCTTAGGTAGAATGAGCGTATCAATTTTGGTTATTTTTAGACACCGTTTACCCTCTCAAATAGCGCATAGGACCTATTTTTTAACTATGCCGGTCACTAGATGTGAAACCGGTCAAAACTAGTCTAGAATCTATAAAAAGAGCTAGAGAGCTCATTTTTGAAGTTAGTTAGTGTGAGCTTAGAGCTACTTTGAGCTTGTAATTGAGATCTTGAGCAATAGAGTTGATTTCTCACCTTCCATTGTGTCTTGCTTGTCTCTTCGTAGTGTGTGTGTATGTGTGTGTGCATTTCTATGCTTCTCACCTTCACTCTCACTTCATCTCACATTCACGATATTCATATCACTCCTATCTCTTCTGCGGATTGACATTAAGGAGGTGGAGCTTCTTAACGTGGTTCTCACCATTGTGCTAGAGCAACACATATAGTATTTCTTTTACATTTTCATATGGATCAAGAAAAGTCAATTCTTAGTTTCAGCACTAGCCAAGATTGGCTTGCTTGTCAAATTTGTTGATGATAGGTGTACTCTCAAATAGCAATGTCATTATTTCTTTTGGCATTTTATCTCATGGGTTGTATAAGCTCATGGACTATGCAAAATTTGTGAATGTTTCAGCATGTACAATATAAGATTCTTAGGCTATCTCAGATGCAAAGTGTTGGCTTACATGCTGTAAGAAAATCAGGTAAGCACAAAGGACCAATCACGCACAATCCAGCAATAAGGCCTAATCATTTTTTTCTCATAAAATATTTCCATCTCAAGTGATTTTCATCAATACACAAGCATTGTAAATACCATTTTTGGTACATTAGACTCCATTTTGTTCAAGCCGAGGAGTCCTCGAGCTTGAGGAGTACTAGAAGTAGCTACATACCTATTTTCATAATTTTTAGACTTCGTTTGAGCCCTCAAATAAGCCCTAGAACCTAATTTTTTAACTAGGTCGGACACTAGGTCTGGACAAGGCCAAAAGCTAGTAGAAAACTATAAAAAGAGCTAGAGAGCTTATTTTTGAGGTTAGGTTATTAGTGATTTGAGCTTGTGTGAGACTTTTTGAGTAATAGAAAGAACTCCACTGCTCCTCTCTTTGTTCTTGCCTTGTGTGTGTGTGCATGTGTGTGTATGTGTGTGCATGCTTGTGTGCTTCTCACTCACGCACTTGTGCCATCACTTGCTCATAGTCTTTATATTATTCCTCACATCTCCACAAATTGACAATTATGAGGTGGATCTCCTCACATTGGTACTTGCCATTGTGCTAGAGTGACACCAAATTTGGTGCCATTGCCAGGGAGAGAGCTTCGAGGACGAGCGTGTGATGGTAAGATGTAGAGTTGTGATGTTGGATTTTTAGGTAATATCCTTACTTTCCTTTATTTCTCATATTTTTTCTTGCTTTCTTCATCATCACCATCACCATCACCATCATCATCCTCACCATCTCCCACCTCCACTCATCTTCGCTAAAACTTTAGTTTTTTTGGTCATATACCCATCCCCACCTCATTCCCCTCATTTCACTTGTGAGAGAGAGCAAGAGAGAGCTTGCATGTGTTTTTGAGATTTTGCTATAAGATTTGTTTGTATCATCATCTTGAGAAGCTTGCACAAGTACGATAGACCTCTGCACAGGTCTCAAGATGATGACCTCTGTATGTCGTGATAGACAGAGAAAGTAAGTAGTTCTTGTTTTCATGCATGGCATAGTAAACAACACCATTAGAGCACTCCAAATCATTAGAAACATCCAAAAAAATTGCGTTTTTTTTTTGTTTATCATGGTAGGCCAAAGTCACAACAAACGACAGATAACGTCTATCATGACAGACACTGTCTATCACGATAGACAGATCCACAATGGATGATAGACACCTGTCTATCGTGACAGAGGCCCGTCTATCGTGACAGAGGCCCATCTATCGTGATAGACACCCATCTATCACATCAGACCAAAACCACAATAGATGATAGATACCATCTATCGTGACAGATACCTCACCCATCTATCGCGACAAACAGCCCTCACGACAGATGACAAATAGTGTCTATCACGACAGACACCCATCTATCGTGACAGACCAAAACCATGATAGACGATAGATACCGTCTATTGTGATAGAAAGTTGCGCATGACAGATGACAGACCATGTCTATCGTGATAGACACCTATCTATCGCGACAGACGGGACCCCATGATAGACCCCGTCTATCGCGATAGACACCCGTCTATCACAACAGATAGCCACCTTGTGGTCGAGAGTTGATTGCATCTAAACTCACGAACTATTATAAAGTATCAAATTATATTGATGATGCGAAGCCAATGAAAGAATTTGATTGAAGAGACATGAACACCGAATCTTATGAAGAACATGGTTAAATTTCAATTTGGTGATTTCTTACCATAAACTCCCTAGTTAAAGCATATTGAAGAAATACATGATATTACATGAAATTATCTATGAAATTATCTATATGTAAATGCATGTTTCCTATATGTTAATGTGTGTGTATTCATGCATCCGTGCATATAAAAATATAGGATCTTAAGTATGCAAACGTGTATGCTCCATGAACATTCATATGTGTGTAAGTAAATGAGCATGTGTGCACATAAATGTGCATGAAAATACATAAGAATGAGTATGATTTAAGAGCACTATGCCTCTTGTGTATGTTGCATTTAAAAAATCTAAATTCATACCAATGTGCATAAAGTGTGTGCCAATTATATATATATATAAAAAAGAAAATGGATATGATTCGATATGCATAAAGAGGAAAGTTTTGCTATTTTCTGCGCTCTTATGGAAGGAAGCGACTAAGTGGAGATGGGGAGTGACTCATCACGTGAACTTCACGAGAGAGGCTTTGATGGAAGAAGAAAGAAATAGAAGGGGGATTTGGACCGCTACTGGAAAAAGGTATCTAGGCATATGAAGAAAAACCAAGCTTGAGGAGATGCAGATGGGTAGTGTCTGTTCGGGAAGATAGGAGTAGGCAGTAGAAGGATGCGGCTTCTGATAGAGATCGGCAGGGGGGGGGGGGGGGATTATTCTCTAAAACCTTTGGTAGAGCTGGAGTCAAGCGACGCTGAGGAATGCTCGCTCCATTACTTTTGTAGAGGAGAGACACATTGAAGGAAGTTTAGAGGCTGGGATGTGAGTCAGCAAGCACGAGTTGTTGATAATCAATTGAAGGAGTTAAAGCACACTAATTCGGACGGCTGAAAAGGAGAAGATTCCAAAGTTGACGTTGCAATGTGATTTAGGAACCACGATTTTAATATCGATCGAAGACATAAGGAGCTTCGCAGGCATTGATTCAATGGTGTTCTGAGACGTTGTATCTTCGGTCTTCAGATTTCATTACATATATCAATCTGTGAGTTCGAACGCCTGCTTGATCTATGCAATAGGAATGGTACATGTTCTTTAATTTATCTGTTATAAAGTATTTTTCCATCTTTTGTTTACTCTAAAAGGGCATAAACTCTACCTCATGCGTTCTCAGAATTTAGTCAGCACACTTGTGTACTAACTGCTAGGAGAGTAATTTCTTCATGAGCTTTCTACTCGGATGATGTCTTTACCATATGAGTTAATCAGGAGACCTCTTTGTTTTAGGAAATGATCGCTGAATGATTCGTTTGCTTGTGCAGGTCATCAAGAAATTTACTTCTGAATAACAAACATATGAAAATGAATGCTTTTATGTACTGCAAAAGTTTATTTGCATAAAGAAATTGAAGATTTGTGCTGTTAATATTTTGACTCGACGTTATGAGTGCATAAGTCTGCTTCTTTTGAGCTATTTTAATCTGCATACAGGGTTCATTCCGGAAGCTTTTACTTTAAGCATTTGTAAGATGAAAGTTTCAGTAAACAGTTTAGTTTTTTTTAGGATTAAACAAAAGAGAGATTAGAAGTTTGATTGCAGAGATGTGCTATTTCAGTATCTGCTCCCTGAAAGAAACTTAGTTTTTTTTTGCTTTGTGATGAAAATTAAGATGTGAAATGAGCAAATTCATGCAAGCTGAATAGTATAACTCGATTTTGCTATCTTAATTAAGGTCTTCTTCTGCAATTGTTCTTGGGAACTTGCAACTGTCCAACTTTTTGGGCATGTATTTATGCTTCGGTGCTACAACCGCTGCTAAAAAGTCAAACATTTATATTGTTGATGCAATGCACTATGAGACATCCGAGGTCTCTTCATTTTAGCACAAGTGTCTTTAGATTGAAAATCTGCTATGGTTGCTAAACCGCTACATGGAAACATAATTCGCAGTCTTCAACAAACTTAAATCTACCAGCTGCCATTGTGTGTTTGCCTAAGGGCTCTCGAACTACATGTTTGCCATTATGCGTTCACACACAACATGTTTGGAATGAATTCTAGTCACTCGCACTAATGTACAAGTCTGCGAAGCGCTCACGGCTATGGAAGGTATATCAATGTTTACAGACAAAGAACTAAAGCTCGTACATTAAAGACTTGACTGTACAATATTCACAAGTCATTCCTAAAGTTTGATTTAGTGCCATACTTCTCAAAGTGCAAGCTTGGAAACTACCTGAACACATAAATGAAGACTTCGCTCTCTCGAAAAGAAGAAGCTGAATTCTATAGTATATAACCTTGACGAATTGGAAGAAGAAGCTAGCTAGTATAATTCCTTACATTATAGTCTGCACACGAGCATCTAAGAAACAAAGGCATTTGTACTTAAAAAGGAATTATAAACCCTTGTTTATTTCAAGTATAAGTCCGTTCTCTCTTTCTCCTCTAGAAAGCCTATTTCAAATAAGGCAATGAATCAACTCAGAATTTAGAAAAGAATAGTTACTTTAGTACCTTGGGACTTGGACTTTAAGAAACTTTAGTTGTCTCATGTAAAGCACTTCTTCCTTTGAACGCATGACACTATATGAGAAGCCAATGAGCATATGCCCTCTATTCCTCTCTCCTTTTCATAAGAACCCCATGACATACCTGGTGAACCTGGCGTGAAAGGAGGGGGTGAGTAAAATATAGAGCTAGTGCACTGAAGAATTGAGTTACCATATGAAAATTAAGGAATCTAGCACTTCTGACATGGAAGATCTCCTAGCTCAATTCCTATGCTTTCAGGAGGAGGATAGGTGTCAAAAAGCCATCCAGTCACTTCATGACCGTTTAATCAAGCAATGCAGATTTCTCGATGGAAAAAATATATCCAAGTTCTGCAAAGAATATGAACTTGAAGCAAAGTACTTAGGTGTCGGTTTGACTCCGATGACGGATATGGAATTATGTGAAAACTTTGCCTATGTGTGTGAATATAGTGTTCGCGATCAATTCATGCGAATAAACCATACAACATGGTCGCAATATAAATCGATGCTCCTCAAGCAGTTCATGTTGGATGACATAGACAAAGTGACTCGTAAGTCCTTCTTGAGGTGGGTTCATATGCCCAAAGACAAGTCGATTCTCGAGATCAAGAGAGAGTTTGAGCAACAATATGATGATCTCTCTAAGCACGATAAGAGGTGCATAAGACATGAAAAAGTATCGTTGTTTCTTCGCGCAATAGACGCTAAAGCCAGAGCGGAGCCAATTCCACTTTTACAAGGTATAGACTCTGACTCGGGGCTCACAGAGGATTGGACACTTGTCCATGAAGTTGTGATGAGATATGTGAAGAAACAACAAACAATAGAAAAATTTTTAAACAATTGGCAAGCTGACATTTATGCAAATGAAGAAGATACACAAATTCCATGCATTTCAGAAACTAAAAATAATTTACAAATCTATAGAATATAGAAACCCCAGTTGGGATAAAGAATATATGCATGGAATACACGTACATGCTTATGAAGAGTGTAGCTCAGTGTTGAGTAGCACCTCCTTTAATGTCAATCCGGGAAGACATGAGGATGGTATGAAGACCTCGAGCAAGTGACGGCACAAGTGAGTGAGTGAGAAGCACACAAACATGCACACACATACACACACACGCCCACACACGACAAGAACAAAGAGAGTAAGACAATGGAATCACTTCTATTACAACCTAGTTCTCATACAAGTTCAAAACTACAAGAAGCTAGCCCCAAAAATGAGCTCTCTAGCTCTATTTATAGTTTTTGACTAGCTTTGGCCCTGTCCAGACCTAGTGTCCGGCCTAGTTAAAAATTAGGTTCCAGAGCTTATTTGAGGGCTCAAACAAGGTCAAAAAAATATGAAAATTGGTAGGCAATTACTTCTAAAGCTCCTCAAGCTCAAGGACTCCTTGGCTTGCATAAAATGGAGCTACAAAAAGGTAAAACGGTATTTACAATGGTTTTTAGTGATGAGAATCACTTTTAAAATGATGTAGGGATTGGAAAAAATTTTAATGGGTTGCCTCAGTGCTAGATCTGCATGTATGCCCGTACTTGCTTCTTCCCATATGATGCAAACACTCTCCTCCCCCTAGCGTTTGTCGTCTCTGACAGACCTTTGCTCCACGGTTTGATCGATGTAGTGTTGTAGTATGTCGGTTGCCAATTCTTGTTCTCTGATCCATAGTCCCCTGACCAGGTCTCTTTGAAGGGCATCCCAATTAACTGCGCCAGGCATGTCAGGTTGTGGCGTGGTGTAGAGCTCTGAGTGCATTGTCTGTTCACACGCGAATAGTTGTAGCAGGTGGGTTGGGCGTGGTGCGAACACTTCTGAGTGTGACTCCCAAAACCCTGTGGTGAACATGTCATCAAAAGTTTGCTTGTAGCAAGCAGGGAGATATCTTATTCGTGCATGCCATGCATAAGCAACTCGAATACTCGGGGTCGTGCTCATATCATAAAGTAAATCATAATTATCATTTATGAAGCCCAGAATTGGAGGTTGGATATTACGTACATTGCGGAAAGTCTTTAACACTACTTGCATCATGTCTAGGATTTTGAGCATCATCTGCGCAGCAACATCAGGCATGGGGTGTAGGCATGGCATCCAATGTCTGATGGTAGCCATCATGTAGGCTACCGTTGGTGTGCCTATTGGGGGTGCGATGGAGGGGTAATTTAGCCATTGTTTGCAATTATTATTGTTCTGAACCTTTATGGCAAATGCCTTCCATGATCTTCTACGTTGCACTGGCCCAAAGCAAGGGTTATACTTCAAATGCATGGGAGCATGATCCCATGTTCGTAGCATCTCCAGATAGGTCTCAAGTAATTTTTGCCTCCAGATAGGTTGGAATATGGCACCTTTTCTAGCTTCTTTCAGGATGTCCTCTGGTTGGAACTGGGTTGCAAAGGAAGGATACCTATTGGTGACTCTTTTGATTTCAGCATTGTAGTCTGCCAATAGCACAAAATAGGGCTTATACTGTAACTCTGAGCTGGTTATTAAGCGCCTAGGAGCCATGCGCTTGAAAAATTCTGATTGGAGTATGGTCTCCTCAATGGTTTTCATGGCCAGCATTTGAGTTGTTATGCGCTCGTCGTGACTGTGGCCCATCTCTTCTACCTGCTTCATCCACGCAGGAGGAAGTTCCTCATATGTGTCCTGTCCCTCGTCATTGATTTTGCCTCCTGGAAGGGGTTGAGGCTCATAGTTGTCTTCAAATGTTTCCTCCACTGGAATGATAATAGCCTCCTCTTCTATTGGTTGATCGGGTGGAGAGGGGGGTCATTCATATTGTAACAACTTAATCTTTAATTCTGCAACTTGTTGGCGTAGCTCAAGTACCTCATTGGCCGTTGAAGAGTCGGGCTCTGGTGAAGTAGCAGCATTGACCATCTCTTTACATTCTGTTGGGTGTGGTGGGGGCACTTGGGAGCTTTGGAGTTCCTTTACCTGGTCTGCCAGTTGGTCGTGTGCTTCCAAAAGGGTCGCATAACCTTCCAATACCTGCTGAATGTGTTATGAGGGGATAGCTTGGAATTTGGCAGGATCTATAGATGCCCCTGAGGTGTTTTCGATGGCTGCTTCTAAATTCTCTTGATTTTGTTGTTGTAGTCTTCTATTCTCTTCTTGAGCAGCTGCTAAGTGGTGGCAGAGTAAAGCCATGTTTCTTTGTAGTCTAGCATTGCGGGCCAGCTGATCTCTGAGTTGTTCTTCCATAGCCTTACCCGTCTCCGTATACTTGGCTTCAAGCTCTGCATTCGATTGTTGGAGGGTGTTCACCTCATGTTGTAATGCTGTATTACTCAACTCCAAGGCATTGACACGTGCCTGGACGTGGGATGACAGAGTACAAAGCTCCTTATTATTTTCTTCTAATAACCTGTATTCGTGTTTAAGTTGGGCGGCCGCTTCAAGCATGGTTTCTAGTGCATGACTAAATGAGGTGGATGCAGAGGTGGAGGTGAAAGATGCAAGGGGTTGGGAATTGGGGAAGGGAAAGGTGGATGTGGTGTTGATTGTGGATGTATGTGGTGATGTGCGTGAAGTTACAAGTGGTGATGTTGAGACAAACATGGTGGTGAGTGGTCCTGTGGAGGGTGAAATGTCCATGGGGTCGGACGTGATTGTGTGTGAAGTGTGAATCGTGAACACTGGAATGGTAGGTGGTGTGTTAGTGGTGGTCGTGAATGTGGGGGAGATGGGTTGGGGAAGGGACTTCCTATTATAATTCTCAATTTGTTGAATTATATTTACAAGGTTTGCCAAGAATGGAGGTCGGGTTGTGTGTGTTGGTTCTGAGGAGGTCAAGAGGGGCTCCATGGTTTGGGGTTGGGCAAGAGGAAATGTAGTGGTGAAGGGAAATTGGTGTATTAATGTTTGGGTAGGGAGATGTGGCTATCCGAGAGCTGGTTGATAAGATGGGTGACCTAATATGGTTTGATGGGTGGCGGGATGACCCATATGAGGTTTGGAAAATGGGCAAGCAATGATAGAGGTAGGGATAGGTAATGATGGCAAAATGGTGGTGTGCGGCATAGGTTTCGTAAGGATGGTTGTGGGTTGTTCAGTGATGCTAAAGGCGAGGGGTTTGGTGGGTTGGGTGGGAGGTGATGGGGGAGATGGTATCTGTGTGCTGTCGTCGTGTGCATCAGTGTTAGTGGGGCTGGTCATGTGCACATCTTCCTGAGCTACGGTAGGGAGTGAGGTAGAGACTTCCATCTGAATCATTTTTCCCTTGCGTGGTCGCATATCCAATCGTCGTTGATCGTATTGAGGGGGAATGCGATGTAGCATTGTCCGCATAGCTTCTATCATCCCACATGTGTCAGCCAAGAGATTCAATGATTCAACAAAGTGGGGGTCCGCGTTCTTTGCTTGAAGCATTTGATTCACCATCGCTCTATTTGCCTCTTCTGAGAGCTCATGTCTCTTTTGTACTTGCTTGATCGTTTTGTAGAGCCGTTTGAGTTGTGCGGTGTAAGCAAGGGCTTCCTCCTCACTCTCCTCTGATTCATTTGCCTGTGCCTCTTCTTGATCCTGTGCGCCTTCAGTGTGATTATGTTGTGCCTCATCTTCCCAATGTACTCTTCGTGCCTCACTGTGTGGCCGTCCTCTTTGGGATGATGATCCGGGGCCGTCAGTGTCTGAGAAGAACTCACTCTCAGATAACTGCGCTGTTTGCAAGAAGCTTTCAAAGTCAAAGGATGTATCTTCTGCCAATGTAGCCATGGAGGCAAACTCAGCATCCGTGGGTAGTGGAGGGGCTGATGGAGTGGGTTGTAACACGCCCTCTGATTGTGGTCGTTGGAGATGGATCATGAATGGGGCTACTTGTGCTTCTTCTCCAAGGGAGATTTCTGTGGTGGACTCGTGAGGAATTGGAACATGTGAAAGTGATCCACGCATTCATTTGACTGGTTGAACCCCTGGTTTTCGCCCTTGGAAGAATTGCAGCTGTGAGTATTTAAGTGCTCGTGCAATTGGCACATCATAGGCAAGGCATCTGTAGATGATTCTGGTAATGGCACAGCAACCATTCAAAGTAGGCTTCCTCACTCCTTGTTTGCCTGCTTCATATAATTGATCAAGGATCCATACCAGCATTTTAATAGGTAGACTCCCGATCTCTGCTAGGTATAGCCCGTACCAAATCTTTTTATCAGGCTGAGTGAATCGATCTTGAGCCGGAAATGCGAAGTGTTGAAGTCACATTCTCAACGGTATGGCAATGTTCAGGGTGAGGGCACACATCTCTTTCAACTTCTTGAGTTTACTATTCTTCATAGACTCCGGTATCAAAGGATCTCGATCGGAGGGTACATGGGTGTCGTACATCTGAAGGGCTTCCCTGATTAAAAATATGTTCAACTCAAACTTTTTCATTTCCTCCTGGTTTGATAGAGAGGGCACCAGGAATGTGCCTGACTGATCTTTATCTCATGTCACTTTCAGAGTGGCAATCAAGTAATAGCACCTAAGGAAATCAGGTTTAGGCAAAGATGCACTAAAATAATCTTGTAACCCCGCTTTCTACCAAATATCTTGAAGAGGAGCTACATTTTGTAATGCTTCAAATTCTCATGAGAAGAATTGAAATGTCCACCAGACTCCCCCGAATTCCAACTTGGACTCCCATATGTGGTCCGCATCCCCCAAATCCCCTGGCATCTCATTGAACCAGTGAGAATGTCCTTTCACTCTTTCGGTTAAGACACTTGGTGGATCCGAGATGGGAATTCTTCTCACGTTCAGAAACTCTTCAAGCCTCACTGTCAGTTGAGCCTCCACGGGCATGGTACCCCAATTGTTTTGAGTACTAGTGCCTGCCTGGGAGCTTGTACCTGCTGCTGCTGCCATGAGACTCCTTACAGCAGTTGATGCTTATCTGCTAGAAGAAGAGAGGCACATTAGTGTTGTGCCCATCTCGGAAACAGGATGTAGTGGTGTTCCCTCCACAATACTAACATGACAATCCAGATGGTTAGTGGTTAGAGGTGAAGTGTTTGTGATAGATGTGAGTCGTGGTTAGCGGTTAGTGTCATCCTAGATGCATACTTTGGATATGCAATGTACTCAATGCATCTACATCAGAGTGGATGGATTCACAAAATTGGGTCTGGGGGTTTGATACAGGGTTTAATTCTCCAAACTTTGATTGAGGATTCATGGCTCTTAGAGCTGATGACAGGTAAAGGTCTATGAACTAGATTGTGCTGGATTTGGGACCTTTTGGGTACCCATTTCCAGACATTTCTAGGTTTGAACAAAGGTGTAATAGTGTGAGGTGTAGGTATCTTTCCTGAACTGTTTACCAAGAGTACTAGTGAGTGTTGATTTATGCTAGTGACTGGAGGTGAAGCTATCCTCTGAAGAGGATGGGCAAGAAACAATCGAGAGATATGAAGAAATCTGTGATGGCATTTTGAATAAAGAAATTGCATTGCTGTCAGACTACATGCATTGTCCTATAAGGCGTAAAGATTACGATGAGTTTGATCTTGATCAGCAAGTCTTTAGTGACATTGAAGATCAAGACTTTCTTGGATTCAGTGATATTGAGTCCCTTCATGATAATGGGCAAGTAAATCTCGAAAAAGATGATGATGAAGAGTTTTTGGATAGATTAGAGATAGAAGCAGATTCTATAATTAATGGCATTCAAGTAGGAAGAAATCATGACAGATCGAATGAAAAATATGAATATATACTGCAATCAAAAGATGATGATTCTTCTTATTCAGAGTGCAGAACTCATGAATCTATTCAAAGAGTCAATTGCAATGATGATGAGAGTTCGGGTAATCATAATAAAAATGATAAAACCTTTCAAACAATTTCAAGCATGAAATGGATCAAAATGCATGCTTGAAGGATCTTTTTAACAATAGTTTAAACAAATTGAATTTCAAAATGTTTTATACATGTGCTCTTCATTTATCATGTGCATCCTCATATGATGCATGTGACTATGCTCAAATGATTAAATCATGGATTTTCAAATTCTCCAAGAGCAATGTATGTCAAACAATCTTACAAGGAATGGCCAAGAAAATGAAATGGCTTGTCCACCTGTGTACCTTGTTTAAGAATACTTCCCTAATTGATGCAATCTAGAGGTGGCTTCTTTTCAAGCACAGCTTCTTTGGTGATCATGTATCGGAGAAGGTGGGGTTGAAGGGAGAGTCTCGTTCAATAATAAAACTCCATAAATCTTTTAAAAAAAATTGTAAATAGAAATGTATATAACTGATGTTTTTTGGGTTGATTTTAAGAAAGAAACAGGAAATCTAGATCAACAAGTGAAGATTGATGACTCAAAATGAAGAAACAAAGATGATTATAGCTCAAGCGTAAGCACCACCTCCTTTACTTGTCAATCCGCGGAGACGTGAGGACCGGTATGAAGACCACGAGCAAGTGAAGGCACAAGTGCGTGAGTGAAAGCACACAAACATGCACACACATACACACACACGCGCACAAAGTAAGATCAAAGAGAGGAACAATGGAAAGCTTAGATTGCAAAAGAGTTCTCTTAAAAGAGTTCTATTCTCTAACAAGCCAACCCCAAAAATGAGCTCTCTAGCTCTTTTTATAGTTTTTTGACTAGTTTTGGCCCTGTCCAGACCTAGTGTCCGGCCTAGTTAAAAATTAGGTTCCAGGGCTTATTTGAGGGCTCAAACGAAGTCTAAAAATTATGAAAATTGGTACGATGGTACTTCTAATACTCCTCAAGCTCGAGGACTCCTCGGCTTGAACAAAATGGAGTTACTAAAAATAGATAATGGTATTTACAATGGTTTTTAGTGATGAAAATCACTATTTTTGTAGGGGATTCTTCTGAAAATTTGACATACACTTCTTGGAGCTCCCTACTTGCTCCCTTTCCTTGTGTGTCCACCTTTTGATGTGCTTCCATGCTTTGTCCTTGGCTTTGAGCTTCAACACTCCCCCCCCTCTCGAGTATGTCGTCCCTGACAGACCCTTGTTGGAAGGGCTGTTCTATGTAGTGCTTTGAGAGGTGGTGTCCATCCGTTGTATGAGCTGGTTCCTTGGATTCCAGCAAGAATGTGTCTTTGTGAGCTTTCAAAACTGCAAGTTGCTCAAAAGAGGTTGTCAAGAGTGATTTGGAGCAACTACTGGCTTCAATTTGCTTCCGAGATATGGATGTTGTTCCCATGACGTCTGCTAGCTCTTCCAAAGATGATGTTGAGAGCAGTCATGCCAACTACTCATAACCCATAATGAATGATGGGTAAGTGTGTTCGTGCCTGGGTTGAAAAAAGTATGTGCCTTGTGCACGGCCTTGTAATGTAGCCCTACGCATGCTTACTTGGAAAATGCATTGGAAGAAGTATGGTGCAAAAATTGCGGGTCTTGAGCTAAGTGCTCAAGGGTATGCTGACGAAGAGGTTTCTTAAACTATCATGGTTATGGTGTTTCCAGAGTAAAGATACTTACCATGGAGAAGGTTGATGGATGTTTGTCTCTTCGTGTTGTACACTCGGCCTTTTGGATGGAACATTGTTGATGAATGTCCATGTTGATTGTCCACTGATGAGAGCTTTTGGGTGGTGGATCCTCTCTCCTCTTTTCATAGCAACATTTGTCAAATACTGAGAATTGAATTGCTTTATATTCCTTGGCAAGCAACATCGGGTAACTACACCAAGCTGAGTTTCACATATTCTCTTTAGCTCACCATATGCAGGAGTCTTCTCCTCCAGAACTACCTTTTGCAGATATCTCCTTGGATGCTCTGGTACATGAAGTAGTTAAGCATCACTCAAGTTGCGGGCCTTCAAGCTCTTCATTCCTACCATGGTAAGAGAAAATCATAGTTGTAGATGCCATGTTCATGCCAAATGCTTGTCATCTACCAGATAAGGCAGCAATAATCTCACTGCTGGCCGAGACACACTTCTATCCAAATTGATAAATGCCTAGTAATCAACAGTTCCACCTTCAACTAAGCATGACTCATTCATGTTTCATAAGCCAAACCTGGGAACAAGCTCTCTCCCACTTTTCTTTCTCCCTTTTTTTTTTTTTTTTTTTGAGGAAAAGGATATCACAAAACAAGAACACAAAAGTTAGTATCAATAGAAATGTTTGACATATGTCACTGTGCTCTTGTGCATGGGATTCTCAAGTGTGTCTATGCACGGCCGTGTAATGTGGCCCTATATTAATGCATACTTTGGAAATGCATGACCTGAATGGTGCAAAAGACAGGGTTGTGCAAGGAGCACATGGTTGTTGCTCGTTCGAGGCTTTCGATGTTATTTGCGGAGGTTGATGCCGACCTTGGTGGAGGTATCCATTGAGTCTCGAACTGATGTAATCCTCCTTATTGGAGTCCATTTTAGAACATCATTTGGCACTGTAGAGGTCACTTCAGGCGTCTTTCTCTTTGGATGCTTTCTGAACTGTGGTATCCAGTGTGGTTGACGCTTTGGTTCGGTGGAGGCTACTTGCACTTTTTGGCTTCCAAACCCATATCCTTTTTGCATGTCTTCCTACTAATGTTGAAGAGCTGATTTGATCTTCCTTTGGTCTCTGTACGTGGTTCTTACCCTTTTCTCTTTTTGGCTTCTTTGTTGAAACCTTTTGCATGTGGGAGAACAAAGGTTGTTGTGGATGTAGGAGCTTTTTAGGTACCCACATCTGTAATTGCCCTTGTTGAGCTGCAGCTAACTTCTTAGGCACCCAAACTTGTTGGATACCTTGTGATTGAGCTTGTCTGAGCTGCTTCCTTCGTCTTCTGGCCTGGTTGGTGTGCATGGATGGGATTTGTGGGGGCAAGGTTGGTGGTTGCTCTCCTTTGCGTACCCATATCTGCTTCATGCTCGGAACTGCTTTTTTATCGAATGGTGTCTTTCTATTTGATGTAGCAGTTGTCGTGAACGGTTGTGTTTGCTTGTGTGGTGGACTCACTACTGTGGCTACTTGATTCTTTGGAGAAGAAGAAAGATCCACCCGCCTTCAAACCTGGTCTTCTACGATTGACTCCTTCTGCATCATAGAGCATTTGACACATACAACATCTTCTTTCATATGATTAGTCTTGGAAGAACTAAGAGAGTGTGTGGTGCCATGATTTAGGAGCATGCAGTTCTCTAATTCTAATGTAATGCATTGTTCATGTACCCAAACTTGAAGAATTTGACTTCTTAGGTTTAAGTTAACTGCATGGTCATAGATCCAATCTTGACCCAAGACAAGTGGTTCTGTAAGGTTCTCATCTTGACATACTAGCGCTTTGACTTTCATTGGAACATCTTGAAGGTAGATGGGAAGTTCCCCCTCGCCCAAACAAGGGGTTTCCACACCTCCCAAACCTATGAGATAAGCTTCTATGGGATTGATGTTCAACCCCAAGTCTTGGCAGTAGGAAAGTCTAACTGCACTACTTGCTGCACCTGAGTCAATCAATGCTTTCACCGTCCTTGCACCCTTCCCTTGTCCTATCTCTATGGTCACAAAGGGTCTTCGGTCAATGACCTGAGAAGTCGCTATGCCTGACTTTTGACACATATCCATGTGATATTTTGGGACTTTTGAGTTGACTTCTAGGCCTAATCGCCTTAACTTATTTCGCCTAATACGCTCTCTGGCCTCTACCTGTGCTTCTTCTCTCACTCTTAACTCTTCATCTTTTCGCTTCTTAGCAGTGTTGAGTCTCATTAGCATATCCTCAGTAAGAGGTTCTTGATATAGCTTGACTCTACAGCCACTAATATAGTTTGGCAAGATATCTCCCTCTAGAGTAGCCAACTGAACTGCACCACTAGTGGAAATTCTATTAATGATCATGGGTCCGTATCCTCTTTTTTCCAACTTACGGGCATGTTGTTTTAGTGTGTATACCAACACTAGATCTCCCTCTTTCAATCCCTTATCCTTGATGTGTGCATCAAAGTATGCCTTTTGCCTCTTCTTTGCAGCGTAGATGCCTGCTGCCGCTCGTAGCCTCGTCTCACCCAAGCGTTCGAGATCAAACATCCTAGAGGACAATTCATGCCCATTCCACTCATACTCTTGTGCTACTTTTAAGGCAGGGATTAAGAAATCTAATGGTAGCACAGCGTTCTGTCCGAAGACCATCTGAAATGGGGTGGCGTTGAGTACCGTTTTGTAGGCAACTCGATAAGCCCAAACAGCATGATGAAGTTGTTTGTCCCAATCAGAGCGTTTATTATTTACCAGTTTTGTCAATACGTTACAGAGGATCTTATTGGTACTCTCGGCTTGTCCGTTGGCTTGTGGGTGATAGGGGGCAGATTTCTTATGTATCACCAAGAATTCTTGGAGAAGATTTTCAATGACTTCATTCAAGAAGTGTGTGCCTCTATCACTCACCAACTCTATTGGTAGTCCATATCTCGTGAACACATTCTCGAATAAGAACTTATCCGTAGTCTGAGCATCATTCTTTGTTGTGGCTTTGACTTCTACCCACTTTGTAAGGTAATCTGTGGCTACAATGATGTACTCTGCATGGGAGTTTCTAGCTGGGGGGTTAATAGGACCTATGAAGTCTATGCCCCACTTCGAAAATGCACGTCCTCCCATCATTGGCCTCAAGGGCATCTCGTCTTTTCTCACTGGATATTGTGCTCGTTGGCATGTGTCACATTTCTTCACATAGGTATGTGCGTCCATATGAAGAGTGGGCCACCAAAGTCCTGAGAATAGAATGGTCTTGATCACTCGGTCAGGACCAAAATGTCCACCTGCAACACCGCTGTGTGCAGTCTCTAAGACCTTTAAATAGTCTGATTCATGAACGCATAGTCTTAAGTAACCATCTTTTCCTCTTCGGTATAGGTTGTCCCCTACTAAGGCATAGCCTTGAGCCTCTTGCTCCATGCTTCGTCTTCTTGCTAGACTAGCCTCTTTGGGTAATCTTCCCAATCTCATAAACTCTACCAATGGGGCACTCTAATCTGGAATTAATGACACTTGATAAAGGGTCGCATGCTCCACTGGGGGTCTCTCTCTGCACCTTGGACAATTCTTAATCCACTGATGTATTTCTTTGTCCATGCTAGGCCAATACACTCCTAAACGCTTTAGATTCTGCAATGTTCGTTGTTTAGAATAGTGATTTCCTAGCATTCCTTCATGGGCTTGTTGCAACCAACTACTATGTTCATCATCCTCCACACAACAAGCTAATACACCCTCAGTATCTTGTTTGTACATGCTTCCTGCTAATATGTGATATTTTTGTGATTTTACAATTTCCTCTTGTGATGTTTTCACATTCTTATTTGCAGGGCCAAAGGTTAGGACTGGTACCAACTTATTTGCCCATTTAGGAACAACTTCTAAATTGAACAGATAAGCATCGGGTAATTCGTCAGACACTCCTTGCGGTGACTCTCCTGAAGTGATGCGAGAAAGGTGATCTGCCCGAAGGTGGGTTCTACCTTTCCTGACAACAACTTCAAAGTCATATTCCATTAGTAAGAGGAACCATCTTACTAAGCGTCCAGTATTGCAAGGTTTATTGACCAAATATAACAAAGCTTGATGATCAGTGAAAAACTTGAACTTGTTGGCCAATAAATAGTGTCTAAACTTCTTCACAGCATATACCATGCCTAAGCCCTCTCGCTCAGTTGTGGTATAGTTCCGTTCAGCTACAGTGAGCTGTCTACTAGCATATGCTATGGGCAAATCTAAGTTTCCTTCACTTGTGGGTTGTGCTAGCACACATCCTATGGCATGATTGGATGCATCCACATGGACATGGAATGGTTTATTCCAATCAGGAGTGGTGAGTATTGGTGCCGTGCACAAACGTTTCTTCAGTTTGTTGAAAGAATTCTCGCATTCGTCGTTCCACTCAAAATTAGACAACAAGGCATAAAGGGGTCTAGCTATGATCGCGTACATGTGGATAAACCTACGGTAGTATCCACAATGGCCCATAAAGGCTTGTACCTCTTTAATATTCCTTGGCCTTGGTAGCTCCGCTATGGCTCGTACCTTATCTTCATCTGTTGAGATTCCATTCTTAGAAACAATATGACCTAAGATTTTACCTTGACGCACCATAAACACACACTTTTCATGAGCACATAAATCATCCACATACACTTCTAAGCTCTTTCGCAAGAACTCTTTGAAGACATGACACATGAGCCTTTGGAATGTTGCAGGTGCATTGGTGAGCCCAAATGGCATCACACGAAATGCAAAGATTCCCCACTCTGTAGCAAAAGCTGTTTTGTGTTGATCTTCTGGGGCAATGGCTACTTGATTGTAACCTGAAAATCCATCAAGGAAACTATAAACTTCCTTGCCTGCAACACGCTCCAATAGGTGTTCTGTGATTGGAAGTGGATAACTATCTCTAATCGTAGCGGCATTAACTTTTTTAAGGTTAATACACACTCGCAACTTCCCGTTCTTCTTGGGTACCACAACAATGGGGGACACCCATTCGGTATGCTCAATCTCATAGATGAATCCAGCTTCAATCAACCTATCAATTTCTTCTTTTATTTTGGCTGCATAGGTATCATTATATGTGTAGGGCTTCTGTTTGGTGGGCTTAGCATCAGCAGTCATGGGGATAGTATGAGAGCAAATTCTTGGATCTACCCCTTTCAAGTCTCTATAGTGCCATGCAAACACATCCCTATATTCCCTTAATAGAGCTATGAGCTCCATTTCTTCTCTTGCACTTAGGTCATCTCCTATATATGTGCATCTCTCTTCGTTCTCTTCAATGGTCACTACAATCTTCTTGGTCTTTTCTTTATTATCATATGATTCTCCTATGATGGCCTCTCTCTTAGGCATTCGTACCAAAATTTTGCGGTCGTCCACTTCATATTTCTTGAAGTTTTCTGGTACTTCAAACAATGATTCCTCCTCTTCTTGTTTCACTGCTTTTCTTTTCTTTTTCTTTTGACCACTCTCACTTCCATCCTTTGAGTTTACTGTTTTAATACTTGTGAGAGGTTCTTCTTCTTTTTGGGTGAACACTCCTATATCTTCTAGATAGTGCTGCTCTGAGTTAAAGCAACTATCCATCACAATAGACTCCAGATCATCGTCATTCTCTTCTTCTTCTATGACATCACTAGGGTCACATTCTTCTAGCAAGGGTTGACACATGAACACTGAGGTATCATACCCCTCCTCATCACAATGAGGTGTCCACTGTTCCTCATTCACAGCAATGTCCATGGTGGCTAAGATTTCTGGCCAGCCATGAGGCTCAAACTCCTCATCTGGAAAGATCATCGGTGTGTAGGCTGGGTCTCTAACTGGTCTATCTCCTAGCGAAGTTCCTTCTTCTCTTGCCTTTAAACGTTTTTCCTCTTCCTTTGCGACCTTGCACATCCACAAATGAGTATCTTCATGCAGCCATGATGGATCAGGTGAACTTTCAGAATGCACAGAGATGGAATCTTCTTTCGCTTTGTGGATAGAATTCCACTGTAGGGGTGGTACATCTCTGAAGGTGTAATCCTTCAAATTGACCTTGGTGGTGACCCCTAAGTGTTGTAAGTACAAGGAGTTAGTTCCCCAATCCTGTACTATTTGCAATTGTCGTAGGAAGGGTCTTCCTAGGATCATCTCATAGACATTATTTTTCTCAAAGTCACATATAGCAAATGTGTGCTCAAACTCTACACCACAAGTGGTTAGAGTGATCCCTTCTAGCAATCCTAGAGGTCTTTCAAAATGACCATCAGCCATTTGAAGCTTCATTCTAGTTGGTCTTAATGTGGGCTTGCCCCATTGCTTCCACAAGGAGGTGGTCGCAATAGCAACACCAGCACCTGAATCTATGATTGCTTTGGTTGTGTAACCTTGGTAGGTAATTGGAAGATAAGTATTACCTTCTTCACCCTCACACATGTCCCCTATTTTGTCTAGAGGTATCTCTGGTACCCTTTGCTTGGAGCCTGCTTTTGGCATGTTGGAATCAAGTTCTGGAACCTGATCCTTCACATGATTCCAAAGCTTAGGTTTTGCTTTGAGCAGCTCTTCTACAGTGAGATGACACTGAACCTTAGTGTTCTTCATGACATCCGTGTTCCTTGGAACCACTGAGTCTTCATTTCTTACTAGTATTGTGGGAGCTCTAATCTGGAGAGATTCAGATTCCTCTTACTAGGCTCTCCCGATTCACTCGACTCTGATTGTTCTACTGGTTTATCCTGTTTTAAGGCTTGTGCTCTAGTGACAGCTTGTATAGGAGCCACATTGCTACTACTTGAACTTGAATCTGCCACTAAGCCTACCACATTAATGGGTGTAATCTTGGGTGCGCTGGAGGGGTTTCTTGGACAATCTCTAGGGAGATGGTCTTTGCCACAATCAGGGCAAAAAGCCTGTATTGTGATAGCTTGTCCTTGACTCGGAGATGATGGGTGGGGACAGTCATGAATGAAATGATCACCTTGACATCTAAAACAAGATCCTCTAGGGCCTTGTGGTCTCATTTGTCTCAATTGGGGCCTAGGGTTAGGATTTGTGTACATGACATTGGAGTATTCTGGCTCCCAATTTTGCTCCATAGGTGGTGCCTCATATTGATACGAGTAAATCTCACTATGTTCAGGTGACTCTGTGTAATACGCATGTGGACTACCTTCATGGGAGTAGTCTGAACTATGAGCATGAGAATCATTATCTGGTATCAATGGGGTTAGGGGCACCAATGCTCTATTTGGATTTTCCTCTCCCACAGCATATTTGACTGGAATCACGTTGGCTGGAGCTGGTGGTTGGTTTCCCAAGACAGTTTGTGGCCTATATGGTACCTGATATTGCTGTTGTGGTCTATAATATGGCTGTTGGTATTGGTTCTGATACCTACCTTGTGGGTAAGGTTGCTGATAATTCTGTCTAATAGCCTGCCTATTGTAGGGACAATCTTGAGCCGTGTGGTTTGTGTATTTTCTCTCAATAGTGCAATATGGAGCATTCCTTTCTCTAATGTTTTGGTTTTGCATTGGGCATACATTAGCCATGTGGTCGCCCCCACAAGTATAACACCGATTCACTAGAGTGACTCTCTGTGTTTGTTTATTTTGGACTCCCAGCTTCTTGGCAACTTGCTCAGCTATCTCCTCTATTTCCGTGGAGATTTTTGAAGTATGACTAGTAGAACTATCTGAATCCTTATAGAGTTTGGATAATCCTAACTCCTCACCCAAGTTATCTTCTATGTCAATGCATGTCCGCACGCACTCTTCTATGGATCTAGGCTCTTTCAAATATACATATGATCTTAACTTTGTGCTCAGTAAGCCATCTAAGAACAAAGCCACTTGTTTGGCTGGTGTGGGTAACTCGGGAGCAGGGCATCTTTCTAGGTACTGTCTGAACCTTCTACCTGCTAGTCGCACTGTTTCTTGGGGTGTCTGCTTGAAACTGTGGATCAAGGATGATGTGTTATGCCTGATACCACTCTTGGAAAATTCTACAATGAATTCTTCTAGCAGTTGACCTATATCGCGATAGTTGCGACTACTCAATGGTTGAAACCAAGCCAAGGCAGTGCCCTTAAGAGTCAAACCAAATGCCTCGTATTGGGTGAATAAATCCTCAACCTGTTCAGCTCTTAACACTTGTTTGAACTCGGCCACATGATCATAAGGATCTCCTGACCCGTCAAAATAATTCTTCATTGCCTTGATCACTTGAGTGGGTCTAAGGGTTCTTGGGTGCTCTCGGGGTCTAGGCAATGGAAAATTATGTTCATCTCTTTTCTGCCTATGTGCTTGATGTCTCTCTCTTTCAGGTCTTTCATTTTCAAATCCTGATCTATTCCTGCCCACGGTGTGTGCAAAACTTACCTCAGGTCTCTCTCTAGTTCTTTCTCTCTGGGCTTCATGAGCATGGGATGATCCTACTCCTTGGAGGCCATGGGAAACATTGGATCTTGGTGGGGGGAAAATCAATTCATTCTTCCAAGTATATGCATGTCTATCTTCCAGGTAGACAACTTTGCCTGGTATCTCTGGATCCTTGAACTCGTAGATGATGACTATGCCCAATTGGCTAGGTTGATCTGGCTTGAATCTCCAAAAGGCTTCCTCTCTTTCTCTATTCAAAAAAAGTTCTATGCTTTTGTTATCTTGAGGGATCCAGTCTGGAGTGATCACTCGGGTCAAAACTGACTTACCTCTAGGAGTCTGGGGTCCTTGTCCTACATTTCCTTGTTCTAGGTCTCCTATTTCATTCTCAGGAATGACATTTCCAAACTCATCAGTCCTATCTGGTAGGTTGGTGACCACATACATGGTTCCTTCCTTATCAATGTATGAACCCTCTTCGAACTTGACCATCGGGTGTTCAAGTCCAAAGGATTGATCTGGATTTTTGAGTTGGACCACTGATCGCCTCAGACCATCCTCATAGATGCGAGCACCTAATTGGTTGGTCCAAATATATTCCAACTGTGTCTTATAGGGACCTTCTGGTGTTTGTAGATGGGCAATCCCTGAGCCACCTGCAGGTTTTCCCATACTAAAAGACATTTCTGAATCACTTGTGTCTGAACTGTTGGAGTTAGACGTCTGCGGAAGCACGCGAACAGCACAAGGAAGAAGAAGAAGCTTGGAGCACAACACACAAGACTGAATGTATTACTAGAGAATGTACAAAGATAAGTAGCTCATTAGGGCAATAGGCGTATATACAAGCCGGGGGAAAAAAACCTCCTAAAGAGGGAAAAAAGTGCCCCGGCGGTCCTAGAGTGTTCACACACATCACTACCTAAATATATCAACAAATCCCCCCTGGGAGTGATGCGGTGAACAAGGAGCTGGCACTCATGTATAAGGAAGTGCCGAGCTATGTGGAAATCACTCCACAAAAGGAAGTAAGCCCAAAGCTTTGCGGAAAGCTTCAAACTTCTCCCTAGGCAGAGCCTTCGTGAAAAGGTCTGCAATGTTCTCCTGCGTGGGCACATATGCCAAGCTGATCTCCCCAGCAGAGAACCTCTCCCTGACATAGTGATAATGCACCTCAATGTGCTTAGTGCGAGCATGGAACACAGGGTTCCTCGCAACTGCCAATGCGCTCTGACTGTCAGTGAAGATGGTGGTGGCAGAAGACTGGCCAACACCCAAATCAGCCATAAGGCGTCTGAGCCACACACACTCAACAGTCGTTGTGAAAGCTGCCCTATACTCAGCCTCACAACTGGAAGTGGCCACAGTAGGCTGCTTCTTGCTCAACCAAGATATACATGAGCTACCAAGCATGAAGCAAAAACCACTGGTGGACACAATCTGAGTCAGAAAAAGCATGCAAATCTGGCGATAGTGATCCCCCCTTGGGATAAAACAACCCAAGTAGCCGAGTACCACTCAAGTAGCGAAAGATGCGCTTAACCGCTTTCCAATGCGTGACTCCAGGGCAATGCATAAACCTGCTCATCTGTGAGACAGCAAACTGAATATCTGGCCGAGTAATGCATAAGTAAATCAAGCATCCAACAGCCTGCTGATAGAGAACAGCATCAAATGCATCTCCAGCATCATGAAGACTCAATCGTAAACCTGTCTCCATAGGAGTGGCAATAGGCTTACAGTCTTCAAGGCCAAAACGCTGCAATAATGTGTCAATATATTTCATTTGACACAAAGCCATTCCACCATCAACTTGCATAAACTGAATGCCCAAATAGTGATGCAAATGCCCCAAATCAGACATCTCAAATGAGGCATGCAAATCAGCCTTGAAATCAGCAATATGCTTCTCAAGAGGACCAGTGAGCAGCATGTCGTCTACATAGACAACAATGATCAAAAGCACATCATTAGCACGCTTAACATATAAGGTGCTTTCAGTTGGACTGTTCTCAAAACCATGTGCAATCAGATAGGCATGTATTTTCTCATACCAAGCACGTGGTGCTTGCTTTAAACCATATAACGCCTTCTTTAACCTGCACACCTGGTTTTCATGCCCTTTCTGCACAAAGCCACGGGGCTGAAAAACATACACTTCTTCATGCAAGTCACCATTCAGAAATGCTGTTTTAATGTCCAACTGATGTACATTCCAACCATGATGGGCTGCAAGTGCACAAATGCTCCGAACAGTAGTCATACGGCATGTAGGTGCAAAGGTCTCATCAAAATCAATGCCTCTTTCCTGCGCATAACCCTTTGCAACAAGCCTAGCCTTATACCTATCAACTGTACCATCAGGTTTACGCTTCAGCTTGTATACCCACTTAGTGCCAATGGCCTTCTTGCCAGGAGGCAAGTCACATAAAGACCATGTACCATTCTTCATTATAGCATCATATTCAGATTGCATAGCAGCCATCCAATTTTCTGAATTTTGTGCTTCATCAAAAGAAACAGGCTCATTCTCATCACAGAGACTAGATGCAGCCATAGCATAGCAATCTGATGCAAAGGAGGTACTATGAGAGCCTGAACGAGTACGATATGACAAAGGTGCATCTAATTTGCTGTCACGCAAAGTCTGCACCAGCCATTTTGGCATAGTTTTTGCCTGTTCAATATCAGCTCTCTCATCAACAAGTGCATCATGTAAATCTGCATCAGAAATGGAATGATCTGCATCATCATATGAAACCTGCAAAGGCTGAGAAGTTGCCTCATTAGGACCAGCGCTAGCCTGTCCACCTGTAAAAAGAGGCATCAAAGTATCATACATGTCTTTGGAGCTAACAGATGTCTCCTTAGTACATGAAAGCAATGGCTGAATAGCATCTTCCACAAAGACAACATCACGGCTAACCAGAATGCGTTTAGTCTGTGGATGATACAGACGATAGCCTTTACTTTCAGAACTGTACCCAACAAAAATACATTTTACTGCCTTATCATCCAATTTTCTGCGATGTTGTTCAGGCACTAATGCATATGCCAAACAACCAAAAACACGCAGATGAGCAACAGATGGCTTGCGGTCATGCCAAGCCTCATATGGAGTGATAGACTGCAATGCTTTGGTGGGACACCTGTTCAGTACATATGCTGCACACATGACAGCTTCAAGCCAAAAACTATGTGGTAAAGCCTGACTTTTGACCATGCACCTCGCCATCTCCATGAGTGACCTGTTCTTTCGTTCAGCAACTCCATTCTGTTGAGGTGTATACGGCACTGTACACTGGTGTTTTATCCCACGTTCAGCCAGAAATGCATTAAAATCTGAAGACATATATTCCCCCCCTCGATGAGAACGGAGGGTGCCCATTTTACATGCTGACAGATTTTCAGCCAAAACCAAAAACTGTTTGAAGCACATGAACACTTCGGACTTTGCTTTGAGTGGATATACCCATGCATGCCTGGAAAAATCATCAATGAAAGTCACGAAGTAAAGGTAATTTCCAAAAGAGGGTGTCTGCATAGGACCACAGACATCACTATGTACAAGCTGCAATTTCTGCATAGCCCGAACTGAACCATCTTTTGGAAAGGAAGAACGCTGCATTTTGCCCAAAATACAGCCTTCACAAACATGTTTTCCAGGTGCCTCAAGTTTGGGCAAAGAGGACACCATTTCAGATTTCTGCAGGCGTAACAAGCTAGCAAAATTCAGATGACCAAAGCGTGCATGCCAAAGCTTTGCATCTGACATAGCCTGAGAATCATGAACTGCACATGCCGAATCATTCACAGATCTTTCATAGTCTATGAGCTTATACAGCCCACGACATAAAATGCTAGAAGCAATAATCACATCGCCATTTGAGAGATCATGGACTGTACACCTGTCATCAACGAATTTCACAACCAAGCCAATCTTGGCTAATGCAGAAACTGATAACAGGTTCTTTTTGATCCCTGGCACAAATAAAGCATCTGACAAAGTGAAAGAACTACCATCAGCAGTAGTCAGAATGATCTTACCAACTCCCATAACAGGATAAGAGGAGTTATTGGCGCATGTGACAGTATTCCCTGTAGGGGCAGGCTCGAGTGAAGAGAAGAAACTGCGCTGCGAGGTAATATGTTTGGTCGCCCCACTGTCAAAGTACCAAACATCTGAGTCTACTGCAGACATGCACTGATCATGAGAAGATGGGTCAAAACTGCAGACAGTAGTAAACGCCCATTCTTCTTCCTGCACAAGATTTGCAGACTCTGTTTTTGGTGTAGAGGCCTCTGCAACAACCATTCCAGCCTCTTTCTTCTTTGCCTCTTTAGCAGCCAGTTTTGGACAGTTCTTTATAATATGATCATTTCCTTTACAGTACTTGCAGAACAATTTTTGCTTTTCTGATTTCTTCTCATCTTTATCCTGGTTCTTCGATTGTGCAGCATTTGCAGATTTTTGCTTACTAGTAGAAGAGCTCCATTTTCCTTTGCCCTTCTGACTAGCCAGGAAAGCTTGATCTGCAACACGCATAATGGACCTGTTCTGCCTGGACTGATCTTCCTGCAACAGAACAGAGACTAATTCCTCAAATGACAAGGCATTCGGATTGCCTTTCATCATCAATCGAAGAGTAGAGGCAAAACTCTGATATGAATCAGGAAGGCCATTCAGAACGGTCTGCACAACTGAGCTATCTGGTATAACCTCATCAGCAGAAATCAATTGTTCCTTCAGGTCTTTGATCTTAGTAAGAAAACTGTCCATCGAATCACCTTCATTCATGTGCTCACTCTCCAACTGTTTTCGGAGGTAAGCAACACGAGCCTCATTCCTAGCCTGGTACAAAGTGGTAAGTGTATCCCAAGCATCCTTTGCTGTTCTGCAAGAGCGAATGTGAGGAATAATGGCACGTTTGACAGACAAAGCTATCAATGCATGTGCCTGGGCATCTCTGCCATCCCATCGAATCTGCTCTGCAGTAGGTGCAACAGAAACAGCAGCACGAACAGGAATCTGCGGAATATCATCTTCGACACCATCTTCATCAGCTCCAACACCTGTATTTGCAGTACCTGTCGTTACAGGTGTAACAGGACGTCTTTCAACACCCTGCACAATGTTCCACAATCCTTTTGCAACCAGTACATGTCGCATCATATAAGCCCATAATGGGTAGTTGGTACCATCCAACTTATCCTCAACAGCCAACATACGAAATACATCACTGCTTTCAGCCATGGCCGGTGACTAAAATACCTTGATGCAGAAAATTGACTGTATCTCAAAAAGTTGAACAGAACTGCCCAGACGAGTTCTGCTAGACCTGTAGCAGACTTCGAGACGCTTAAACTGGCGAATAGAAACTGGTATATACCTTTGGCACAAAAGGACGAAATAGCCTGCACAAGCACTGCGATAGTGCGTTCGGAGGCCGAAACGAGCTCAGATCGCGATTTCGGCACCACAAAACGAAGCTGTTTTGATCTCGGAAACACCCTGAGTATGCTCACCAAATTTTGTGCGAATCTGAGACTGCAAACGGAGGAGTGTCGACGGCGCCCTAGAAGAAGCAACGACCTGCTCTGATACCAATTGTTGGAGTTAGACGTCTGCGGAAGCACGCGAACAGCACAAGGAAGAAGAAGAAGCTTGGAGCACAACACACAAGACTGAATGTATTACTAGAGAATGTACAAAGATAAGTAGCCCATTAGGGCAATAGGCGTATATACAAGCCGGGGGAAAAAAACCTCCTAAAGAGGGAAAAAAGTGCCCCGGCGGTCCTAGAGTGTTCACACACATCACTACCTAAATATATCAACATGAACTTAGTAAAAGATGACCACTTAGTTGTTGTGCCCAAGACTTGGATGTATGGTTGACACTAGCCTCAGAAGATCTAATGCTTTGTTTATCCTTGCCTAAGTGTCTACCAGATCTCAGGTTCATAAGCTTTAGTCAACAGTCCAAATTTTCCCCTTGGTATGGTTCAAAATTCTTTGGAGTCCCCTTGGTTCCCTAGTCCCACTTGAGGGTCAACTTCAAATTATCCTATCTCAAAATCAACGCGTTATTCTTGAAACGAGCTTTCCAACGAGCTATAGAGCTCAAAAAATGGACTTTGGATGAAAAAGTTATGTCAAATCAGGCTCCTGGGGTCAAAACAAGCAAACAGGACCTTTTGAAAAAATCGCGATTTTGTACCTTGAGAATCGTGTTCACAAAATCGTGTTTTCACAAAATCGTGTTTTGAAAATCGCGATTTTGAGTAGAAAATCGTGTTCTGAAAATCGCGATTTTGATCACAAAATCGTGTTTCTAAAAATCGCGATGTTGATCACAAAATCGTGTTTCTGAAAATCGCGTTTTTTGACATGAAAATCGCGATGTTGAGCACAAAATCGTGTTTATGAAAATCGTGATTTTGAGCACAGAATCGTGTTTTAGAGAATCGTGTTTTTTGACATGAAAATCGCGATTTTGAGCACAAAATCGTGTTTATGAAAATCGTGATTTTGAGCACAGAATCGTGTTTTAGAGAATCGTGTTTTTTGACATGAAAATCGCGATTTTGAGCACAGAATCGTGTTTTTGAAAATCGCGATTTTGACTCAGAGAATCGTGATTCACAAAATCGTGTTTTCTGCTGAAAATCGTGATTTGTGAGAATCGCGATTTTGAGCCCGCTGAAAATCGTATTTTCTCAGAATCGTGTTTTTGGCATGAAAATCGCGATGTTGAGCACAAAATCGTGTTTTTAGAAAATCGCGATTTTGAGCAAAAAAATCGTGATTACAGAGAATCGCCTTTTTTTCACAAAATCGTGTTTTTTACTGAAAATCGTGATTTTTTTAGAATCGCAATTTTGAGTAGGGAATCGTGTTTTCTCAAAATCGTGTTTTTTGACTGAAAATCGTGATTTGTGAGAATCGTGATTTTGAGCACAATCACAGAATCGTGATTCTGAGAATGACCACAGAATCGTGATTTTTTCAGCCAACTTTTAGGTGGGAAAACAGAAAATCGTGATTTTTCAAAAATTTTGAATTTTCACAGAATCGCGATTTTCATCATAGAATCGCGTTTTTTGGCGGGAAATTCAAATTTCTGAGCGCCGGCTATGGCGAGCTCCATATGAGCAGAAAATCATGAAGAAAACACTGCGCTTGCTCTCCCTTGCACCTCCTAACTCCTTCCCACACAATAATGCATGAAAAATGGTATGAAAATGGTGAAAATGCACTAAAAAACAAGAAATTTCTATGAAGAACAAGATGGAAGAAGGTGGAGATGATGATGATGATGAAGATGAAGAGGAAAAAACAGAAAATGAACTGAAATGACAATTTTTTTTACCTTCCAACGTCGCAAATCTACGATCTTACCATCACAACGCTCGTCCTCGAAGCTCTCTCCCCGGCAACGGCGCCAAAATTTGGTGTAGCTCAAGCGTAAGCACCACCTCCTTTACTTGTCAATCCGCGGAGACGTGAGGACCGGTATGAAGACCACGAGCAAGTGAAGGCACAAGTGCGTGAGTGAAAGCACACAAACATGCACACACATACACACACACGCGCACAAAGTAAGATCAAAGAGAGGAACAATGGAAAGCTTAGATTGCAAAAGAGTTCTCTTAAAAAAGTTCTATTCTCTAACAAGCCAACCCCAAAAATGAGCTCTCTAGCTCTTTTTATAGTTTTTTGACTAGTTTTGGCCATGTCCAGACCTAGTGTCCGGTCTAGTTAAAAATTAGGTTCCATGGCTTATTTGAGGGCTCAAACGAAGTCTAAAAATTATGAAAATTGGTACGATGGTACTTCTAATACTCCTCAAGCTCGAGGACTCCTCGGCTTGAACAAAATGGAGTTACTAAAAATAGATAATGGTATTTACAATGGTTTTTAGTGATGAAAATCACTATTTTTGTAGGGGATTCTTCTGAAAATTTGACATACACTTCTTGGAGCTCCCTACTTGCTCCCTTTCCTTGTGTGTCCACCTTTTGATGTGCTTCCATGCTTTGTCCTTGACTTTGAGCTTCAACACTCCCCCAGAATGCAGATTCAAAGGGGATTTCGACACTATAAAAGTGAAATGTTTTTTGTTTCAATTTCCTTTTTTCTTTTGTATATGTGTATATAAAAAGACTGTATGATTAAGCATATAATGCATATAGAAACACATAAATAAGAAAACTAAGTAGACCAAAGATCTCGTACCACTAATAAGATTACATGTGATGTATAAAGGCTGGGATTATATGAGTAAGATTAGAAGACGGACTAGAACTTTCGAGAACAAGACTAGGACGGTGAAGGAAAGACCTAGACTAAGTATCTGTATATACTAGTGTTTATGACACTTGATGAGTGAGACACTTCGACTTCTGCTCTTGATCTCTCATCTGACCTGATCTTTAGACAGATTATGTCTTCAGAAAAGAATTCTTATACCAGCCAGCTATCTATGTGTATGTGTATGTGCTGTTGGGCACTGCGATGAGCTAGTAGGCGGGTGGGACTACCCTGGTCGGGTGATCAAGGCCACGAGCTGATTCTAGTTGTGTCGTATGGCCTAACCTACATGTTGTTACGCGCTCATATGGGTTGATAGGCGGGTGGAGTCACTCTGACTGGGTGGTCAGAGCCACGAGCTGACATTGATTCTGTATGAGGCTGACATTGTGCATCGTGCACTATGTCGGGTCGATAGATGGGTGTGATAAACTTGGCCGGGTGGTCAGGTCCACAAGTCGCATCCGATTTTGGCATAGGCCGATATGTGTGGATAAATAAATAAAGATAAAAGCAAAAGTATAAAGGTTGAGCTGGGATAAAGAATTAAAATAAAAGAAAAATAGAATAGAAATAAGAGAAAAATAAGAAAAGGTCTGATGGGGTTCGGATGATGGGAGATCAATAGGGAAGCAAGAAGTGAGTTTCATAAATCGAGTTAGTGAAGATTGGTATATTCAAATGCTTCGGATAGGCTACTAGATCTGACCGGGTCGAGTTAATGAGAGAGCTAAAAAGTTTTCGATTTACTCATGTAATTTCTAGTCTAAGTGCATTAGTGTATTCTGATATGTTGTATGGGATGCTTTTGTCTACCTTCTTCTCTTAATTTATGCCAAGTTTAATGCATATTCAGATTTCATGCATCTAGTTAAAATCTCTTTAAGTTATGTTTATCTGCCATGACTACTTTATGCTTGCTTGTGATTAATGTTGTGTATGCAGGTTGGTGGCGCATCCGGAGGATGCACAGGTTCAGAGGGGGTGGATGTGGTCGAGAGTTGATTGCATCTAAACTCGGGAACTATTATAAAGTATCAAATTATATTGATGATGCAAAGCCAACGGACGAATTTGATCGAAGAGACATGAACACCGAATCTTATGAAGAACATAGTTAAATTTCAATTTGGTGATTTCTTACCATAATCTCTAGTTAAAGCATATTGAAGAAATGCATGATATTACATGAAATTATCTATATGTAAATGCATGTGTCCTATATGTTAATGTGTGTGTATTCATGCATGCATGCATACAAAAATATAGGATCTTAAGTATGCAAACGTGTATGCTCCATGAACATCCATATGTGTGTAAGTAAATGAGCATGTGTGCACATAAATGTGCATGAAAATACATAAGAATGAGTATGATTTAAGAGCACTATGCCTCCTGTGTATGTTGCATTTAAAAAATCTAAATTCATACCAATGTGCATAAAGTGTGTGTGCCAATTATATATATATAAAAAAGAAAATGGATATGATTCGATATGCATAAAGAGGAAAGTTTTGCTATTTTCTGTGCTCTTATGGAAGGAAGCGACTAAGTGGAGATGGGGAGTGACTCGTCACGTGAACTTCACGAGAGAGGCTTTGATGGAAGAAGAAAGAAATAGAAGGGGGATTTGAACCGCTACTGGAAAAAGATATCTACTACATATGAAGAAAAACCAAGCTTGAGGAGAGGCAAATGGGTAGTGTCTATTCGGGAAGATAGGAGTAGGCAGTAGAAGGATGCGGCTTCTGACAGAGATCGGGGGGGGGGGGCTTATTCTCTAAAACCTTTGGTAGAGCTGGAGTCAAGCGACGCTGAGGAATGCTCGGTCCATTACTTTTGCAGAGGAGAGACACATTGAAGGAAGTTTAGAGGTTGGGATGTGAGTCAGCAAGCACGAGTTGTTGATAATCAATTGAAGGAGTTAAAGCACACTAATTCGGACGGCTGAAAAGGAGAAGATTCCAAAGTTCAAGGAACCAGAATTTTAATATCGATCGAAGACATAAGGAGCTTCGCAGGCATTGATTCAATGGTGTTCTGAGACGTTGTATCTTCGGTCTTCAGATTTCATTACATATATCAATCTGTGAGTTCGAACGCCTGCTTGATCTATGCAACAGAAATGGTACATGTTCTTTAGTTTATCAGTTATAAAGTATTTTTCCATCTTTTGTTTACTCTAAAAGGGCATAAACTCTACCTCATGCGTTCTCGGAATTTAGTCAGCACACTTGCGTACTAACTGCTAGGAGAGTAATTCCTTCATGAGCTTTCTACTCGGATGATGTCTTTACCATATGAGTTAATCAGGAGACCTCTTTGTTTTAGGAAATGATCGCTGAATGATTCGTTTGCTTGTGTAGGTCATCAAGAAATTTACTTCTCCATAACACACATATGAAAATGAATGCTTTTATGTACTGCAGAAGTTTATTTGCATAAAGAAATTGAAGGTTTGTGCCGTTAATATTTTGACTCGAAGTTATGAATGCATAAGTCTGCTTCTTTTGAACTATTTTAATCTGCATAGAGGGTTCATTCCGGAAACTTTTACTTTAAGCATTTGTAAGATGAAAGTTTCAGTAAACAGTTTAGTTTTTTTTATGATTAAACAAAAGAGAGATTAGAAGTTTGATTGCAGAGATGTGCTATTTCAGTATCTGCTTAAAAAAACTTAGTTTTTTTTTGCTTTGTGATGAAAATTAAGACGTGCAATGAGCGAATTCATGCAAGTTGAATAGTATAACTCAATCTAGCTATCTTATCTAAGGTCTTGTTCTGCAATTGTTCTTGGGAACTTGCAACTGTCCAAGTTTTTGGGCATGTATTTATGCTTCGGTGCTGCAACCGCTTCTAAAAAGTCAAACGTCTATATTGTTGATGCAATGCACTATGAGACATCCGAGGTCTCTTCGTTTTAGCACGAGTGTCTTTAGATTGAAAATCTGCTATGGCTGCTAAACCGCTACATGGAAACATAATTCGCAGTCTTCAACAAACTTAAACCTACCAGTTGCCATTGTGTGTTTGCCTAAGGACTGTCGAACTACATGTTTGCCATTATGCATTCACACACAACATGTTTGGAATGAATTCTAGTCACTCGCACTAATGTACAAGTCTGCGAAGTGCTCACAGCTATGGAAGGTATATCAATGTTTACAAACAAAGAACTAAAGCTCGTACGTTAAAGACTTGTTGTACAATATTCAGTCAAGTCATTCCTAAAGTTTGATTTAGTGCCATACTTCTCAAAGTGCAAGCTTGGAAACTACCTGAACACGTAAATGAAGACTTCTCTCTCTCGAAAAGAAGAAGTTGAATTCTACAGTATATAACCTTGACGAATTGGAAGAAGAAGCTAGCTAGTACAATTCCTTACATTATAGTCCTAAGAAACAAAGGCATGTGTACTTAAAAAGGAATTATAAACCCTTGTTTATTTCAAGTATAAGTCCGTTCTCTCTTTCTCCTCTAGAAAGCCTATTTAAAATAAGGCAATGAATCAACTCAGAATTTAGAAAAGAATAGTTACTTTAGTAATTATGACATAAGGAGATCAAAGGAGTTAAGACGCTTAGGCGACAAGTGATCGTGGAAACATTTCATGTTCAAAGATGTTTTAAAACTTCTTGGGACTTTAAGAAACTTTAGTTGTCTCATGTAAAGCACTTCTTCCTTTGAACGCATGACACTATATGAGAAGCCGATGACCATAAAACACATAAGTATCCATATGCCCTCTATTCCTCTCTCCTTTTCATAAGAACCCCGCCACAATGTGCGACAGACACTGTCTATCACGACCGACACTGTTTATTGCGATAGATAGGAAATCTCTACAAAAATTGAAGGGATATTTTTTTGAAATTTTTGTGCTAAAAAATGGAATTGCTCAAGCTTGTCTAATTACGCAATTACAAAGGCCTTAGAAAACTGCAGTAGTATCCTGTGAGGTCCAGTTTGTCTGTTTTAACCCCCATAACCCTAAATCGACATAATTCTTTCATACGAAATCCATTTTTTGAGCTCTAGAACTCGTCGTAGTGAATCCTACACGAGCTCAACTGTTTTTCTTAAGAATAATGCATTGATTTTCAAATAGGGTATTTTGAAGCTCACCTTGAGTGGGATTAGGAAACCTAGGGGGCTCTAGAATATTTTTGTTGCAATACCAAAGGAGGAAAAAGGGTTTTTGAAAGTGTCTAAATCAAATAGTCTGCCTATTAAATTTAAAAGCTTGAGCTAAACTTGGAACTTTTACAGGTTCATTGAGAGCTCTTGGAGAGACCAAAGCAAGGTGCTAGTGTGTGCTGGCTTAGGACGGGCATCCTGAGCATACAAGTGCAGGAAGGAGATGCGACTTGAGGTTGGAAGATCTCACAACCCCCTCAGTCCATTCTTAGCTTAGGCTAAGTGTGGGTAGATGTTTGATTGAATAGGGGTACGATAGGAACTCTCAAGTTCTAAGAACCATTAAATTATCAAGTTCAAGCATAGAATTAATTCTCAGTCAAGGGACAACCTAAAGACAAAAATTAATCTAATTGGATAAAGAACATCAAGTACGAAAAAAACTTAAATGCTCCTTACGATGCATGTTGCAAAACAAATGAATACCACAAAGGAAAAAATTAAAATGAACAAGTAATTGATATCAAGGAACCAACAACGAGGTTGTACCAGGGTCATTGGGTTAATCGATAGAGCATATAAACCTGAGATCAGGAAGACATCTAGGGAGAGATCAAAAAAGTGTTAGATCATTGGAGTCTAGTGTCAACCATACAGCTAGGTCTTAGGCCCAACAATTGAGATAATATCCATACATTCTTAGTTCAGAAACAAGTGACTCAGAGAGGTCTTACAACATGGAGAGTCTAGGTAGCTCAGGAGTGGCATACTTAGAAAAACCAGAGGGTCCTTACAAGACTCAACTAGAATATATCAACACCAACCGATTAGGTGCTCACATCTATGAGGATGTTCTGAGAAGATTTGTTGTCCAAATTAAAAACCTAGATCAGCCCATTGGACTAGAACACCATGTAGTCAAGTTCGAAAATGGTTATGTTGTATATTATGGAATCATTGAAGGTTAAATGGATTTTTAATGTTTTAAATGTCCATAAGGTTTTAATGTGGTTGTGTTTGATCTAGCAGGTGAAGAAGCATGAGGGCGTGGATACAAGTGGATGCGCGTAAATAAATAAATTTGAAGACTAAATCGAAGACTTCTAGAATATTTATATTTAGGTTTATCTTGTTGTAAATGTAGTGGTTTGCTTTAGAAAGCGATGCCTTTTGTAAATAAAGTAGTTTTTCCTAAAAGACGCTTCTAAAAGCAATGGCCCTCGTAACTTCTATTGTCAGGACGTAATAGAAATAAACCTATAAATATGTGTATTGTGAGAGACTCGTCCATCAGAGTACAGAGGGGGGAGATTGCACCCAATATCGCATCGATTGTTTCACTGTTTTTGATTCCTGTTTCATCTTTTTTTTGCCTCTAGGTGTGTGTGCACTGAAGGACCTGATAACAGTGGTATCAAAGCCTGGCATGTATCACTTGGGAGGAGATTGTTTGTCGAGGGAATTGTCTGCATTCTCTGTTTGTGATCTGCATCTGCTTTGTTTGTGTCCTCTGTTCACGATCCGAATCCGAATTTGAATCCAAATCCGAATCCGAATCTGTGTCCGCTTCCGCTTCCGCTTCTGTTTCTGTCTTTGTCTCAGTTTTAGTTTCAATTTCAGTTTCAGTTTCAGTTTTTGTTCCTGGATCAGAATCTACATTTACACCTATGTTTACTCCTTCCGCTTACTCCTTCAGCTTACTCCTTGGCGTCGACTAAGGCAAAGAACTTAGGTAATAACTTAGGCAGTACATTGGCAACATTGGCACCCAAGGCTCCCTTGGCGACCATTGGCAGTTGCTAGCTACGCGCGAGGCAATTTTAATTTTGAGTGGCAATAGAGAGTTTTAGATTCCCTAAGGTAGAGGGATTTGAACCCACAACCTCCTACTTGCAAGGGAAGTACTTTAACCACTACTCCATCTCTTTGAGTTATCACTCTATCTCCCTTTTGTCATATTTACATCAATTTTCACCTCCCTCTTTCTTTTACAAATCCCAAGTTGAGCTCACACATGTGGAAGCGCCCATCGATTTTCCTAGGGGAGTGCATCACAAAAAGGGCATAACTTTCACTATATAACTCGGATTTTAGCATATAATATATCATTTGAAAGCTCTCAGAACAAGATTTTTAAATAGTCTATTAGATTGAGGATTCAACATAGTTTGAAAGAAGGATTTTGTTTTCTAGATATGGACCCTACAACAATGGAGGATTTTGGCAATTCACCTTTACCTGGGGTCTCACTTGAGCAACAATTAGAGATTATACGACAAGAACTTCAAGCAACTCAACAAGCTATACAAGAATGCGATGCTATGCTCCAGCAAGTACAAAGTGATGATCATAGCTTAATCAGAGTAGTGAAACCGATTATTACTACACAAGAAGAAGGTGCAAGTTCCAAGATAGGTGCTAAGAACTTCCAATTCTCCAGATTCGATGGACAAAAGGATGGCCGATTTGTCCTATCATGGCTCTCTCAATTTGATGATTTCTACTCCGATGATTCATATTCAAAAAATGAGAAAGTCAAGTTTGCTACCAATTACTTGGTAGGAAGAGCTCAGCTTTGGTGGAGTGATCTTTGTCATAGTGCAGATTGTCCAAGCACATGGAAGGCCTTTCAAGAAGAGTTTAGGGATTCTTTTCTACCCTTACAGTTCAACCTACAAATTCAACAATTGTGGGCTAAATTTACATGGATGGAAGGTGATACATTTACAACCTATACGGACCGGTTCTACCAATACTTAGTAACTCTTCGCTTGCTTGAAGATGTTTCCAATGATACTATGAAGAAGAAATATGATGATGGGATAGATAAGGAGGTTCAAGCAAAGCTTCGCTCATGCCAGCCTACATCGCTTCATGAAGCTATTGCCTTTGCTCATGATGCGAAGAATGAGTACCAATTGATTCTCAAGAGGATCCGTTTGCAGAAGCCACATCAACAACAACAATGTTTTTGCTAGTCTAATTTCCTTTGATTATATGTAATGCATTTACACATAGAATTTAGTATGTAGGACCATACTTTAGATATAATTTTGAAAATGAATTAGAATATTGACTTATTTAAAACGCAATTATCACCTCACTATGATCGTTTAATTTCTGCATATCATTCCCAATTACATTAAACTTTCAGGATTCCGATTCCATGCATGTGTTTTACATGGTTCATGCTTAATATTGTTCAGTGATGGACATGCGATTGATCATCCATGTCTATTTTTATATTTATCAACTGAGGTCAGTTGCTTGTCAACTAAGAGGCATGTTGTATATTATGGAATCATGGAAGGTTAAATGGATTTTTAATGTTTTAAATGTCCAGAAGGTTTTAATGTGGTTGTGTTTGATCTAGCAAGTGAAGAAGCATGAGGGCATGGATACAAGTGGATGCGCGTAAATAAATAAGTTTGAAGACTAAATCGAAGACTTCTAAAATAGTTATATTTAGGTTTATCTTGTTGTAAAAGTAGTGGTTCGCTTTAGAAAGCGACGCCTTTTGTAAATAAAGTAGTTTTTCTTAAAAGATGCTTCTAAAAGCAATGGCCCTCATGTAACTTCTATTTTCAGGACGTAATAGAAATAAACCTATAAATACGTGTACTCTGAGAGACTCATCCATCAGAGTACATGGGGGGAGATTGCACCCAATATCCCGTCGATTGTTTCTCTTTTTTTTATTTCTGTTTCGTCTTCTTTCTGCCTCTGGGTGTGCATGCATTGAAGGACCTGATAAGAGGTTCATACATAGATAAAGAAGGAACAACGTATGTGGTCACCAACCAGCCAGAAAGGATAGAGGAATTTGGCAACATAATCTCAGAGACCAAAATAGGTGGCATAGAGCAAGGAAACTTAGGAAGAGGGCCAAGAACCCCTCAAGGCAAATGAGTTCTGACTAGAATAATCACGCCAAAATGGGTTCCTCACGACAATAAGAGCATAGATTTGCTCTTAAATCGAGAGACAGACGAGGCATTTTGGAGGTATAAACTTGACCAACCTAATGAAGTGGGAGTTCTTACCATATATGAATTCAAATATCCTGATAGCCTAGGTAAAGTGACTTACTTAGACCAAACTTCAAAGAGGGTCTTTGTGGTCTCAGAGCATGGTAGGCATACCTACACTTGGAAGGGTGAATTCGTTTTTCCCCAACCATGATCCAATGTATCTTATGGTCACTAAGGAGCTGGAACATCTCAAGCTCATAGAACTCAGAGAGACAGGAGTAGAGATAGACCCGAGATGAGCTTTGCTAACCCATTGGGAAGAGAAAGAACGAGAACGGAGGTGGATAGAATGGAAAACAAGAGACATAGATACCCAAGGAATCAAAGAAATGCAAATGAATTCCCTCTACCAAGGCCCAGAGAACACACTAGGACCTTGAGGCCTACACAATTGGTTAAGTCCATGAAGGATTGCTTCGATGGCACAGGAGCCCATACAATCATGTGACAGAATTTAGGCAAGCCTTGAACGCTGAACAAGTTGATGACATGTTCACGTAGTACAATGATTTTGGTCTAACTCTAAAGAACATTGCCCTTATGTGCTTCCAACCGCTACAACAGAGGCAATTTAGAACCATAGACCAACTGCTAGAAGCCTTTATCACAGAATTTTCAAAGAGTGGCATACGGCACAACACATCCTCATTGATCCATAGTTTTAAAAAAATGCCTCAAGAGATAATAAGACTTGCAGGAAGAAGGTTCAGACAATAGCTAAAGAGATGCCCTACTCCAGAGTTGCCCACCCCCGCCAAACAAGTGGCATTATTCTTGGACGAATTGTTAAGTACCAAATTGAGATCTTATGTGTACTTGAAGGACCCTAGATCCATAGAAGAGTGTGTACACATGTGCACAGATATTGAGGATAATGTAGGGGAGGAATTGGAGCTTTCTAAAATATACAAAGATTCAGATAGCTCTACTAGCCTCAATTCAAAGCCATCCACATCAATTGAGGAACTTGCAAAGAAGGTAGCTTAGAAGTTAGGAGTCTCGAGCAAACAAATATCGAGATTTGCCCCAATGAAACAGTGTTATACCTGTGGAGGAGACCATATGGCTAATGTGTGCCCTATCATGGCTCAACCCCAAGTGAGCCCTAACACCCAATATTGCACCATAGAAAGGAGATATACTATCCACATTGCACAAGATTGCCCATATAATAAATAAGTTGTTAGACACAATTATCCTCAGTCGTATCCACAATAGGGAAAATACCAGAATTAGTACCCACCACAGTAGTATAGCAAGCCCCAACAACCCTATCAATCACCCTATCAAGGGTAGCAAAGACCTCAAACAGTTTTAGCGCAGCAACCCCCTCCTCAAACCAATGTGATTCCAGTGAAGTATGCAGTTGTAGAAGAAAATCTGAATAGAGCCTTAGTGCCAGTAGCACTGTTGCTTTCACAAAGTGACCCAAATGATCATAGTTTTGACTCTACTCATGTTGATATCCCACAGGCTTACTATATGCAGTCACTTGAGCAGAGTGAGTCATACTATTATGCAGACCCGAGCAAACCTAGTTGGGAGCCAGAATATGCAAATGACATGTATGCAAATCCTAACTCTGGGCCTCAATATAGGCAGATAAGACCCCCATTTTCTAGAGGACCATGCCATAGATGTCAGGGGATCACCTCATTCGCGATCGCCCTATGCCTGCACCTACACAAACCCAATCTGTGACAATTCAAGGTTTTTGCCCAAATTGTGGCAAGGAACACTTGTTAGGAGATTGTCCTATGAACCCCACCAATATGCCAAAAATCACTCCTATCAACGTCATTGGGCTAGTGGTAGACTCTATGAGAAGTGTGACTTCCACTACCCCAGTGCAAGTCATCACAAGAGCTCATGTTCTTAAGCAAAACCAAAACTTAGGCCAGGAAAAGAGTTCTGAGATTAGCGATACCGAGAGTCAGAATAAGAAGAGGACAAGAGCTTGAAGAGAAAGTCATGAACAAATGAAAAGGAAATGGGCAAAGAAGATGAGCAAACTTGAGGAAAACATGAGAGAAACAAAAGCCAAGATAATTGAACTCACATCTCAAATGCACTCTCACACACCTCCACCACCACCACCATTCCCATCACCCTCCCATCCACCACCTCCTAACCCACCTCACACAATCCCACCACCACCTAGAGTGGGATCAGTCCTAGCAGATCCCACTCCAGAAGACCTAGATATGATGCTCAAAGCATATCAGGCCAGAATAGAAGGAGGACCAAATGTAACATATCATGAAAATTGTTACCCTAGATCTGACCTAGAGCTCGAACGAACTAAACTTTGTGTTAAGATGGTAGAATTGGATCAAACCATGTTTGAAGCCAATCGCCTCTTTAACTACTCTAGTTTAGCTAGGACTCAACTGCATTTTGATGGACTATTAGACAAATTGGAGGGGCTAATTACAAAATCTGAAAAGGACATCGCCTCTCAAGGTAAGGGCAAGGCCAGTAGAAGAATGAGCCTTCCTCTGAAGGAAGCTTATGTGTGTAATTCCACTGAATCAGACACCACTTGTTCTATGAATCGATATTCCCAAGAATTTCTAAGAGGAATTCAAGAAGAGAAGTGGGCTAAAGAAAGTGAAAATCCTCCTCCTATTGAACTTGTGGATGACCTGCCTGATCAATTCCCACAAGACATTCCTTCTATTTATGGAGAACAAGAGGAGGCCCAGTCTAGTGAACAATTAGACTTTGAGTCTAATTCTTTGCAAGAATTGCCTCATTTCACAGGCCCATGGGAAGCAAAGTCCACCTATATGAGAGCACCCACAGTCATGGTAAGAAATGAAGATTCATTCATACCTAGGAATACATAAGTAGTGAAGAACAATAAAGTGCAGTGCAATCTCACTTTAGAAGAGCTACTCAAGGTTAAACCAGAATTGTGGAAACACATAGCCAATCAAGTGCCAGAAGTAGTGAAACCTCATTCCTAGGTAGGATCCCATAGAACAGTGCCAAAAATACCCTTGGACAAGATAGGAGACATGAGTGAATGTGAAGAAGGAAGTACCTATCTTCCAATCACTCGTCAAGGCTATACCACCAACGCAATTTTGGACTCAGGTGCAGAAGTTGCAATTACTACCACTTCCCTATGGAAGCATTGGGGCAAACTGGCACTCAAGCCAATGAGAATGAAATTACAGATGGCCAATGGTCATATAGAAAGACCCTTAGGATTGTTAGAAGGGATAGCTCTCACAACTTGTGGTGTAGAGTTCGAGCATACTTTTGCTATATGTGACTTTAGCAAAAACCAAGCCTATGAGATGATTCTGGGAAGACCATTCCTGAGACAATTACAAGTAGTACAGGATTTGGGAACCAATTCCTTGTATTTAAAACGCTTAGGTGTCACAACCAAAGTCAATCTCAAGGATTACTCTCATAGAGATGTGCCCCCTATACAGTGGAATCCAATCCATAGAACCATAGATGACACAGAGTCAGTGTATTCCATAGGATCAAGATCCTCATGGATGCATGAAGACACACACTTGTGGATGTGTAGAGTGGCAGAAGAAGAAGAGAAAAGAGAAAAGGCTAGAGAGGTAGGTGCAAAGGAAACTCATAGATCAATACGAGACCCAATCTGTGCACCTCTAGTTTCCGAGACAAAGAATTTGAACCTCATGGTTGGGCGAAAATCCTAGCAACAATGGATGTAACCATCAACAAAGAACAATGGACACCAGATAAAGATGGCTATGACATTTCAGCTTTTGTTGTAGAACCAAATATGTGTGATTTGGTTATAGAAGAGTGTGAGCCTAGCACGAAAGAACTAAACAAGAAAGTGACTCAAAGTTAGAGTCCATTATAATGGATCCCTTTTGTGCATCAAAAGAAGAATTCCTACATGCAGTAGAAGCTCACCCTCAAAGACACAAAGAGTCTCGTGAGATTAACCACATAGGTAACCACTAAAAGTGAAGGTATGAAAAGGAAGAAAAGAGGAGTATCACCAGATGAGGAAGAATCTTTGTTTGAGGTCCCTGAAAACTTTAAGAAGTACGAGATTGAAGATAGGAACGTCATGACAAAAATGCCTAAACGAGAAGCACTACCAGGAGAGGCCTATGATAACAAAGAGAAAACTAAGAAAATCATTGTGACTCTAGAAGAAGTTGAAGAACGATGTACATACATAGGACATGACCTGACTAAACAAGAGGAGCAAGAGTTGGTAGCCTTGATACGAGAATATAGAGATGTTTTTGCATGGAGTTACAAGGACTTGAAAGGAGTAGACCCTCACATATGCTCACATACGATTCCCATGACCTGAGATGCCAAATCCTCTAAGAAGAAGCCATACACATATAATGGCAATTATGCTGCAAAGATCAAGGAAGAGATAGATAGATTGGTAGAAGCAGGATTTATATATGAGATTGAGCATATTGAATGGGTATCCCCCATTGTAGCGGTGCCCAAAAAGAATGGCAAGTTACAAGTTTGCATTAACTTGAAGAAAGTTAATGTAGCCACTATCAGAGATAGTTATCTGCTTCCCATCGGTGAGCATCTATTAGAAAGAGTAGCAGGCAAGGAAGTGTACAGCTTCCTTGATGGATTCTCTGGCTACAATCAAGTGGCCATTGCTCTGGAAGATCAGCATAAAACGGGTTTTGCCACATGGGGCATATTTGTGTTTCGAGTAATGCCATTTAGGCTTACCAATGCACCAGCTACCTTCCAGAGGCTGATGTGCCATGTGTTTAAAGAGTTCTTGAGGAAAAATTTGGAAGTCTATGTTGATGATCTATGCACCCATTCCAACATTAGAAAAACACGTATCCCCAAGCTACGAGCTATCTTTAACAAATGTAGAGAATATCAAGTCTGCTTGAACCCAAAAAAGTGTGTTTTCATGGTTAGGCAAGGAAAGATTCTAGGACAGATAGTGTCAAAGAATGGCATATCCAGAGATGAGGATAAAGTTAGAGCTATTGCAAAGCTACCTAGGCCAAAAAATGTCAAGGAGGCTTTCATGGGGCATTGTGGCTATTATCATCGATTCATTCATATGTATGCAATCATTGCAAAGCCTCTGTACTCACTTTTGACCAACTTTGAATGGACAGATGAATGCGAGAACTCCTTCAATGAGCTCAAACAATGATTATGTTCAGAAACAATCTTGACTACACCAAATTGGAACAAGCCATTCCATGTTCATGTGGATGCATCCAATTATGCTATTGGGTGTGTACTAGCTCAACCTACTGGTGAAGGTAATATGGATCTTCCAATTGCTTATGCTAGTAGACAATTGAAGGTAGTTGAACGAAACTATACCACAACCGAACGAGAAGGATTAGGCATGATATATGTGGTTAAGAAGTTTAGACATTATTTGCTTGCAAATAAGTTTAAATTTTTCACAGACCATCAAGCATTGCTATATCTAGTGAACAAACCATGCAAGACTGGCCGATTAGTAAGATGGTTCCTCTTACTGATGAGTATGACTTTGAAGTTGTGGTTAGGAAAGGTTGCACTCACCTTCAGGCGGATCACCTTTCTAGACTAACTTCAGGCGAGTCTCCTGAGCGAGTGTCAGGTGAGCTTCCTGATGCTTGCTTGTTCAATCTAGAAGTAGTGCATGAGTGGGCAAAAAAATATAGTGCCTATTCTCACTTTGGACCTAAACATATTGTAGTAAGAGCTAAAGACAAGGAAGTAGTCAGATCACAAAAATACCACATAATGGCAGGCAGCATGTATAAGCACACCAACCAAGGCATATTGCCTTGTTGTGTAGACGAGGATGAGCATGCAAAATGGTTGCAACTAGCACACGTAGGTGCACTACAGCAACACCATTCGATACATAGAACCTTACAGACCCTACGAAGATTAGGTGTGTATTGGCCAACTATGGAAACAAATGTCCACAAGCTGTGCAAGGAATGCCCAGTTTGTTAGTAGCCTTCTTGAGGATGAAAACATTCCCTCAAGAGATGAATTTGGCTAGACAAAGGAGCTTAGAACAGGAGGCACAAGACTATTCACTCATTGGAAATAATTTATACAAGTGTGGTAAAGACGGATACCTAAGGCTATGTGTCTATGAGAGTGAATATCTCAAGATCTTGGAAACGGCTCACCAAGGTGTAACAGGAGGACATTTTGGACCAGACCGTGTGATTAAGGAAATCCTATTTGCGGTTCTATGGTGATCCACCCTTCACATGGATGCATGTACCTATGTGAAGAGATGAGACGTTTTCCAGCAAACTCAGTATCCAATACATAAGGATGAGATGCCTCTACAACTCATGATGGGAGGACGGGCCTTCTCTAAGTGGGGAATAGACTTTGTTGGTCCTATTAATCCCACAGCTAAGGGTTCACATGTTGAATACATTATTGTCGGCACAGACTATCTAACCAAGTGGGTACAAGTGAATGCCACAACGAAAAACGATGCACAGACCACAGCTTAGTTTTTATTTGAGAATGTGTTCACCAGATATGGGCTACCAATCGAGCTAGTAAGTGATAAAGGCACGCACTTCTTGAATGAAGCTATTGAAAATCTTCTGCAAGAATCCTTAGTGATCCATAAGAAGTGTGCCCCCTATCACCAACAAGCTAATGGACAAGCCAAGAGCACCAATAAGATTCTATGCAATGTGCTGACCAAATTAGTGAATAATAAACGCTCTGATTGGGACAAACAGTTACACCATGTTGTTTGGGCATACATAGTTGCCTATAAAATGGTGCTCCAAGCCACACGCTTTTAGATGATGTTTGGACAAAATGCATTACTCCCATTAGACTTCTTGATACCCATGTTGAAAGTGGCACAAGAGCATGAGTGGACAGGTCATGAGCTCTCATCTAGAATCATTGATCTAGAACGCTTAGGTGAACAAGATTGAGAGCAACAGCATTAATTTATGCGGCCAACAAATGACAAAAGGCATAATTTGATGCCCATGTGAGGGATAAAGGCCTAAAAGTGGGAGATTTACTCCTAGTTTACACTCTGAAACAACATGCACAAAAATTGGAAAAGAGATGCTATGGACTTATGATCATCAATAGAATCTCAACGAGTGGAGCAGTTCAATTAGCCACTCTAGAAGGCAACATCCTACCTAGTTACATCAACGGATGCAGAGTCAAACTATATCAAGAACCCCTCATAGAGGAAATGCTTAGGCGACTCAATACTGCAAAGAAACATAAAGAAGAAGAAAAACAAATTCGAGAAGAAGCGCAGACAGAAGCTCTAGAATGCATCCAAAGAATGAAATTTAGAAGACAGGACAGAGCTCAGCCTAGGTCAAATGCTTATGATGCTCCAAGATATCACATGGCTATGTGTGAAGCATTAGGTGTATGTTCCCATAGAATAGTTGACGGAAGACCTTTTGTGACCCTAGAATTAGGACAAGGAGAGAGTGCAAGGAACATAAGAGCTTTGATTGACTCAAGAGTATCCACTAGTGTTGTTAGACTTTCTTACTATCATAAATTAACATTAAGCATCAATCTTGTAGAAGCATATCTCATAGGATTGGGAGGTGTGGAAACCCCTTGCATGGGCAAGGTGGAGCTTCCCATTTACATTCAAGATGTTCTTATGACAGTTAAGGTGCTAGTGTGTCAAGATGAGGATCTCATTGAGCCTCTTGTCTTGGGTCAAGGCTGGATCTACGATCATGCAATCAACTTAAACCTAAGAAGTGGACTTCTTCAGGCATGGGTAAATCAAAATTGTATCACAATTGAATTAGAAAACCTAGCACTCAAGGAACTAAAAACAATACCCACTCTTGGTCCTTCTAGGAACACACATGAGGATAACGATGTTATTCTTGTCCAAGGTTCTATGGTTCAGAAGATCGTCACTCTTGAAGGAGGTGCAGAAGTCAACGTAGAACTCCCTTCTTTTCCAAAGAGGATCCTAGGAAAACAAGCAGGGCAACACACACGACAAAGAGGAAGCTGATAATCAGGAGGTATGATCAACAACCGGTACAACATAAAGTACCCCATGGAATGAAGCAGATCTCGATATGCAATGGTGCACAACCCTCTGCTCTGGAAATAGGATCCCAACGATGCACTTCTCAACCTACTAAGTCAAGGACTACAAGAAAAGATGATGCTAGGAATCGACCAAGTCGGACCATTTCCATTTGGGTTCCCAACCAATCAAGGAAAGTAGACCCCAATGCTAGACAAATCTAGGTGCCTAAGACCTGTTTACATGCGTAGATAGCTTCACATAAGCTCATAAACTTGGATCGCCACCCACAAACACCCACATCCCACACTTTGCGACAAACAACTCAGCTCAACACATCAACACTTCATATCGCATCTAGGATTGTTGGGAATTGGGTACCCAAAAAGTCCCAAATCCAATGTGATCTAATCCTGAAACCTATACATGTCTTCACAACCAATAGCTATGATCCCATGATAAAATTCTGGAGACTTAAACCCTGTATCAAGCCCCCTGATCCGATTTTGAAAATCATGTCAGTAGATGCATTCTGAGTACATCGCACATCCAGAGTATGCATCTAGGGAAATCACTACCTACTAACCGACACTCATTGCACAACAAACACCTCACTCACTAACTCACTAACCAATGCGAGTATCATGTTGGTGTTATAAAGGAGACAAAGTATCATCATGTTTTCATTGCAATGTTAATGTGATCTCATTTTCAAGCAGATTCAGAGGAAAACAATACTACTAGCATTGTGGCTTACACAACAGGCACTAGTTCACAGGCGGGGAAAAGTCAAGTCGGAGCTAACATGGAAAATTCTCCCATTGAAGTGCCATCGATTGAGCGACCCATAGAGCTGCGCCACCTCCAACAAATACCAATTTTTTATCTGCCTATAGGACTCACAGAGAAAGTGAGTGGTCATTCTCATTGGTTCAATGGGATGCCAGGGCAGTTAGGAGAAGCGACATACATTTGGGAGTCTAAGTGTGAATTTGGCAATGTGTGGAGATGGTTCCAATTTTTTTCAAAGGAATTCGAGACTCTCTAGAATACGCGAGAGTTACAAGTAATTTGGCTATGTGCAAGCTTAGCAGAATATTTTAAGGCCCCCTTGCCAAAGCCAGATCTCCATCATTGTTACTATTTGGTGTCCACCCTACAGGCGAGCAGTATAAAGGATTGACCAGGAACATTTGTAATCCCCTCTCTATCACGCAACAATGAAATGAAAAAGTTTGAGCTCATTGTAGAACTCGACATAGATGCACTCAACATGCATGGCACGCTCTCATAAAAAGATGCTCTGATATGAGACGGCATGAAGGATAGAAAGCTCTTGAAGCTCAAAGACATGGCCACATTAACACCTAATAAGTATATTCCATTACGACTATGCATGCAACATGTTGCGTTTCCAGGACAGGATCGATTCACACAACCCCACAAGAGAATCTGGTTCAGTCTCTATCTAGTTGAAACAAGATCATTGACTATTAAGCTTCTTGTATATTGGATCATAGAGCAACTATACGAAGCCAATAAAAGGTGGTTCAGGAAACAAGTCCTGAATGGATGTTGTGCTATCACGCACATAATATACAGGTGCCTAGCATATGATGTGCCCATCAAACGCACACTAACCTGGTCTATATTACAACTATTCAAAGGATGCAAAACTTTGACTCACCAATCCAAGAGAATGAGAGGGACCCTTCCATGTGTCCAAACCAGGGAAGTTGTTATGACCTCGGAGGTCTCACCAAGGGGAGAGGGAACATTGCCCCCTTTCACCATTAGAATTCTATGACCAAAGTCTAATGGCACATCACAAGCTACCCATCTGCTCCCCCTGTTCCCCAAGAATTTGAATTTGGTACACAGGTAGGTGTTGAAGGAATGAGTACCTTTGACTTTGATCCTTTTTTCAGACCACATAACTCTCCGATGTAGAAGGAATTGGAACCTCCACACAGAGGAGGGAAAAATCAATAGAAGGTCATCACGTCCACTAGGTAGATGATAGGCAACAAACACTATCTCAACAGTTAGAACGGCCAGAAGAAGAAGAAGAAGAAGGAGAAGAGGAAGAAACTATCAGAGCCCCGGTGTATACTGCAGAACTCTGTAGATTATACCAGATTATGGAAGGAGTGAGGGCACAACAATTACTTTCAGAACAAAGCAGCAGAGTGTTAATGGCCCAACTATTGGAAGAGGCTGGTGTCAACTCAGACTACAGTGAAACTCTACTATTGATAGCAAAAACCTATGCAGTGGTGGAAGCTGTCAGATCAACACTACAGAGGCCTTCCGTTCAATATGATCCATGAAGTTTCCAAACAAGACCAAGGTCAAACAAAAACATTTAGATCCCCATCACCACCGTGGAAGCGACCACAACTGCAACCGAACCAATAAGAACAACCTCCCAAGCAGCTAGAAATATTGAACAAGAAGCAACAATCGACCATGATGATACGAAAAAACCCCTACCTCTGACACCTCTACCGTCACCCCCTTGCACCGAGGGTGTAGATACCATTCCTACCACCATTACTCTAGAACAATCCTTCATCTTTCGTAGTCCCACTTCTGGTTCAACATTGTTTTTATCTATTGACAACCCCTTGTATCATACAACCACCATGACTACAGACACCCTCAATGAGCCTGCCATAGGACAACTAGCCTCCACGACCTCTATCATAGGCCATCCAGACACGAGATCCACATTTCTAGGTTTCCCTATTCCTGTGCCTTCATCCATGGCTATCCCACCTCCAAGCTAGTACATTCCCACCGCCATACCACCAACCCTTTAGCCCATCCAGGCAGCTTTCTCAAGAATGTTCCAACCCAGGTCTCAACCATTTCCACCATTTTTAGTCCCTGCACCCACTTCTCATTTATTCACCACAATCACACACACACACCACCTACCATTTTGATGTACATGGTAGACACCACACTCGCATCCACTCCTGACAGTATGGACATTTCGCCACCCATGGCACCTCCCCCTCCCCCCACAGTTCCACCATCCCCCATCCCTCCTCCACCAATTTCACTTGCACCCACATCCACAGTAGACATAGCATTCACACTTCCCATTCCCCAATTGCTTTCCCTTGCATCCTCCACTGTACAAACTACACCTTCATCTATAGGTAATGCATTTGACACCATGTTTGCCTGTATGCCACAATTCGGATAGAATACAATCAGCTACAGGAGCATAACCAACGATTATAAGAGCACTCTGAAGTGCTACAACATCATCTTGCTACACTGGAAGAGGATAACGCTAGTCTCTAAACATAGTTTCATACATTGCAGGAGGCTCATAGCATGCTAGAAGCAAAGTTACAAAATGTAGATCAAGAAGCTGTGGTGGAAGGCCATCTACAAATACAGATGGAACAAAACTCAAAACTCCAGTGCAATATGGCCCTACTCAGACGACACCTTGTAATAGCTCACAAAGAAAATCGATGCCTACAACTCCAAAACCAAGAGAATTTAGAGGAAGCCATCGAGACACGTGCGGCACCCATCAGTCCCTCCAAATTTCAAGTTGTGACCCCAGAAAATATCAAAATTATCCTTGAAGACTATGCTACTCTACTCGAGGCACATGACCTGTTATCAGAAGAATTGGATAAACTAAAGCAGCAACGAAAGCCCAATACTACATATGTACCCTCAACCACTGTATCTACCCCTTCTGCAATTATCGACTCGGAAGCACTACAGGAACTCAAACAACAAATCCAAGAATTACAAACAGGACTCCTATAGTACGGAAGGATGCCATCCTCACTAGAGGTCCCAACAAAAGAAGACATCCATTCTAGTAGAACAAACTTTTGAAGATGACTATGAACTGCAGCCAATTCCTGGTAGGAGAGTAACTGACAAAGGCCAAGAAAAATTTGAGGCCCCACGACCACCGTGGTTAAAGCAAGTCGAAGACATGGGATGCACTCACGAAGATCGAACGGTGGTGCAAAATCAGGCAATAAGACTAATCAAAGAAACGATACTACAATCAGCATACTTCCACCACCTAGCACCTCAACAATTGATTACGACCTCAAAATTACAATACAGGCCCTATTTTGCAATCTTGGTGGATTATAATGTAGAAATTCAAAGAGTCACAGGTAAAATGCCAACATTTGCTAAACAGTTCCAGCCAGAGGACTTACCACCTGCAGCGCGTAAAGAAACTATTTTCCAACCCAACTGGCGGAAGACTCTTTTGGAGACCTACCCAGAGATGCTACACACATGGAATCATGACCCTTTACATATTGTTTATAACCCATGTTATGGCCGAGTTCCATGATGAAGATCATGGAAAGCATTCAACATTAAAGTGCAAAACAATGCACAGTGCAAGGAATGGCTCAACTATATGTACATCGTGCCACCATAGGGACCACCATCACTAGCTTACATGATGGCAACCATCAGCCATTGGATCCCTCGGCTGAAGCCCATGCCAAATGTTGTGGCACAAATGATGTTGAAGATTTTAGATATGATGTAGATTGTTCTTAAGACATTCTGCAACGCACAAGCTCCTCAAATACCTCTACCTGGATTTATGAATGGCAACTATGAGTTGGTTTATGACATGAGCACTACTCCATGTCATAAACCAACTCATAGTTTCCATGTCATGACATGGCAACTATGAGTTGGTTTATGACATGAGCACTACTCCATAAATTAGAGTGGCCTATGCTTGGCACGCACGAATCAAGTACGTTCCAGCTTGCTACAAACAGACATTCAAAGGCATGTTCACCACAGGCTTTTGGGAGTACCACTCTGAGGTGTTCACACCAAAGCCAACACAACTCCTTCATCTATTCGCTTGTGAGCAAGCCATGTACTCAGAGTTCTACACAACACCGTCGCATGATATCCCAAGTGCCATCAATTGGGAGGCATTTCAAGCTGATTTGGCAAGAGGATTAAGGCTTCGTGAACACGAATTGGCCACGGACATTGTCCAATACTATATCGACCACCCTACAGAACAGAGGTACTAGTCCTCATGTATCCACGGATTGACAATTATGTTGTGGATCTCCTCATGTTGGTACTTGCCATTGTGCTAGAGTGACACAAAGCTTTGGCATGCACACTTTGTTCATCTAAATTATGCTAGTTTGCTATGCCTGCAAAAAATTGAAATTGTGTCCTCTCTACCCAAACTTGAGGCACTTGTAAACATGTATGTGAAGGCTATATTTTAGGAAAAATGCACCATTCTTCCTTCCCTAAAGATGTTTCAGTTTGAGCTACTCATGAATTGTAGCTTGTTCATAGTGACATATGTGGTCCTATGCAAAAACCTTCTTTTGGAAACTACCTTCACTTCATGAATTTTATTGATGAGTATTCCAGGCATGCATGGGTGTATCCATTGAAAGCAAATTCGGAAGTGTTTATGTGATTCAAACAATTTCTTGTTATGGCTCAAAATATGTTAGCATGTAAATTGGGCAACCTCCATTCTGATCGAGGGAGGGAATACATGTCTTCTAATCTTAATGTATTTCTAGCTAAACATGGGATAAAACATTAGTTTATATTGTTGTTTACACCTCCATAGAATGGAGTTCTTGAAACAAAGAACATGTCTCTCATGGAGATGTCGAGGTGTATGGTCAAAAGTCAAGCTTTACCAACATAACTCCTGGCTTGAGGCTATTATGTGTGCAGCATGTTAACATGTGTCCTATCAAAGCACTACAATCTATCACTCCATATGAGGTTCGGCATGGTTGCAAGCCATCTGTTGCATCTGCATGTCTTTGGTTGTCTAGCATATGCAATAGTGCTTGAACAACAATGCAGGAAATTGGATGATAAAGCAGTGAAACGTATTTTTGTTTGGTATAGTTCTAAAAGCAAAGTCTACTGACTATATCATCCACATACTAAATGCATTTTGGTTAGCCCATGATGTTTTTTTGTGGAAGATGCAATTTAACCATTACTTTCATGTACTAAGGAGACATCAATTAGCTCTAAAGATGTGTATGACACTTTGATGTCTCTTTTTAAAGGTGGATAATCAAGTGTTGGTCCAAATGAGGCAATTGCTCAACCTTTATAGGTTCCACATGATGATGCACATCATTCTATTTCTAATGTGCATTTACATGATGCACTTGTTGATGAGAGTGTTGATATAAAGGAGGCAAAAACTATGCCTAAATGGCTGGTGTAGAATTTGCAAGATACCAAAGTAGATGCACCTCTGTCATATCATACTCATTCATGATCTCATAGTGCTTCTTTTGCATCAGATTGCCACGCAATGGTGGACTCTAGTCTTTATGATGAGGATGAGCCTCTTTCTTTTGATAAAGCACAAAATTTAGAAAATTGGATGGTTGTTATGCAATCAAAGTATGATGCTATTATGAAGAATGGTATGTGGTCTTTATGTGATTTTCCTTCAGGCAAAAAGGCCATCGACACTAAATGGGTATACAAGTTGAAGCATAAACCTAATGGAACATTGACAAGTATAAAGCTATGCTTGTTGCAAAATTTTATGCTCAAGAGAGATGCATTGATTTTGATTAGAACTTTGCACCCACATGCCGAATGACCACTATTCGTAGCATCCATGCACTTGCAGCTCATCATGCCTAGAATGTACATCAATTGAACATTAAATTTGCATTTCTGAATGGTGACTTACATGAAGAAGTGTATGTATCTCAGCCCCATGGTTTTGTACAAAAAGGGCATGAAAACAAAGTGTGCAAGTTGAAAAAGGTGTTATATGGTTTGAAGCAAGCACCATGTACTGTCACGAGGAAGGAGATAAGGAAGAGAGCTCACACACACACTCTCACTCTCTAGGAGAAGCACACACACAGATTGAGGCAAGGAAGAACTATCTTCTTCTTCTTCTTCTTCTATTACATAAAAAGGAATGTACAAGAATGACCTAAAAACAAGAATACAACAAGTGCAATATATAAACATCTATACATAAGGAAAAACCTAATGTCCGCGAATGAGTGAGCTGGCAAGGAACAAATGTGCCATCACTCTCGCTAGATAAATCTAATAAAGCTCAATGAAGTATCCCTGACATATACCGGCATGACCATTATACATGTCAGAGAAATGAAAAACTCGTATGTGTCATCCTGGATCATCACATGTTGAGCTTGATATCTCAACACTCCCCCTCAAGCTCAATGCCATGTCCTGTAATCTAAGCATCTCCCAAAACTTCTTCAACTTCTCAACTCCAAGTGCTTTGGTGAAAATATCAGCAACCTACTCATTTGTTCTCACATAAACAAGATCAATATCACCTACTAATACCTTCTCTCTGATGAAGTGATAATGTACCTCGATATGCTTTGTTCTAGCATGGAAAACAGGGTTTCATGCTAACTGGATGCTACTAAGATTATCAGAATAAATGGTGATAGGCTTTTGCACTTCCACACCTAAATCTACAAGTAGCATCTCCAGTCATGATGCCTCACATGCTGCCATTGCAACACCTCTATACTCAGCCTCTGTACTCGACAAAGCAACAGTGGGTTGCTTCTTGCTGCTCCATGTAACAGCTTCACTTCCAAGTGAGAATAGAAAACCACTAATAGATCTTCTATCTACAATGCTACCAGCCCAATCGGCATCGGTGTATCCATAAACCTGCAAATCTACACCAGCCTCATAAAAGAATGCATAATCCAAAGTAGCACTCACATAACGTAGAGTGCACCTCAGAGCATCCAAATGTGGCTTCCTGGGAACCTGCACAAATTGACTTTCAAGTCCAATAGTATAACTTAGATCAGGCCTTGTAATTGTGAGATATATAAGACTTCCCATAATTTTCCTGTACATAGTAGCATTTTCCAATGCTTCACCTGATGTAGTATCCAATTTCAAATTCTGATCTAATGGCATAGAAATTGGCTTACAATCATCCATACCATACTTTTGCAGCATATTCAAGGCATATTGCCTTTGCGACATCCATATACCTGTTTCTGTATGTATAAACTCAATGCCCAAGAAATAGCGCAGCACACCAAGATCTTTCATGTCAAATTCCTGCATAAGAAGTTGCTTTACCTCTTTGATGCTTCCTTCATTATCACCACCTACAATCAGGTCATCAACATAAATAGCAACAATAGTGATGCCATCACCAGCCTTCCTTGCATATAGTGAGTGATCTACATCACACATAGAAAACCCAATGCTGGTTAAGTAATCAGCAAACCTTGCATGCCATGCACGAGGGGCTTGCTTCAGCCCATAGAAAGCCTTTTGCGACCTGCAAACATATTCTAGATGCTTTGAATCTTCATATCCTTGTGGTTGGTCCATATATACTTCTTCCTGTAACTCACCATGTCGGAAAGCATTCTTCACATCCATCCGATGCAAAGTCCATCCTTTTGTTGTAGCTAATGCAACAAGTGTTCTCACAGTAGACATTTTAGCTACATGGCTAAATGTTTCCTCATAATCAATGCCATATGTATGTGTGTTGGAAGTGAGGAAGGCCCTTAGGCTCATGACACAGGTCCATGGTTCCATAGTTCCAGTCATGTACAACATTAATTCCACAATTCTTCAATATTGACAAAACATGAACATACCACAACTTAACCATACAAATGATGAGACAAAGATAGAGAAAGAATAGACGTCATGTGTAAGGTGTTACATAAGCCATCGCTTACTCATAGTATCATATATACCAATGTTCAATGTACAATGTGGGAGCAAAACTCTCAACCACTCTATGTGATGAGAAATAGATGCATGAATGAATGTACAATGTAACAAACATATTCAGATGTATGGGTAGTAATCTAAATATATATGAGATGTGTGACCTTATAGGTTATAGAAGAGTGAATATGAGTGACTGAAAGAGGAAGGATCAGTGTGAAACTGATAGTCAACAAACCATCATCTGAACTTAGGCTATGGAAGACCCTAAGTCAGATACGTGTGTGAAAGATCACTTACTTAAAAAGTAGCAAGGAATGCTAACAAGTTTGCTGCCAGAAATCCTCAAACTCATGTGAACACACCTTCTTAAACACCTCATCAAATATGCATAAAGCATATACGTACTGGTTCTCTTGTACCTATGCCGAATAGGACTCCTCCTGATATGAACGCCATGGCCTCCATAAAATTTAAGTAGTACCTTTGTGCATAAAGAGAATATGTACCTGAATACTTAACATAAGATGTGAATCTTATGTTAACCACCATCCAATGTCTTTGAAGTAGCCCGACATCTTCTTGTAGAAGACAATCTTCAACCTGATATCTTCCTGTGGAAGACAATCTTCAAATATGTCTTTGAAGTAGCCCGACATCTTCTTGTAGAAGACAATCTTCAACCTAATATCTTCCTGTAGAAGATAATCTTCAAATACACCATCTAGATGGCCGATCCTCACCATCAAGCTGCTAATGACCAAGTCTTCTTGCCATGAACAAGAGATAACCTCCTCTCCATGAGCTAGAGTGTGAGCACACCCTTCATCTTCTCCAAGAAGAATCATTAAGAAGAACTCCATAGCTACTCCTCAACATGCTTCAAGTTAGCACCATGGCTGCCCCATGTGCTAGAAGAAACACCACCTCTACTGAGGTCCAAACTCAAGGCTTGTGTTGAAAACTAGGTGAAGGATGAATACAAGTGAGCCAAGCACTTGTTTATATAGTATTCTTGTTCCCTTGAAAAGCAATAATAAAGCACAAGATTGTAGTTATCTCACGGAAAAAACAATCCATCGTAGCGATCGACAAAGCTATGAATAATCGCGATCTTCGCCTATTGCTGTTGACGAGTTTCGAACCCACGCCCCATGTCTGGGAGTCTGCCCACATAGCCAAGGCGCTTAGCCCGTTTTCATGTACAAGAAATATAAAGATAAGCTATACATGCTTGTATTGTGAACAAAAATGGTCCAATGACCATGTGATATTGAGACTTTGATCTTGGGACATTGTTTCCAACAATCCCCCCTTCAATGTCACAATGGTACAAAGTGAAATGGATCTGCAACCTATTACAAGCTGCAAATAATCACAAGCTTCAAGCTTATACTCCCGCACTTTAGAACTTGTTCTTCAAAAGTCTTATACTCTGATACCAAATGTTGGAAGTGAGGTAGGCCCTTGGCTCTTGTCACAGGTCCATGGTTCCATAGTTCCAGTATATACAACATTAATTCCAGCATTCTTCAATATTGACAAAACATGAACATACCACAACTTAATCATACAGATGATGAGATAAAGATAGAGAAAGAATAGACGACATGTGTAAGGTGTTACGTAAGCCATCACTTACTCATAGTATCATATATACCAATGTTCAATGTACAATGTGGGAGCAAAACTCTCAACCACTCTATGTGATGAGAAATAGATGAATGAGTGAATGTACAATGTAACAAAAATATTCAGATGTATGGGCAGTAATCTGAATATACATGAGATGTGTGACCTAATAGGTTATAGAAGAGTGAATATGAGTGACTGAAAGAGGAAGGATCAGTGTGAAACTGATAGTCAACAAACCCTCATCTGAACTTAGGCTATGGAAGACCCTAAGTTAGATACGTGTGTGAAAAGATCACATACTTATAAAGTAGCATAGAATGCTAACAAGTTTGCTGCTAGAAATCCTCAAACTCATGTGAACACACCTTCTTAAACATCTCATCAAAATATGCATAAAGCATATATGTACTGATTCTCTTGTACCTATGCTGAATAGGACTCCTCCTGATATGAACGCCACAACCTCCATAAACTTCAAGTAGTACATGTGTGCATAAAGAGAATATGTACCTGAATACTTAACATAAGATGTGAATCTTATGTTAACCACCATCCAATGTCTTTGAAGTAGCCCGACATCTTCTTGTAGAAAACAATCTTCAACTTGATATCTTCTTGTAGAAGATAATCTTCAAATACACCATGTAGATGGCCGATCCTCACCATCAAGCTGCTAATGACCAAGTCTTCTTGCCATGAACAAGAGATAACCTCCTCTCCATGAGCTAGAGTGTGAGCACACCCTTCATCTTCTCCAAGAAGAATCATTAAGAAGAACTCCATAGCTGCTCCTCAACATGCTTCAAGTTAGCACCATGACTGCCCCATGTGCTAGAAGAAACACCACCTCTATTGAGGTCCAAGCTTTAGAAAGCTTGTGTTGAAATTGGTGAAGGATGATTAGAGAGTGACCCAACGTGTTCTTATATAGTATTTGTACAAATTTGAAAGCCAAGAATAAAGCAACCAATAAATCCATGCGCAATACGCTCGCAAGAGAAAATAAATCAAACGTGTTCGCGTTTCGTTCACGAATTAGGCACCGTCCGCGTTTGTTGTTGACTTGTGCTTGATCCAAAAGCATGATTTAAATATCGATTCACTTGCTGGTTGCCGACGGGATTTGAACTCAAATCAGCTCTTTAGAAGGCAACTGACATAGCCACGCCACCCCACGCTATTAGATGTAAAAAGTATGACTGGAATGCCCTACTCATTGTGTGACTCCCCATTGATTCTTGTAGGAGGGAGTAGAATGAACTATTGACTGAACCAATAGATCATTGTTTGACCAATAAGAGATTGATTCCAACAATCCCCCCTGCAATGTCATATTGGTTCAAACTGAACTAGATCTGCAAACTTTATAATCTGCAAATTATTACAAGCTTCAAGCTTTACAAAAGTATTGTTTGAAGACCCAGACTTGATGAAGACAAGACTACTTCAAATTCAAGGAAGAACAATGGTTTAGAGAATATGAAGTAGTCTTCTCTTCATCAAGTCTGGGTCTTCAAACAATACTTTTGTAAAGTATTTGCATAATCTTCCAAAAATATTCGGCTGCTAATAGATCATCAACTTCATACTCCACACTGATGAATACACATGTGACTGAATTGTCTAATTCTCAAATCTCTACTCATCTAGATTAAGTGTGTATGTCAAATGTCAAATGTTAGAAGATGCTTTCGAATCATATGTTGTAAATCTGGAAGTTTGGGAACCTGGGATTATGAATGAGCCTTAATGCATTGATGTCAAAGATCTAAAGTTCTAAAACCAAAACCTTAGTGCTCTGATACCAAATGTTGGAAGTGAGGTAGGCCCTTAGGCTCATGACACAGGTCCATGGTTCCATAGTTCCAGTCATGTACAACATTAATTCCAGCATTCTTCAATATTGACAAAACATGAACATACCACAACTTAACCATACAAATGATGAGACAAAGATAGAGAAAGAATAGACATCATGTGTAAGGTGTTACATAAGCCATCACTTACTCATAGTATCATATATACCAATGTTCAATGTACAATGTGGGAGCAAAACTCTCAACCACTCTATGTGATGAGAAATAGATGCATGAGTGAATGTACAATGTAACAAACATATTCAGATGTATGGGTAGTAATCTGAATATATATGAGATGTGTGACCTTATAGGTTATAGAAGAGTGAATATGAGTGACTGAAAGAGGAAGGATCAGTGTGAAACTGATAGTCAACAAACCCTCATCTGAACTTAGGCTATGGAAGACCCTAAGTCAGATACATGTGTGAAAGATCACATACTTAAAAAGTAGCAAGGAATGCTAACAAGTTTGCTGCCAGAAATCCTCAAACTCATGTGAACACACCTTCTTAAACACCTCATCAAATATGCATAAAGCATATACGTACTATTTCTCTTGTACCTATGCCGAATAGGACTCCTCCTGATATGAACGCCACGGCCTCCATAAAATTTTTGTAGTACCTTTGTGCATAAAGAGAATATGTACCTGAATACTTAACATAAGATGTGAATCTTATGTTAACCACCATCCAATGTCTTTGAAGTAGCCCGACATCTTCTTGTAGAAGACAATCTTCAACCTGATATCTTCCTGTGGAAGACAATCTTCAAATATGTCTTTGAAGTAGCCCGACATCTTCTTGTAGAAGACAATCTTCAACCTAATATCTTCCTGTAGAAGATAATCTTCAAATACACCATCTAGATGGTCGATCCTCACCATCAAGCTGCTAATGACCAAGTCTTCTTGCCATGAACAAGAGATAACCTCCTCTCCATGAGCTAGAGTGTGAGCACACCCTTCATCTTCTCCAAGAAGAATCATTAAGAAGAACTCCATAGCTGCTCCTCAACATGCTTCAAGTTAGCACCATGGCTGCCCCATGTGCTAGAAGAAACACCACCTCTACTGAGGTCCAAGCTCAAGGCTTGTGTTGAAAACTAGGTGAAGGATGAATACAAGTGAGCCAAGCACTTGTTTATATAGTATTCTTGTTCCCTTGAAAAGCAATAATAAAGCACAAGATTGTAGTTATCTCACGGAAAAAACAATCCATCGTAGCGATCGAAGAGCTATGAATAATCGCGATCTGCGCCTGCTGCTGATGACGAGTTTCAAACCCACGCCCCATGCTTAGGAGTCTGCCCACGTAGCCAAGGCGCTCAGCCCGTTTTCATGTACGAGGAATATAAAGATAAGTTATGCATGCTATGTACTGTGAACAAAAATGGTCCAATGACCATGTGATATTGAGACTTTGATCTTGGGACATTGTTTCCAACAATGTGCATATCCTTTAGCTACCAATCATGCTTTATACCTACTTATGCTACCATTATCATTATGCTTTACCTTGTAAACCCATTTGCAGCCTATGGGTTTCTTTCCTTGTGGCAATGGAACCAGCTTCCATGTGTCATTTCCATAAAGTGCAACCATCTCCTCATCCATAGCTTTTTCCCAATCTACATTACCAATTGCATCTTCAAAACAAGAAGGTTCAACATCTTGTATTACCTTTGTCATGTAGGCACAATGGCGAGCCATGTAACTATCATATGTCAATCGTTGCACTGAATTACGCATCCTTCCAGATCTTCTTGGTCTTGGGTCACTTCTCCTAGTATCAACTGCATGTGCCCTTCTTACTCTTGGAGTCTTCACAGAGGGCAATCCAAGTTCCTCATCAAGACTCTTTTCTGAACCACTTGAATCTCCATCAACGTCTTCAAAACCTGCACATGTTTTACTACCAGTAAAAAGCTTTTCTTTACCTTTCTTGGATGTATTTGATGAATTTGTTGGACTCAAATTTCCACGCAATCTTCCACTCCATGGATTTGAGTTGGAACTATTGCTTGGTGATGCATCCAGTCCACTCAAAACTTGAGATTCTGCACTTGATTTTTTAGCATTTTCTTTGTCATTTGGTTCAAGATTCAGTCCTTCTTTGGCATTTGCATAGAAGCTTGACATTTCATCAAATACCACATCTCTGCTCACCTTCACCTATCGTGTGAGTGGGTTATAACATTTGTATCCTTTTTGCTCAAGGGAGTATCCAACGAAGACGCATTTTTCTGCTTTCGGATCAAGCTTCTTCCTCAACTCATCTGGAACATGTACATATGCAATACAGCCAAAAACTTTCAGATGTGATCAGTTTGGCTTTTTACCTGTAAACTTCTCTTCACGTGTAACTTGATGTACAACAGCAGTCGAAGTTATGTCCATGATGTATATAGTAGTATGCACAGCTTCTGCCCAATAACAATCAGGCATATTCTTCTCAGCCATCAAGGCTCTTGCTATTTTTGCAATATGTCTATTTTTGCATTCAGCAATGTCATTCTGTTGTGGTGTGTACCCGCATGAAAACTGACGCCAAATTCCATGATTTTTTAGAAAAATGTTGAACTCATTTGACATGTATTCACCTCCTCCATCAAATCTTAATGTCTGAATGTACTTCCCTGTCTTCTTTTCCACCATAGCTTTACAATTCTGGAAGTGAGTGAACACCTCACTCTTCTCTTTCATGAAATATAACCATACTTTGCGTGTATGGTCATCAATGAAAGTAACATAAAACCTACAACCACCCATAGATGTGGTCTTTGCTGGACCCCAAACATCTGTATGTACTACTTCTAGTACATTCTCACTAACATGCTTGTCATGTGGAAATGAAGCTCTTGATTGTTTACCAAATTGACATGCTACACATACCTTTTGCATTTCTACAACTTTGGAATTTGGTAGTCCATGGACAATCTCCTTTGACTGCATCAATTTCAGCCTTTGCAAGTTTGCATGTCCAATCCGTTTGTGCCACATCTCTATATCTGCAATAACTCTTGCACCTTTTGCAAACATGGCTGCATTAATTTCAGGAATCTTCACATTTAAGGTGAACATCCTACCCGCTTTGTTTCCTTTGGCAACCAATCGTCCATCCTGCTTGTACTCTTCTACATATAATCCATCAGCATTGAACCTGACTTGTAATCCCTGGTCAACCATTTGTCCAACAGAAACCAGATTCTTTGTTATATTTGGAACATGTAGCACATCAGCAAGATGTTTTACCTTTCCATCCTCCATCGATAGTGTTATGTTTCTTGTATGCTCAATAGGATGTGATGTGTCATCACCTGTTTCAACATATCCAGGAACTGGCAATTTCTGCAAAGTACTAAACCATTCCGCATGACTAGTCATGTGACTTGAAGCACCTGAATCAACATACTAGACATTATCATTCGATTTTGAAACACCAGCAGACATCATATTCATCATGTGATGTTGAACCATGAACAGCTTCTTAGAATCATATGCACTTGATGCATAGTTGTTTTGCTGCCTTCTGTTATTTTGATTCTTCAACTTGCAATCACGTTCAAAGTCTCCAGGTTTACCACAATTCCAGCATCCTTTACTATCATTACCTGAATCATTTCTTTGGAAATTTCTGCGACCTCTTTGGCTCCCCCTGCCTCGAAACTGTCCTCTTTCTCTTGCATGATTCTATTGTTGACCTTGATCTTGGTTACTATTTCCTCTTCCATTTCCAAAACCTCTACGTCTGCCTCTTCCTCTGTCGGAGTAGAATACCTGCTCAGAACTGGGCTTTCCTTAGGAGTTTGAATCCTCACCAAGATTCTTTTCTTCAATAATCAGCATGGATACCAAATCAACAAAATTCAGAATATTTTCCTTGGTCTGTATAGAAGTTATGAACTGCTTATATGTAGCTTTGAAACCATGAAGGCATACTTCCACCTTATCATCATCATCTACATTCACACCAATAGATGTAAGTGACTCACATATGCTTTTGATTTTCAGAGTTGTTGGTGCAGACCAATCACCAATTGAAGTTTGGAAGACAAAAAGATGGAGATAAGATCAAGTCTTGAAGCAAAGAAGGTGGTTACATTCACAGGATGAATGATATGTACACATATGTACATTAGTGAAGACATAGATCACTTATACTTTTGTCTAGTTATAAGTTTGTACATATTTGCCTATAAATACTTTGGAAAAACGTCGGGGCAAGAGAGGAGACAATAGGAGAGTATGAGAATAGTGCATTTGTAAGTTGTAAGACTCATTAGAGTTCATAGGAATGTGAAGAAGTCTCTCTCACAACTCAATTCTGATTTTCTGAGGAATAGAAGAAAAGTTGCGCCCGAAGTTTTTGTGTCTTCTCCTTCTGTGGTAAAGCTTTTGTGGAATGCTTTTGTACAAGTCTAAGTCTAGAGTTGATAGATCTCTGTATAAAGTTTTAGCTTCCAATTGTGATCAGGCTAAGAGAATTGTGTGTAGGAACATTCATATGTAAAGAATGTTCACAGTCTCCTGAAACAGGCGCAGATTTTGAGTTCAATGAAATGAGTAGTGCTCAGTGCACAGTGTAAAGTTTTACACATATGATAGCTCAAAATCTAAGTTGAGAGATAAGCTATCTACAACCAAAAGGATTTGATAAAACGGGCTCGACATTGTGAGAACAAAAGCTAAGAAGTTAGGGGTGTCCAAATCGACTTCTCAGAAATGCAGATTCAGACATAGGTAACTTGTGAAGTAGATTTCTCAAGATCTACTGAATCTTTTGGAGTGATTTGATTCGGAGGAGGTGCGCAATCTTTAGGCGACACCTTGTGCAAAGTTTCATCAAAAACTTTACACATTTACTTAGTCAATGAGAAAGATATATGCAGCAGACTTTCTGAGTAATTTCCTTCTTCACAGTTTGTTCAAGAATTTGATATTTGGTCATTAATCCTTTAAATTGGTGAAGGTTTTGACTTACTCTTGATATAGAGGTGTTCTAAGTTCAAGAGTAGGTTGTTCTTTTGGAGATTAACACTCTCCATCAGTGGTATCGGAAGCATCAGAATCAAGGAAAGGGAGACTCCGACTACTGCAGAAATACAAACTTTACATCTTGAAGGATCAAAAGGACAAAGATTGAAGAAAGCTTGAGGGAAGACACATTGAAGTTGTCAAAAGGATCAGAAGAAGTAATATTCGAAGTCAAGGTACATTTATTCCTCATAAAGTTTAAAGATCTGTTAATACAGGTGAAGGAAGATGGGAGATTCTCTTTAGATAGAGAAATTGGATAGAGAAAACTATCCTGCATGGTCAATGAGGATGGAAGCTCATCTAATGAGCAAAGATTTGATAGCTTACATTACAGGAGAAGAAGAAAAGCCACAATTCAGAGATCCTAGTGTTCCAACTAGGGAAGAATTATCAGATTTGAAGAATTGGATGAAAAGAGATGCTCAAGCTAGGAGTATCATCTATATGGCAGTCAATGACTACTTGCTACCTCACATTAGAGGTCTTGAAAGTGCAAGTGAGATATGGAATGCTTTGGAGGAGCATTTCCAAAACACTACAAAGTCAAGGAAGGCATCCCTATGGGCAGAATTTACCACTTTCAAGAAGAAGGCTTCACAATCAATATCTGATTATGTGACAAAGATGAAGGACATTGCAGATGCATTAGGAGCAGTGGATGAAGACATTGAAGAAAATAAATTGGTAAGGCAAATTCTCACAGGACTAAGAGGTGATGAGAAGTGGAAGCCTTTTATTTTATCTACAGAACTTTCATTGGATCATTTCAATCCTGATTTGAATCAATTGTTAGGACATATGCTAACTTTTGAGAATGATGTCAAAGGAGATGTTGACAAGAGTGCAGGACATGCAATGTACTCTAAAGACAAGAAGAAAACTAACAAAGGAAAGCAACAAGCAAATGAAGAAGAAGGCACAACTAGTCAAGTCAACTTCCTAAGAGGAAGAGGAGGTGGCAAAGGTAGAGGAAGAGGCAGGAGTAACAAAGATGGATCCAAAGCTTGCTGGATTTGTGGTAAGACAAATCATTTAGCCAATGATTGTTGGCATAACACTCAAAGTAATGGAGGATACAATCAGAACTATAATTCAAGAGGAAGAGGTGGCAGAAATCAAAGAGGTAATTTCAGAGGTAGAGATAGTAGGGGTTACTTTGGAAGAAATACAGGTAGAGGTTTCCAAAGTCAACAATATAACAATACCTACTACAATTATGCTTCAGATCAGAAGGAAGATTCAACATTGATAAAGAATGCAACTTGTGAAAGGCAGAATGAAGATCAAAGAGTCTTCTACATTGACTCAGGGTGTAGCAATCACTTGAGTGGTAATATAGCCTTGATGACTGATTTGGAGAATAAGGTATCTAATCATGTTGTTCAAACAGGTGACAACACAAAGCACAATGTGAAGTCAATTGGATCAGTGAAGGCCAAGGATGGTAGCACCTTATTGAGTAAGGTCTTGTATGTTCCTACAATTCCTAAGAATTTGATAAGTGTAGGACAAATTGTGGAAAAAGGTTATGAAGTAAGGTTCACTAATGAAGGAGTGTTTGTGGAAGACCCTAGCAATGGGTATAAACAAATTGTTTCAGGGAAGAAAGAAGGAAGATTGTTCACATTGAAGATTCAAGGTAATGTTGGTCATGCCTTGTTCACTTATGGAGGACATAAGATCTCTGAGTTAGATCTTTGGCACAAGAGACTTGGACATTTCAATGAAAGAGGTATTAAAGACATGATTAATACTGGTTCAGTGCTTGGATTGCCTAATGTTGCAGGTCAACATATGACATACAGATGTGAGGCATGTCAATTAGGTAAGGCTCATAAACAACCCTATTCTAAGCATGGGTTTATGTATTCAGAGAAACTTGAGTTGGTACACACAGATGTGTGGGGACCATCAAAGGACTTCAGTATCAATGGCTCAAGGTATTATGTGATTTATGTTGATGATGCTACCAGATGGATCACTATCTATGTGATCAAAGATAAGTCAGAAGTATTCAATACATTCAAACATTATCATGTGTATGCAGAGAGAATTACAGGACATAAATTGAAAAGACTAAGGTCAGATGGAGGGGGAGAGTATTTCTCTAATGAGTTCAGTGATTACTTGTGGAATGTAGGTATAAAAAGAGAGGTTACTTGCAGGTACTCTCCTCAACAAAATGGTGTAGCAGAAAGGAGGAATAGGACTCTTGTTGAGTTTGCAAGGTCCATGATGAAGGAGAAAAATTGCCCAAATTATTTGTGGGCTGAGGCTGTAAATACAGCTACTTATTTGGTCAATAGGCTACCTTGTAAAGCCTTGCAGGGTATGACACCATATGAGGCATGGTGGGGTAAGAGACCTACATTAGATCATTGCAAAGTATTTGGATGTTTGGCCTATGCATATGTGCCATCACAATTAAGGCACAAATTGGAACCTAAAGCTGAAAAATATGTGTTTATTGGTTATGATGATAAGCAGATGGGATACAAGTTGTGGAATCCATCCACAAAACATTTTCTTGTATCAAAAGATGTTACATTTGATGAGCAAGGTACTTGGTATGCAGGTACTATCAATATTAATACAGATGATGAAGAAATTGTGAGCCAAAGGAAAGGTAAATCAAAGGTTCAGATATTTGATGAGCAAGAGAATAATGAAGTGCAGGTTGAAGTGGAAGAAACACCAAGATTTGATCCTGAATGTGAAGAACCAGAAACCTCAAGAAGTGGAGAACTTAGGAGGTCTACAAGGAACAAATGGCAACCTACAAGGTATAGCTATGATACTTCATTCTTGACTACTAAGGATTATGCTTACATGATTAAAGCATATGAAGACCCTTCTACATATGAAGAGGCAAAAGGTAAAGAGATTTGGGAAAAAGCTATGCAAGAAGAATATGATGCATTGATGGAGAATCAAACATGGTATTTGGTTCCAAAACCAAATAGCCAGAAGATCATTGGATGCAAATGGGTCTATAAGACAAAGAGATTTGCAGATGGAAGTGTGTCTAGGTACAAAGCTAGACTTGTTGTAAAAGGGTTTGCTCAGACATATGGTATTGACTATGATGAGACTTATAGTCCAGTGGCAAAGATGACAACCATCAGAACACTCATAGCAATTGCTGCATGCAAAGGTTGGAAATTATGTCAATTAGATGTGAAGAATGCTTTTTTGAATGGTTATATTTCAGATGATGTTTTCATGGAGCAACCTCAAGGATTTAGAGATGGAAGATATCCAGATCATGTGTGTAAGCTCAAGAGAGCTTTATATGGCTTGAAGCCAAGGGCATGGAACTATAGGCTTGTAAAGTTCCTAAAAGAACTTGGATTTCAAGTATCAAAGGCAGATAGTAGCTTGCTTGTCAAAGCAAGTGATGATGGGTTCATTTACATATGTATATATGTTGATGATATAATTCTTATAGGTACAGATGAGAAAGGCATACAAAGTCTAAAGAAGCAAATGGAGAAAGAGTTCAAAATCAGTGACTTGGGAGATTTGTCATACTTCTTGGGCATGGAAATTTCATACACTCAACATGGAGTGTATGTGATGCAAGAAAGGTATTTGAAGAATTTGTTAACCAAGTTTAAAATGAATGATTGCAGAGTAGCACCTACTCCAATGGAGGTGAATCACAAATTAAGCAGATTTGGAGGTGAAGAGTTCAAGGACATGAAGCAATATCAGATTTTGGTTGGTAGTCTTATCTATGCTACATTAACTAGGCCTGATTTATCATATGCAGTTGGTGTGTTGTCTCAATTCATGCATTGTCCTTTAAAATTATGGGTTTTAAAACCCTAATATCGAAATTAGTGTTTTCAATTTAGGATTTTTGAAATAGGATTTATTTATTTAAGCATTGGATTGCAGGTCAAAGAGTGTTGAGGTACATTAAGGGAACACTCAAAGAGGGTTTGTATTATGGTTTTACATCAGATACAAATATCAAAATATATAGTGATGCAGATTGGGCAGGTAATCCAGATGATAGAAGGTCAACCTATGGATACATGTGTTATGTGGGAGATAAGTTAATCTCTTGGTGCTCAAAGAAGCAACATACAGTTGCTTTGTCATCTACAGAAGCAGAGTACAAAGGCATGGTTGAAGCTGCAAAAGAAGTGATATGGCTTAAGACTCTCATGAAAAGTTTTGATACTATACAGAGCATACCTATCATTTATGGTGATAACATGAGTTCATTATATCTAGCTGCTAATCCTGTTTTTCATGCCAGGACCAAACACATTGAGATACAGTATCACTTTCTAAGAGAGAAGGTGATGGATAAGGAGATTGAAGTTATACATACTTCAACAAAAGATCAGATAGCTGATATGCTTACAAAGAGTCTAGATGGACCAAAGTTACAGAAGTTCAAAGACATGGCAGGCATAAAGAAGATAAGAGAAACCTCAATTGATGATTGAGGGGGAGCTGTTGGTGCAGACCAATCACCAATTGAAGTTTGGAAGACAAAAAGATGGAGATAAGATCAAGTCTTGAAGCAAAGAAGGTGGTTACATTCACAGGATGAATGATATGTACACATATGTACATTAGTGAAGACATAGATCACTTATACTTTTGTCTAGTTATAAGTTTGTACATATTTGCCTATAAATACTTTGGAAAAATGTCGGGGCAAGAGAGGAGACAATAGGAGAGTATGAGAATAGTGCATTTGTAAGTTGTAAGACTCATTAGAGTTCATAGGAATGTGAAGAAGTCTCTCTCACAACTCAATTCTGATTTTCTGAGGAATAGAAGAAAAGTTGCGCCCGAAGTTTTTGTGTCTTCTCCTTCTGTGGTAAATCTTTTGTGGAATGCTTTTGTACAAGTCTAAGTCTAGAGTTGATAGATCTCTGTATAAAGTTTTAGCTTCCAATTGTGATCAGGCTAAGAGAATTGTGTGTAGGAACATTCATATGTAAAGAATGTTCACAGTCTCCTGAAATAGGCGCAGATTTCGAGTTCAATGAAATGAGTAGTGCTCAGTGCACAGTGTAAAGTTTTACACATATGATAGCTCAAAATCTAAGTTGAGAGATAAGCTATCTACAGCCAAAAGGATTTGATAAAACGGGCTCGACATTGTGAGAACTAAAGCTAAGAAGTTAGGGGTGTCCAAACCGACTTCTCAGAAATGCAGATTCAGACATAGGTAACTTGTGAAGTAGATTTCTCAAGATCTACTGAATCTTTTGGAGTGATTTGATTTGGAGGAGGTGCGCAATCTTTAGGCGACACCTTGTGCAAAGTTTCATTAAAAACTTTACACATTTACTCAGTCAATGAGAAAGATATATGCAGTAGACTTTCTGAGTAATTTCCTTCTTCACAGTTTGTTCAAGAATTTGATATTTGGTCATTAATCCTTTAAATTGGTGAAGGTTTTGACTTACTCTTGATATAGAGGTGTTCTAAGTTCAAGAGTAGGTTGTTCTTTTGGAGATTAACACTCTCCATCAAGAGTGTAGTCACTTATCGACATGCTCTTTTTCTCCAATGTATACAACTCGTTCTTGAGTTGCAATTTCCGTGCCTTTGTATTGGTCTCGTACAATGTGACCAAACGATTCCAAGCCTCTTTTGGAGTCTTGGCATCCTGTATATGCCCAATCATGCTATCTTGTATGCTAACAGATAGCCAGTAAATTACCTTTTGTGCTCCTTGATTCCATTCCTCATATGCTCTTATTTGTTATGTAGTCTGATTCCTCTCTGGTAACTGTGGAGCATTTTCGTTCTCTCCTTCGATGTACTTCTAGTGGCCTTTTCCCATCAAGAAATTCGTCATTCTGAATCTCCAAGCATGGAAGTTATTCTTGCCCAACTTATCACTCATAAGCTGAATCATTCCATATGTGTTTGCCATTTCTGCAGCAATTCACAACACTGCAAAACACTACAAGTAGCACTTCTGCTTGAATACTGTCGCACTATGACGTGACAGTTCGATCTCAAAAAAACACAGTTTTCATGTATCAATAGTACACGGAATCGCTTGAAATTCTAGATCTGGAATATATGAGTGTTGCCAAACACAACGCAAGTTACAATTTTTGAAACTAACTTGGTTTTTCTGCGAGCCCCACCTTGCGGGCTCGAAACAGAGGTCAAGATGGCTCCGAAACTTCGATTTGACAAAAACAAGTGACCTAAAGGGATAACTCTCAAAAATATTTTGAGGTCTTCTACCTTCACGCCGATTTTCGTAGCAAATGGAGGTCATTTGTGAATCACATTTTCTCCACGCCTTGCTGCATACTCTTCACCATCACCTTCTCCATGAGCTCTCTATAGCCACACTAGCTCTGATACCATGTCAGAGGAAGGAGATAAGGAAGAGAGCTCACACACACACTCTCACTCTCTAGGAGAAGCACACACACAGATTAAGGCAAGGAAGAATTATCTTCTTCTTCTTCTATTACATAAAAAGGAATGTACAAGAATGACCTAAAAACAAGAATGCAACAAGTGCAATATACGTACATAAGGAAAAACCTAATGTCTGCGAATGAGTGAGCTGGCAAGGAACAAATGTGCCCTAACTCTCGGTAGATAAATCTAATAAAGCTCAATGAAGTATCCCTAACATATACCGGCGTGACCACCATACATGTCAAAGAAACGAAAAACTGGTATGTGTCATCTTGGATCATCACATGTTGAGCTTGATATCTCAACATGTACTTGGTATAAAAAGTTATGTGCGTACTTGATTGCACATGGTTTTGAGAATAGTCCAACTGAGAGAACCTTATATGTTAAGTGTGCAAATGATGTGCTTCTTATCATTGTTGTGTATATTGATGACATGCTACTCACCGGTCCTAATGAGAAGCCAAGTTGCTATTTGATATGATTTTTGAATGGCCGAGTAAAAGGTTATCAAAGATCACCTAAGGAAGCTCTTTCAAGCCATGATAGGCACTTCCTTATCTTATAGGAAAACATGGTTGGATAAAGAAATGATCATATCTCCCTCATTATTGATCCGTTTGACATGTGATATGGCTTAGTTCAAAGCTTTAAGTCCTTCAACTACGATGTTAAAAAATGCTAAAAAGGCAGCTTAAGAGCACTATAAATAGTTCCCAAACTTGCACGAATGCATCCTTCACTCAATCGCATCACTAAAAAGGTATAAAATCATGCAAAAGTACTTCAAAAGAATGCAACATACTAGATAATACTTCAGTACACTTCAACATGATGTCGCACACCCAAACTCAAGCAATACACACATTCAAAATGCAAGGAATAGCCAACGTACGAGTTTGCAAGAAGAGAGAGCTCACTACTTCACTTGACAAAAAAGTCATTGCAAATGAGGACCTTAGCTGGTTCTTTCAAAAGCAATCTATTTTTATTTGAAGAGTCCTAAAAACGTAAAACAAAACTACTCTAACATAGCTCCTTTCTTGGAAATTTTGGGAAGACTCTCCCCCGATACAAGAATACTACTCAGCATGTATGTATAACTCTTCAGTCTTAGAAAATTGATGTAAGAGCGTGTAAAAAAAATGATGCAGTGCCACTACTGTGTAACACACCTCCCTCCTAATTCTTGTCATCCTCAACAGGATGGTTTTCATGTCAAGTCTTCAAGTTTAAAGTCTTTAGTCTAGAGCTTGAGGTGCTTGAATATGCCATGGAAGAATGCTTTTAAACCATCTTCTTTGTTGATGTACGGAATTGTGTTAACTTTTTTTTTTTGCAAATGATATGTACATCCTTGCATATCTTTGTCACGTGCAAAATTTGCCTTGTGACGATAGAAAAAAATTTAGCCTTCAACCAATACATTCAGTAGTGTGTTGTGCTCCAAGCCTCTTCTTCTTCCTTGTGATGTTTTTGTGCTTCTGTAGATCTTGAACTCCAACAATTGGTATTAGTGAAGGCCACCATTTCCTCTAGGGTGTTGTCAGCACCCCTCCGATCAGAGTCTCAAAATTGCACAAAAATTGGTGAGTATGGATCATATTCCAAATGCAATAGCACAAGGAGTTTTTTATTTTTGTTTCAAAAATATATACAGGTTTTGGTTTGCTAGTACAAGTGCTTCAAAGTTTGTTATAGATCTTACAGAGCTGGATAGGGTATTCCTGCTCAGATTTTTGAGATATTGTCAATTTTTATGCATCAAGGTATTTAGGCATTGGTCATGGCAAAAAACAATGTTGTATTTCGTATGTTAGTGTTGGAGTTAGACGTCTGTGGAAGCACGCGAACAACACAAGGAAGAAGAAGAAGTTTGGAGCACAACACACAATGCTGAATGTATTACTAGAGAATGTACAAAGATAAGTAGCACATTAGGGCAGAAGGCGTATATACAAGCCGGGGGAAAAAAACCTCCTAAAGAGGGAAAAAAGTGCCCCGGTGATCCTAGAGTGTTCACACACATCACTACCTAAATATATCAACAAATCCCCCCTGGGAGTGATGTGGTGAACAAGTAGCTGGCACTCATGTATAAGGAAGTGCCAAGCTATGTGGAAGTCACTCCACAAAAGGAAGTAAGCCAAAAGCTTTGTGGAAAGCTTCAAACTTCTCCTTGGGCAGAGCCTTCGTGAAAAGGTCTGCAATGTTCTCCTGCGTGGGCACATATGCCAAGCTGATCTCCCCAGCAGAGAACCTCTCCCTGACATAGTGATAATGCACCTCAATGTGCTTAGTGCGAGCATGGAACACAGGGTTCCTCGCAACTGCCAATGCGCTTTGACTGTCAATGAAGATAGTGGTGGCAGAATTCTGACCAACACCCAAATCAGCCATAAGGCGTCTGAGCCACACACACTCAACAGTAGTTGTGAAAGCTGCCCTATACTCAGCCTCACAACTGGAAGTGGCCACAGTAGGCTGCTTCTTGCTCAACCAAGATATACATGAGCTACCAAGCATGAAGCACAAGCCACTAGTGGACACACGAGTGTCATAGCAACCAGCCCAATCAAAGTCAGAAAAAGCATGCAAATCTGGCGGTAGTGATCCCCCCCTGGGATAAAACAACCCAAGTACCCGAGTACCACTCAAGTAGCGAAAGATGCGCTTAACCACCTGCCAATGCTTGACTCCTGGGCAATGCATAAACCTGCTCATTTGTGAGACATCAAACTGAATATCTGGCCGGGTAATGTATAAGTAAATCAAGCATCCAACAGCCTGCTGATAGAGAACAGCATCAAATGCATCTCCAACATCATGAAGACTCAATCGTAAACCTATCTCCATATGAGTAGCAATAGGCTTACAGTCTTCAAGGCCAAAACGCTGCAATAATGTGTCAATATATTTTGTGTGACACAAAGCCATTCCACCATCAACATGCATAAACTGAATGCCCAAATAGTGATGCAAATGCCCCAAATAAGACATCTCAAATGAGGCATGCAAGTCAACCTTAAAATCACCAATATGCTTCTCAATAGGACCAATGAGCAGCATGTCGTCAACATAGACAACAATGATCAGAAGCACATCATTAGCACGTTTAACATATAAGGTGCTTTCAGTTGGACTATTCTCAAAACCATGTGCAATCAGATAGGCATGTATCTTCTCATACCAAGCATGTGGTGCTTGCTTTAAACCATATAATGCCTTCTTTAATCTCCACACCTGGTTTTCATGCCCTTTCTGCACAAAGCCACGGGGTTGAAAAACATACACTTCTTCATGCAAATTACCATTCAAAAATGTTGTTTTAATGTCCAACTGATGTACGTTCCAACCATGATGGGCTGCAAGTGCACAGATGCTCCGAGCAGTAGTCATACGGCATGTAGGTGCAAAGGTCTCATCAAAATCAATGCCTCTTTCCTCTGCATAACCCTTTGCAACAAGCCTAGCCTTATACCTGTCAACTGTACCATCAGGTTTACGCTTCAGCTTGTATACCCACTTAGTGCCAATGGCCTTCTTGCCAGTAGGCAAGTCACATAAAGACCATGTACCATTCTTCATTATAGCATCATATTCAGATTGCATAGCAGCCATCCAATTTTCTGAATTCTGTGCTTCATCAAAAGAAACAGGCTCATTCTCATCACAGAGACTAGACGCAGCCATAACATAGCAATGTGATGCAAAGGAGGCACTATGAGAGCCTGAACGAGTACGATATGACAAAGGTGCATCTAATTTGTTGTCACGCAAAGTCTGCACCAGCCATTTTGGCATAGTTTTAGCTTGCTCAATATTAGCTCTCTCATCAACAAGTGCATCATGTAAATCTGCATCAGAAATGAAATGATCTGCATCATCATATGAAACCTGCAAAGGCTGAGAAGTTGCCTCATTAGGACCAGCACTAGACTATCCACCTGTAAAAAGAGGCATCAAAGTATCATACATGTCTTTGGAGCTAACAGATGTCTCCTTAGTACATGAAAGCAATGGCTGAATAGCATCTTCCACAAAGACAACATCACGGCTAACCAGAATGCGTTTAGTATGTGGATGATACAGATGATAACCTTTACTTTCAGAACTGTACCCAACAAAAATACATTTTACTGCCTTATCATCCAATTTTCTGCGATGTTGTTCAGCACTAGTGCATATGCCAAACAACCAAAAACACGCAAATGAGCAACAGATGGCTTGCGGTCATGCCAAGACTCATATGGAGTGATAGACTGCATCGCTTTAGTGGGACACCTATTCAGTACATATGCTACACACATGACAGCCTCAAGCCAGAAACTATGTGGTAAAGCCTGACTTTTGACCATGCACCTTGCCATCGCCATGAGTGACTTGTTCTTTCGTTCAGCAACTCCATTCTGTTGAGGTGTATACGGCACTGTACACTGGTGTTTTATCCCACGTTTAGCTAGAAATGCATTAAAATCAAAAGACATATATTCCCCCCCTCGATCAGAACGGAGGGTGCCCATTTTACATGCTGACAGATTTTCAGCCAAAACCAAAAACTGTTTAAAGCACATGAAAACTTCGGACTTTGCTTTGAGTGGATATACCCATGCATGCCTGGAAAAATCATCAATGACAACCACGAAGTAAGGTAATTTCCAAAAGAGGGTGTCTGCATAGAACCACAGACATCACTATGTACAAGCTGCAATTTCTGTGTAGCCCGAACTGAACCATCTTTTGGAAAGGAGCAATGCTGCATTTTGCCCAAAATACAGCCTTCACAAACATGTTTTCCAAGTGCCTCAAGTTTGGGCAACGAGGACACCATTTCAGATTTCTACAGGCATACCAAACTAGCAAAATTCAGATGACCAAAGCGTGCATGTCAAAGCTTTGCATCTGACATAGCCTGCGAATCATTTACTGCACATGCCAAATCATTTACACATCTTTCATAGTCTATGAGCTTATACAGCCCATGACATAAAATGCCAGAAGCAATAATCACATCGCCATTTGACATATCATGAACTGTACACCTGTCATCAACAAATTTCACAACCAAGCCAATCTTGGCTAATGCAGAAACTGATAACAGGTTCTTTTTTATCCCTGGCACAAATAAAGCATCTGACAAAGTGAAAGAACTACCATCACCAGTAGTCAAAATGATGTTACCAACTCCCATAACAGGATAAGAGGAGTTATTGGCACATGTAACAGTATTCCCTGTAGGGGCAGGCTCGAGTGAAGAGAAGAAACTGCGCTGCGAGGTAATATGTTTGGTCACCCCACTGTCAAAATACCAAACATCTGAGTCTACTGCAAACATGCACTGCTCATGAGAAGACGGGTCAAAATTGCAGACAGTAGTAAACGCCCATTCTTCTTCCTGCACAAGATTTGCAGACTCTGTTTTTGGTGTAGAGGCCTCTACAACAACCATTCCAGCCTCTTTCTTCTTTGCCTCTTTAGCAGCCAGTTTTGGACAGTTCTTTATGATATGATCATTCCCTTTACAGTACTTACAAAACAATTTCTGCTTTTTTTATTTCTTCTCATCTTTATCTTCCTTCTTCGAATATGCAGAATTAGCAGATTTCTGCTTACTACTTGAAGAGATCCATTTTCCTTTGCCCTTATGACTAGCTAGGAAAGCTTGATCTGCAACTCGCATAATGGACCTGTTCTGCCTGGACTGATCTTCCTGCAACAAAACAAAGACTAACTCCTCAAATGATAAGGCATTCGAATTTCCTTTCATCATCAAACGAGGAGTAGAAGCAAAACTCTTATATGAATCAAGAAGACCATTCAGAACGGTCTGCACAAGTGAGCTATCTGGTATAACCTCACCAACAAAAATCAATTGTTCCTTCAAGTCTTTGATCTTCGTTAGGAAACTGTCCATAGAATCACCTTCATTCATGTGCTCACTCTCCAATTGTTTTCGGAGGTAAGCAACACGAGCCTCATTCCTAGCTTGGTACAATGTTGTAAGTGTATCCAAGCATCCTTAGCTGTTCTGCAAGAGTGAATGTGAGGAATAATGGCACGTTTGATAGACAAAGCTATCAATGCATGTGTCTGGGCATCTCTGCCATCCCAACGAATCTACAGTAGGTGCAGAAGAAACAACAGCACAAACAAGAATCTGCAGAATATCATCTTCGACACCATCTTCATCAGCTCCAGCACCTGTATTTGCAGTACCTGTAGTCAAAGGTGTAACAGGACTTCTTTCAACACCCTGCACAATGTTCCACAATCCTTTTGCAACCAATACATGTCGCATCATATAAGCCCATAATGGGTAGTTGGTACCATCCAACTTATCCTCAACAGCCAACATACGGAATACATCACCGCTTTCAGCCATGGCCAGTGACTAAAATACCTTGATGTAGAAAATTGATTGTATCTCAAAAAGTTGAACAGAACTGCCCAGACGAGTTCTGCTAGACCTGTAGCAGACTTCGAGACGCTTAAACTAGCAAACAAAAACTGCTATATACCTTTGGCACAAAAAGACAAAATAGCCTGCACAAGCACTGTGATAGTGCATTCGGAGGTCGAAACGAGCTCAGATCACGATTTCGGCACCACAAAACGAAGTGGTTTTGGTCTTGGAAACACGCTGAGTATGCTCACCAAAATTCGTGCAATTTTGAGACTGCAAACGGAGGAGTGTCGACGGCACCCTAGATGAAGCGAGGACTTGCTCTGATACCAATTGTGGGAGTTAGATGTCTGCGGAAGCACGCGAACAGCACAAGGAAGAAGAAGAAGCTTGGAGCACAACACACAACGCTGAATGTATTACTAGAGAATGTACAAAGACAAGTAGCCCATTAGGGCAGAAGGCATATATACAAGCCGGGGGAAAAAAACCTCCTAAAGAGGGAAAAAAGTGCCCCGGCAGTCCTAGAGTGTTCACACACATCACTACCTAAATATATCAACAGTTAGATGGTACTAATTACCCATTGTGGGCATACATGATGTGTCATGTATTGGTAGCAAAAGGGATACAGAATATTGTGCGATGTGTTGAAAAACATCCTATTACACTGCAAATATAGTGATTGAAGGTGAAATAGATGGTTTTGAAGATGATGACCTTCAATTTCCTGGTCGTGTTGTGGTTCCTATTGCACCTACTACATAGCAACTTTGTTGGGATGGCAAAAATGCACAGGCACATGCATTGATAGCTTTGTCTATCAAATGTGCCATTATCCCTCACATTCGCTCATGCAAAACAACAAAAGATGCTTGGGATACCCTAACAACATTATACTAGGTAAGAAATGAGGCTCATGTTGTTTATCTCTGAAAGCAATTGGAGAGTGAGCATATGGATGAAGGAGATTCAATGGAAAGTTGTTTGACAAAGATCAAACATTTGAAGGAGCAATTGATTTTTATTGATGAAATATTGCCAGATAATTCACTTTTGCAAACTATTCTTAATGGTCTTTAAGATTCATATCAAAGTTTCTTCTACTCTCCAATTGATGATGAAAGGTAATTCAAATGCCTTAACATTTGAGGATTTAGTCTCCACTTTGTTGTAGGAAGATCAATCTGACGAGGATAGGTCAATTATGCATGTTGCAAATCAAGATTTCTTAGCTAATCAAAAGGGAAAAGGTAAATGGATCTCATATTCTAGTAAGCAAAAATATGCTAATGTTGCATAATCAAAGAAGGAAGACAAAGATGACAATAATTTAGAAAATCAAAAACTGTTTTGCAACTACTCTAAAGCAAATTATCATTTCATAATGAGTTATCCAAAACTAGTTGCAAAGGAGGCAAAGAAGAAATAGGCTAGAATGGTTGTTTCAGAGGCATCTACACCTAAAATAGAGTCTATTAATATTATTCTAAATTAAGAATGGGCATTTACTTTTGTTTGCAACCATGAGCAATCTCTTCATGAGCAGTGTATATCTGTATTATACTCCGATATTTGGTACTCTGATAGTGGTGCATGTTGATATATTTAGGTAGTGATGCATTGTGAGCACACTAGGACCTTCGGTGCACTTTTTTCCCTCTTTAGGTGGTTTTTCCCATGACTTGTATATATGCCTATATCTTTATACATTCTCTTGGTATTACATTGAGTATTGTGTGTTGTGATCCAAACTTCTTCTTCTTCCTTGTGTTATTTGCATGCTTTCATAGGCCTCAAACTCCAAAAATTGGTATCAGAGCAGGTCGCTGCTTCATCTAGGGCATCGTCGACACCCCTACAATCAGAGTCTTAGAATCCCAGAAAAATTGGTAAGCAGACTCAGGGCAATTAGAAGTTCAAAACTGCTTCTCTTTATGGTGTCGAAATTGCAATCTGAGCTCGTTTCAACCTCTGAATGCACTATCGTAGTGCCTATGTAGGAGATTTCATCTTTTTATGCCAAAGATATATGCAGGTTTCCGTTCGCCAATATAACCTCCTCGAAGTCTGCTACAAGTTTAGCAGAACTCAACATAGTAGTTTTGTTCAACTTTTTGAGATATAGTCATTTTTTTGCATGAGGGTATCTTCGTCAGTGGTCATGGTTGAAACCACTTATGTATTATGTATGTTGATTATTGAGGATAAGTTGGATGGTACCAATTACCCATTATGGGCTTATATGATATTGGTTGCAAAAGGATTGTGGAATCTTGTAGGTGTTGAAAACATCCTATTACACCTATAAATATAGTTACTAAAGCTGATGCAAGTGGCATTGAAGATGGTGATATTCTTTAGGTTCCTATTCGTGCAGTGGTTCTAGCTGCAACTATTGTAAAGCAACTTTGTTGGGATGGTAGAGATGCTTAGGCACATGTGTTGATAGCCTTTTCTATCAAACATGCCATTATTCCTCGCATTCATTCCTGCAAAATAGCAACGGATGCTTGGGATGCACTTACCATTTTATACCAAGCAAGTAATGAGGCTCGTGTTGCTTATCTCTGAAAATAGTTGGAGAGTTAGCACATGAATATAGGAGATTCCATGGACTTTTTTTGACAAAGATCAAAGATTTGAAGGAGCAGTTGATTTCTACTAATGAATTCTTGTTTGATAGTTCACTTGTGCACACTATTATGAACAGTCTTCTAAATTCATATCAGAGTTTTTCTTCTACTCTTTGATTGATGATGAAAGGCAATCCAAATGCCTTAACATTTGAGAATTTCATCTTTGTTCTATCGCAGGAAGATCAGTCTAGGCAGAACATGTCCATTATGCATGTTGCAGATCAAGCTTTCCTAGCTAGTCACAAGGGCAAAGGTAAATGGAGCTCATCTACACAATCAAAGAAGGATGACAAAAACGAAAAGAAAACAGAAAAGAAGAAATTGTTTTGCAAATACTATAAAGAAAATGATCATGTCATAAAGACTTGCCCAAAATTGGTTGCAAAAGAGGCAAAGAAAAAAGAGGCTAGAATGGTTGTTGTAGAAGCTTCTACACCCAAATCAGAGTCTGAAAATCTTGGGCAAAATGAAGAATGAGCATTTACTATTGTTTGCAATTATGACCCATCTTCTCATGAACAGTGTATGTGTGCACCAGACTCAAATGTTTCATACTTTGATAGCGAGGCAGCCAAACATATTACCTTGCAGAGTAGTTTCTTCAATTCACTTGAACCTGCCCCTACAAGGAATACCATCACATGCACCAACAACTCCTCTTATCCTATCATGAGAGTTGGTAAGATCATTCTTAATACCGTTGATGGCAAAACTTTTACATTTTTGGATGCTTTATTTGTGTCAGGGATCAAGAAAAATATGTTATCAATTTCAACATTAGCCAAGATCAGCTTAGTTGTGAAATTTGTTGATGAGACATGTATATTTCATGATTTGTCAAATGGCGATGTCATTATTGCTTCTGGCATTTTATGTCATGGGTTGTTGTATAAACCTTGGGCTAGACCCTCATAGTTTGGTATTTATCTTTGGAAATCCTTGGTTTAATTTAATGGATTAGACCCTTGAAGTAGGAACCTATGTTCTTGGTTTCAACCCTTGGTAATTTATTTCAATTCATATCTCAATTGAAGGGTTTTTACCTTAGGAATAATTATTATAAGTTGAAGGAACTTTAGTCTTGGGAGAAGCTTCTCCCAAGTGACATATTGATTTGTATCTGAAGGAAAGGCTTCAATTGAAATAGAAGCTATGTGATTTACTTTGGAAAGTGTCCACATGGACACTTGGAACAACACATGGATGAATATTAAGACATGCACCCCTTGGACCTTTGGTATAAATATGGGTGGAGTTGGATGGGTGGATACATACTCACTCACTCTTTGGTGGATGCTATACTCTAGGAAGAAGCTTTTCATAATAGTGGTAATCAGGGCTTGGGTTTTCTTTCATTTGCAAGTACTTATGGTACTTCTTGATTGTTGTGCAGGAATCTATCTTGAAGCTTGGAAAAAGTAAGAACTCTTTAAGGTTTTTTTTTCTATGCCATCTCTCCATCGCCTCTAGTGTCATGTTCACATGGAGTGAACTGCCTCAAAAGGCGTACCATGCAGGAATTTTTCAAAAGATTTCTTTTTTATTTGAATTGCCTCGTAGGTATCGATTGGGAGGAGACATCAGTGCCCAAAGAGGGGTGCGTGACTGTTGATATATTTATCTAGTGATATGTGTGAACACACTAGGACTGCTGAGGCACTTTTTCCCTCTTTAGGAGGTTTTTTCCCCCAGCTTGTATATATGCCTATTTCCTTAATAGGCTATTTATCTTTGTACATTCTATTGGTAATAAAGTCAGTATTGTGTGTTGAGCTCCAAGCTTCTTCTTCTTCCTTGTGTTTTTTGCATGCTTCCACAGACGTCTAACTCCAACAATTGGTATCAAAGCACGTCCTCGCTTCATCTTGGGCATCGTCGACATCTCTCTGGTTGTAGTCTCAGAATTGCACAAAGTTTGGTGAGCATACTCAGCGTGTTTCTGAGATCAAAACATCTTCGCTCTGTCATGCTAAAATCGCTATCTGAGCTTGTTTTGACCTCCGAACGCACTATCGTGGTGCTTGTGCGGGCTATTTTTTCTTTTTGTGCCAAAGGTATGTTGGAGTTAGACGTCTACGGAAGCACGCAAACAGCACAAGGAAGAAGAAGAAGCGTGGAGCTCAACACACAATAATGCATGTATTACCACTAGAATGTACAAAGATAACTAGCCTGTTAGGGCAATAGGCATATATACAAGCGGGGGGAAAAAAACCTCCTAAAGAGGGAAAAAAGTGCCCCGGAGGTCCTAGAGTGTTCACACACATCACTACCTAAATATATCAACAAATCCCCCCTGGGAATGATGCGGTGAACAAGGAGCTGGCACTCATGTATAAGGAAGTGCCAAGCTATGTGGAAATCACTCCACAAAAGGAAGTAAGCCCAAAGCTTTGCGAAAAGCTTCAAAGTCCTCTTGAGGTAGAGCCTTCGTGAAAAGGTCTACAATGTTCTCCTGCATGGGCACATATGCCAAGCTGATCTCCCTAGCAGAGGACCTCTCCCTGACATAATGATAATGCACCTCAATGTGCTTGGTGTGAGCATGGAACACAAGGTTCCTCGCAACTGCCAATGCGCTCTGACTGTTAGAGAAGATGGTGGTGGCAGAAGACTTACCAACACCCAAATCAACCATAAGGTGTCTGATCCACACACACTCAACAGTCACTGTGAAAGTTTCCCTATACTGAGCCTCACAACTAGAAGTGGCCATAGTAGGCTACTTCTTGCTCAACCAAGATATACATGAGCTACCAAGCATGAAGCAAAAGCCACTAATGGACACACGAGTGTCATAGAAACGAGCCCAATCAGAGTCAAAAAAAGCATGCAAATCTGGCGGTAGTGATCCCCCCTTGGGATAAAACAACCCAAGTAGCCGAGTACCACTCAAGTAGCGAAAGATGCGCTTAACCACCTTGCCAATGCTTGACTCATGGGCAATGCATAAACATGTTCATCTGTGAGACAGCAAACTGAATATATGGCCAAGTAATGCATAAGTAAATCAAGCATCCAATAGCTTGTTGATAGAGAAGAGCATCAAATTCTCCAAATCATGAAGACTCAGTCGTAAACCTGTTTCCATAGGAGTGGCAATAGCTTTACAGCTTCAAGGCCAAAACACTACAATAATGTGTTAATATATTTCGTTTGACACAAATCCATTCCACCATCAACGTGCATAAACTGAATGCCCAAATAGTGATGCAAATGCCCCAAATCAGACATCTCAAATGAGGCATGCAAATCAGCAATATGTATGTCATGAGGACTAGTGAGCAGCGTGTCATCAACATATACCACAATGATCAAAAGTACATCATTAGCACACTTAACATATAAGGTGCTTTCAGTTGGGTTATTCTCAAAACCATGTGCAATCAGATAGGCATGTATCTTTTCATACCAAGCACGTGGTGCTTGCTTTCAACCATATCATGCCTTCTTTAAATTGCACACGTGGTTCTCATGCCCTTTATGAACAAAGCCACGGGGCTGAAAAACATACACTTCTTCATGCAAGACACCATTCAGAAATGTTGTTTTGATATCCAACTGATGTACATTCCAACCATGATGAGCTGCAAGTGCATAGATGCTACAAACAGTAGTCATTCGGCAAGTAGGTGCAAAGGTCTCATCAAAATCAATGCCTCTTTCCTCCGCATAACCCTTTGCAACAAGCCTAGCCTTATACATGTCAATTGTTCCATCAGGTTTACGCTTAAGCTTGTACACCCACTTTGTGCCAATGGCCTTCTTGCCAAGAGGCAAGTCACATAGAGACCAAGTACCATTCTTCATTATAGCATCATATTCAGATTGCATTGCAACCATCCAATGTTCATAATTTTGTGCTGCATCAAACGAAATAGGTTCAGTCTCATCACAAAAACTAGAGGCAGCCATAACATAGCAATCTGATGCAAAAGAGGCACTATGAGAGCCTGATCAAGGACGATATGACAAAGGTGCGTCTAATTTATTGTCACACGAAGTTTGCACCAGCCATTTTGGCATAGTTTTTGTTTGCTCAATATCAGCTCTCTCATCAACAAGTGTGTCATGTAAATTTGCATCAGAAATGGAATGATCTGCATCATCACATGAAACTTGCAAAGGCTGAGAAGTTGCCTCATTGGGACCAGCACTAGACTGTCCACCACTAAAAAGAGGCAGCAAAGTATCATACATGTCTGTGGAGCTAACATATGTCTCCTTAGTACATGAAAGCAATTGTTGAATAGCATCTTCCACAAAAACAACATCACAACTCACCAAAATGCATTTAGTCTATGGATGATACAGACGATAGCCTTTACTTTCATAACTGTACCCAGCAAAAATACATTTTACTACTTTATCATCCAATTTTCTACGATGTTGTTCAGGCACTAATGCATATGCCAAACAACCAAAAACACGCAGGTGAGCAACATATGGCTTGCGATCATGCCAAGCCTCATATGGAGTGATAGACTATAGCGCTTTAGTGGGACACGTGTTAAGTACATATGCTCCACACATGACAACCTCAAGCCAGAAACTATGTGGTAAAGCCTTACTCTTGACTATACACCTCGCCATCTCCATGAGTGACATGTTCTTTTGTTCAGCAACTCCATTTTGTTGAGGTGTATAGAGCACTGTACACTGGTGTTTTATCCCACGTTCAGCCAGAAATGTATTAAAATCAGAAGACATATATTCCCCCCTTGATTAGAACGGAGGGTGCCCATTTTACATGCTGACAGATTTTCAGCCAAAACCAAAAACTATTTGAAGCACATGAACACTTTGGACTTTGCCTCCAATGGATATACCCATGCATGCTTGGAAAAATGATCGATGAAAGTCATGAAGTAAAGATAATTTCCAAAAGAAGGTGTCTCCATAGGACCACCACAAACATCACTATGTACAAGCTGCAATTTCTAAGTAGCTCGAACTGAACCATCTTTTGGAAAGGAGGAACGCTGCACTTTGCCCAAAATACAGCCTTCACAAACATGTTTTCCAGGTGCCTCAAGTTTGGGCAAAGAGGACACCATTGCAGATTTCTGCAAGCGTAGCAAACTAGCAAAATTCATATGACCAAAGCGTGCATGCCAAAGCTTTGCATCTTACATAGCCTGAGAATCCTGTATTGCACATGCCAAATCATTCATTGTTTTTCATAGTCTATGAGTTTATACAACCCACAACATAAAATGCAAGAAGCAATAATAACATCGCCATTTGACAGATCATGAACTCTGTACATCTGTCATCAACAAATTTCACAACCAAGCCAATCTTGGCTAATGCAGAAACTGATAACAGATTCTTATTGATCCTTGGCACAAATAAAGCATCCGACAAAGTGAAAGAACTACCCTTAGCAGTAATCAGAATCATCTTACCAACTCCCATGACAGGATAAGAGGAGTTGTTGGCGCATGTGATAGTATTCCGTGTAGGGCAGGCTCGAGTGAAGAGAAGAAACTGCACTGCGAGGTAATATGTTTGGTCACCCCACTATCAAAGTACCAAACATCTGCGTCTACTACAGACATGCACTGCTCATGAGAAGATGGGTCAAAATTGCAAAGAGTAGTAAACGCCCATTCTTCATCCTGCACAAGGTTAGCAGACTCTATTTTTGGAGTAGAGGCCTCTGCAGCAACCATTTCAGCCTCTTTTTTCTTTGCCTCTTTTGCAGCGAGTTTAGGACAGTTCTTTATGATATGATCATTTCCTTTACAGTACTTGCAAAACAATTTCTGCTTTTCTGATTTCTTTTCATCTTTGTCTTTCCTCTTCGATTGTGCACAATTAGCAGATTTTTTCTTACTAGTTGAAGAGCTCCATTTTCCTTTGCCCTTCTGACTAGCCAGGAAATCTTGATCTACAACACGCATAATGGACTCGTTCTGCCTGGACTGATCTTCCTGCAACAAAACAGAGATGTCATCTTGGCATTTGGATTGCCTTTCATCATTAACCAAAGAGTATAAGCGAAACTCTCATATGAATCAGGAAGGCCATTCAGAACGGTCTGCACAGGTGAGCTATCTGGTATAACCTCATCAACAGAAATCAATTGTTCCTTCAAGTCTTTGATCTTTGTTAGAAAACTGTCCATAGAATCACCTTCATTCATGTGCTCGCTCTCCAACTGTTTTTGGAGGTAAGCAACACGAGCCTCATTCCTAGCTTGGTACAATGTGGTAAGTGTATCCCAAGCATCCTTAGTTGTTCTGCAATAGCGAATGTGAGGAATAATGGCACGTTTGACAGACAAAGCTATCAATGCATGTGCCTGAGCATCTCTGCCATCCCATTGATTTTGCTCTACAGTAGGTGCAGCAGAAACTGCAGCACGAACAGGAATATGCAGAATATCATCATCTTCAACACCTTCTACATCAGCTTTAGTACCTGCAGTTGTAACAGTTGCAGGTATGATAGGACGGTTTTCAACACCCTGCACAATGCTCCATAGTACTTTTGCAACCAATACATGTCGCATCATATAAGCCCATAATGGGTGGTTGGTACCATCCAACTTATCCTCAACAGCCAACATACGGAATACATCACTGCTCTTAGCCATGGATGGTGACTAAGATACCTTGATGCAGAAAATTGACTGTATCTCAAAAAGTTGAACAGAACTACCCAGACAAATTCTGTTATACCTGTAGCGGACTTCGAGATGCTTATATTTGTGAACCAAAACTGGTATATACCTTTGGCACAAAAAGACAAAATAGCCTACACAAGTGTTGTGATAGTGCGTTCAGAGGCTGAAACGAGCTTAGATCACAATTTCGGCACCACATAGCAAAGTTGTTTTGATCTAGGAAACACGCTGAGTATGCTCATCAAAGTTCGTGTGATTCTGAGACTGCAACGAGAGGAGTGTCGACGATGCCCTCGATGAAGCAGTGACATGCTCTGATACCAATCGTTGGAGTTAGACATCTGTGGAAGCACACGAATAGCACAAGGAAGAAGAAGAAGCTTGGAGCTCAACACACAATACTGAATGTATTACCACTAGAATGTACAAAGATAAGTAGCATGTTAGGGCAATAGGCATATATACAAGCCGGGGGAAAAAAAACCTCCTAAAGAGGGAAAAAAGTGCCGCGACATTCCTAGAGTGTTCACACACATCACTATCTAAATATATCAACAAGGTATATACCAGTTTCAGTTTGCCAGTATAAGCATCTCCAAGTCTGCTACAGGTTTAGCAGAATTCATCTGGACAGTTCTATTCAACTTTTTGAGATACAGTCAATTTTCTGCATCAAGGTATTTTAGTCACCAGCCATGGCTGAAAGTGTGATGTATTTTGTATGTTGGTTGTTGAGGATAAGTTGGATGGTACCAACTACCAGTTGTGGGCTTATATGATGCAACATGTATTGGTTGCAAAAGGATTGTGGAACATTATGTAGGGTGTTGAAAGATGTCCTATTACACCTGCAACTATTACAACTGTAGATACTGAAGCTGATGTAGAAGGTGTTGAAGATGATGATATTCTGCATATTCTTGTTCGTGCTCCGGTTTTTGTTGCACCTACTACAGAGAAAATTCATTGGGATGGCAGAGATGCCTAGGCACATGCATTGATAGCTTTGTCTGCCAAACATGCCATTATTCCTCACCTTCGCTCTTGTAGAACAGCGAAGGATGCTTGGAATACACTTACCACATTGTACCAAGCTAGGAATGAGGCTCGTGTTGCTTACCTCCAAAAACAGTTGGAGAGTGAGCACATGAATGAAGGTGATTCTATGGATAGTTTTCTAACAAAGATCAAAGACTTGAAGGAAGAGTTGATTTTTGTGGATGAGGTTATACCAGATAGCTCATTTGTGCATATCGTTATGAATGGACTTCCTGATTCATATCAGAGTTTTGCTTCTACTCTTCAGTTGATGATGAAAGACAATCCAAATGCCTTGTCATTTGAGGAGTTGGTCTTTGTTCTGTTGCAGGAAGATAAGTCTAAGCAGAACAGGTCCATTATGTGTGTTGCAGATCAAGCTTTCCTGGCTAGTCAGAAGGGCAAAGGAAAATGGAGCTCTTCAATTAGTAAGCAAAAATCTGCTAATTCTACACAATCGAAGAGGGAAGACAAAGATGAAAAGAAATAAAAAAAGTAGAAATTGTTTTGCAAGTATTGTAAAGGAAATGATCATATCATAAAGAACTGTCCAAAACTGGCTGCTAAAGAGGCTGGAATGGTTGTTGCAGAGGCCTCTACACCAAAAATAGAGTCTGCTAATCTTGTGCACGAAGAAGAATGGGCATTTACTACTATTTGCAGTTTTGACCCATCTTCTCATGAGCAATGCATTTCTACAGTAGACTCAGATGTTTGGTACTTTGACAGTGGGGCGACCAAACATATTACCTCGCAGTGTAGTTTCTTCTCTTCACTCGAGCCTGCCCCTATAGGGAATACTGTTACATGCACCAACAAATCCTATTATCCTGTTATGGGAGTTGGTAAGATCATTTTGACTATTGTTGATGGTAGTTCTTTCACTTTGTCAGATGCTTTGTTTGTGCCAGGGATCAAGAAAACTTTGTTATCAATTTCTGCATTAGCCAAGATTGGCTTGGTTGTGAAATTTTTTGATGATAGATGTACAGTTCATGAATTGTCAAATGGCGATGTGATTATTGCTTCTGGCATGTTATATCATGGGTTGTATAAGCTCCATAGACTATCTGTAAATGATTCGGCATGTGCAGTACATGATTCTCAGGTTATGTCAGATGCAAAGCTTTGGCATGCACGCTTTGGTCATCTGAATTTTGCTAGTTTGCTATGCTTGCAGAAATCTGAAAGGGTGTCCTCTTTGCCCAAACTTGAGGCACCTAGAAAACATGTTTGTGAAGGCTATATTTTGGGCAAAATTAAGAGTTCTCCCTTTCCAAAAGATGGTTCAGTTCGGCCTACTCAGAAATTGCAGCTTGTACATAGTGATGTTTGTGGTCCTATGCAAACACCTTCTTTTGGAAATTATCTTTACTTCGTGACTTTCATCGATGATTTTTCCAGGCATGCATGGCTACATCCATTGAAGGCAAAGTCCAAAGTGTTCATGTGCTTCAAACAGTTTTTGGTTTTGGTTGAAAATCTATCAACATGTAAAATGGGCACCCTCCGTTCTGATCGAGGGGGGGAATATATGTCTTCTGATTTTAATATGCATTTCTGGCTGAACGTGGGATAAAAAACGAGTTTAAAATGCCACACGCACCTCAACAGAATGGAGTTGTTGAACGAAAGAATAGGTCGCTCATGGAAATGGTGAGGTGTACGGTCAAGAGTCAGGCTTTACCACATAGTTTTTGGCTTGAGGTTATCATGTGTGCAGCATATGTACTTAACAGGTGTCCCACTAAAGTGTTGCAGTCTATCACTCCATATGAGGCTTGGCATGATCGCAAGCCATCTGTTGCTCATCTTCATGTTTTTGGTTGTTTGGCATTAAGTGCTTGAACAACATCGCAAAAAATTGGATGATAAAGCAGTAAAATGTATTTTTGTTGGGTACAGTTTTGAAAGTAAAGGCTATCATCTGTATCATCCATAGACTAAACACATTCTGGTTAGTTGTGATGTTTTTGTGGAAGATGCTATTCAGCCATTGCTTCGTGCTAAGGAGACAGCTCCAAAGACATGTATGATACTTTGCTACCTCTTTTTACAGGTGGACAGTCTCGTGCTGGTCCTAATGAGGAAACTTCTCAGCTTTAGAGGTTCCATGTGATGATGTAGATCATCCCATTTCTGATGCAGATTTACATGATGCACTTGTTGATGAGAGAACTGATATTGAGGATGCAAAAACTATGCCAAAAAGGCTGGTGCAGACTTTGCATGACAGCAAATTAGATGCACCTCTATCATATCATACTCGATTGGGTCTCTCATACTTCCACTTTTGCATCGAATTGCTATGCTATGGCTGCATCTAGTCTCTGTGATGAGACTCTGCTTGTTTCGTTTGATGAAGCACAAAATTCAGAAAATTGGATGGCTGCTATGCAATCTGAATATGATGCTATAATGAAGAATGGTACTTGGTCTTTATGTGACTTGCCGCCTAGCAAGAAGGCCATTGGCACTAAGTGGGTATACAAGCTGAAGCGTAAACTTGATGGTACAATTGACAGGTATAAGGATAGGCTTGTTGCAAAGGGTTATGCACAGGAAAGAGGCATTGATTTTGATAAAACCTTTGCTCCTACTTGTCGAATGACTACTGTTCATAGCATCTCTACTATTGCAGCTCATCATGGTTGGAATGTACATCATTTGGACATTAAAACAACATTTTTTTTTAATGGTGACTTGCATGAAGAAGTGTATGTTATTTAGCCCGATGGCTTTGTGCAAAAAGGGCATGAAAACCAGGTGTGCAGGTTAAAGAAGGCATTATATGGTTTAAAGCAAGCACCACATGCTTGGTATGAAAAGATACATGCCTATCTGATTGCACATGGATTTGAGAATAGTCCAACTGAAAGCACCTTATATGTCAAGCGTGCTAATGATGTACTTATGATCATTGTGGTGTATGTTGATGACATGTTGCTCATCGGTCCTCATGAAAATCATATTGCTAATTTCAAGGCTGATTTACATGCCTCATTTGAGATGTCTGATTTGGGTTGTTTGCATCGTTATTTGGGCACTCAGTTTATGCACATGGATGGTGGAATGGTTTTGTGTCAAACGAAATATATTGACACATTATTGCAGTGTTTTGGCCTTGAAGAATGTAAACCAATTGCCACTCTTATGGAAACAAGTTTATGACTGATTCTTCATGATGCTCGAGATGCATTTGATGTTGTTCTCTATCAGCAGGTTGTTGGATGCTTGATTTACTTATGCATTACTCGGCCAAATATTCAGTTTGTTATCTCACAGATGAGCAAGTTTATGCATTGCCCAGGAGTCAAGCATTAGCAGGCGGTTAAGCACATCTTTTGCTATTTGAGTGGTACTCAACTACTTGGGTTGTTTTATCCCAAGGGGGGATCACTACCGCCAGATTTGCATGCTTTTTTTTACTCTTCTTGGTTGAGCAAGAGGCAGTCTATTGTGTCCACTTCCAATTGTGAGGCTGAGTATAGGGTAGCTTTCACAGCGACTATTGAGTGTGTGTGGCTTAGACACCTTATGGCTGATTTGGGTGTTGGTCAGTCCTCTACCACCACCATCTTCACTGACAATCAAAGCGCATTGGCAGTTGCGAGGAACCCTATGTTCCATGCTCGCACTAAGCACATTGAAGTGCATTATCATTATGTCAGGAAGAGGTTCTCTTCTGGGGACATCAGCTTGGCATATGTGCCCACGTAGGAGAACAATGCAGACCTTTTCACGAAGGCTTTGCCTAGGAAGAAGTTTGAAGCTTTCCGCAAAGCTTTGGGCTTACTTCCTTTTGTGGAGTGATTTCCACATAGCATGGCACTTCCTTATACATGAGTGCCAGCTCCTTGTTCACCACATCACTCCTAGGGGGGATTTGTTGATATATTTAGGCAGTGATATGTGTGAACACACTAGGACCGTCGAGGCACTTTTTTCCCTCTTTAGGAGGTTTTTTTCCCTCGACTTGTTCTTCCTTGTGTTGTTCGCGTGCTTCCGCAGACGTCTAACTCCAACAATGAACCCCCTCTTATCCCTTTAAAGAGGAAGGAAAAGGCTCCCCCCATCCACCACGTGGGTGGCAAGGAGAGACACCCACATGCCCATGGTGTAAATGTAGCAAAGCACTCGCGATTAGAGCAAAGAATGAATCCTTGGATTTGTGAGGAAGAGCAAGTCAATTTTTCTCTTATAGCCTCCTTCAAACACTTTGCATCATATATGAGATAAAGGACTAGCAACTTCCATGTCCACATGAGAGTTTCAAAGAAAATCCTCTGGATACTCATTGAAGCCAACACGAGAGCAAGAAGAAGGCCATTTGAAGGACATTTTGAGGGTCAAGAAAAACTATATTGAAGGTCAGTCGAAGATATTTTGCTCCAATTTTTTTTTTACAAAATCCATATTATTTCATGGAGCAAGATTTGGCACAAGTCATTTCAAAGAACGACTTCATTCACTTGGTGCCTACTCCTTTTCTCAAAAAGAGTAAAAGACTTGGAGCATTGGTGGAGATCTTGGAGCTTTGGTGGATTAAGGAAGAGCCATAACATTTAAAATTTCTTCAACTTTATACGTGGAAGAGGAATAGAAAATTATCTAAGGTGGTCCAAGCCAACCTACAACTAAAAGGAATTTCCATAAATAATCGGGGAAGTACTTGGATTATTTCCATCTATTTTTCCTTTGGTATTAGGAATGGCATTTTTTTATTTTGAGTTGATTTCCAAAGTGTTCAATGGGGGATTCTTACATTAGCAATATGTTGTTAGACATAATTAGACAAGAAGTAGATTATGCACCACAAGGAGGGGTAGACAAGTAGAATACACTCCAGGTCTTCCTAAAATAGGACAACAAGAAAGATAAGAGGTGAATATTTATAAAGAGTTAAATGGATTGGGCAAAAAGATGAATGATATCTAAGCGGATATGTTCATCATTAAGGAGATTCCAATGGAGATGGGGATCCTTCATACTTTATGGGAATTGAACTCATGACCTACTGGCTAGGAATATGATGGGATAACCACTTGCCACAAAAGACATGGTTGAGGATTACTTCCTAATCCTAACTCTTAGGGTGTGGTTCAACCATCTCTTGCCTATCATTTCTTGAGTCTAACACTCTCTTCCCCTTCTAGAGATCATTATCCTTAGTATCAATCCTTGATCTCCCCTTGAGTTGATCTCCTCACCCTTGCATAGTCTCTTGAACCTTCTTTTTCTCAACCTTGGTCTCTTGAATTTTGCTCTCAACCTTGGTCTCTTGAACCTTGCCTTTCTGCTTCTTGGCCACTTGCCTATGGACTTGCCTTGCTTTCAACCTTGGTATCTTGAGCCCCTTGGTCTCAACCTCAGTATCTTGAACCTGGTTCTCACCCATGCTATGTATCTTAGATCCTCAACCTACTGCTTCCATTGGAATGCCCATTTTGAGCCTTTCCAAAGGTATCTTACACATCTAAATCCGAACTATGGATTGGGGGATACTTTGATGGGCTCAACTTTGAAAGTGATGTGTGTGCCTTCCTTGCCCAAGCCCACTTCCTAGGCTCTGATACCAATTGTGGTAATTGAACTCATGACCTACTAGCTAGGAATATGATGGGCTAACCACTTGCCCCAAAAGTTGAGGATTACTTCCTAATCCTCCCTCTTAGGGTGTGGTTCAACCATCTCCTACCTGTCATTTCTTAAGTCTAACATACTTCGGTTAATGAAGTTAAAGGGAAGATGGAGAAAATTTTGAAGACACTTTGTCCAACTTTACCCCTACCTGCCCAAATGGGTTCCTTGTCCATTCGACCAAGGAACCCATCCTCGAGTAAAGGACTAGATGATCCTTTACCAATTCATAGTAACTTATCTTTAAAAAATAAAACTGATGAGTAACTATAAATCCTCCTTCCACTTCAATTAGGTCTATGAGTCTTTCATTTGTGAAAGACTTAAAACCACCTCAATTCTCGGGGGAAGATAAAGACCAAAACAAGGATGCAGTCTTGACATTTTTGGAAAAATCACAAGACTTACATCAATTAAAAAAACACCCTTGAAGCCTATCAAGTCTTAGAAACAAGTTTCTCACTTGGACCTTAGCCTTATAAATGGTGGATGATCTTGAAAGAGGCTCAGATAATCCCTCAAACTTGGAGCCAATTTGAGGAATTCTTTAAAAAATAATTTATTAAATGGTTTGCAAACCAATCTAAGCTATCAAGTGAAAAAGCTAGATGGGCCAAATTACTCCAAGAATTTGACTATGAACTCAGTATAGAAAAGGAAAATTTAATGTAGTGGTAGACACATTAAGAAGAATGCCAATGTTAAATTCTCCAAGTTTCATACAAATCTCTAATGATCTAGTAACACTAATGAAACACAAGTATCAAGAAGATAGTAGCTTTTAATAAGCCTAGAAGAAGGTTTCAACTCAAAGTACAAACTTATCAAATGAAGATAAGTTTAAACACTACAGTATTCAAGATGAATATCTATTATACAAGGGAAAATTATGTGGCCCTTGTGACCAAGAACTTGGGAGAAGATTTTTGTTTGAATGTCATGATGCCCCAAGTGCTAGACATCATAGAATCATCAAAACTTATGAATTAATCAAAAGACAATTTTATTGGCCAAGTGTACATAGAGATGTAAATAATTATGTACTTAGATGTACAAAGTGTCAAGTAAATAAATCTTAAAAGTTTAAGATAGGAGGTTTGTTACATCCCTTGGAAATTCCCAATCGAAAATGGAAAATCATTTCCATGGAATTCATTACACACTTGCCACAAACCCAAAAATGACATGATGCCGTTTGGGTCATAGTTGATTGATTGACCAAAATGGATAGTTTCATACCTACTCGTAACATCTCTAATCACTCTATGGGCTACCTCAAGAAATAGTGTCTAATAGAGATAGAAAATTTATTATTCATTTTTGGAGAGTTGTGTTTAGTAGGTTGGAAACCAAGCTAAACATGAGTACTATAGAACATCCATAGACAGATGGTCAAACCAAAAGGGTCAATCAAATACTTGAATATATGTTACAAGCTTATGTATCTTCCACCCAAACTAATTGGGAAGACTATCTACCATTAGTATAGTTTGCTTACAATAGTGCTAAGTGTTGGAGGAGATGGTGGATAGTCACAAGAGATGAAGTGGTGTAGCTTATTCCTGCTTCACAACTTCTGTTAATGATAAATGGAGGGTGAAGTAGGCCTCTTTAGCTTGCTAATGGACACAAATAATCATATATGTAGTTTGGAAGATGATCCACTAATGATAGGATCAAAACAGATGGGTAGAAAATAATCTAAGGTCCAAAACTTGCTATTTTAGTTCACACACATGTTCAGTGTTTTGAACCATTCTCTGAGCATAGTAGCAATTGACTGAATTCCTTTTGGGGAACTATAATTAACTTAACAAGCTACCAATCATGAGTGATTTCATAAAAAATGATGGACTACATGCATAGAAATGTGTTTAGCAAATCAACAAAGCATCCTGACATTTACGGGCCTTGATAGTCAACAGACCAACGAGCAAACATGGATTAATATCTGATGATTGTGAGAAGCATTACGAATGAAACTTTGTAAGATTAAAATAGACACTATGCTGAATCTATCATGCTTTAAATCATGGGAAATGATCAACTATACAGTGAGAACAAGATTTGACAAGATCACTGCTCTGATGGAGTTATGACAGAGAAGTGACATGAGAATGTAATGATCATATATGTATTAAAACATGTACAAATACAAATTCATTGGAAATCAATCATTGCTCAATGAATGAGAAGTGAGTGAGCTATGACATGAGCTCCTCTTCTCAATGAGAGTACATAAAAAATGATCTCTAAATCTCGAGATACATGCGGGTCTTTCAGATCCTCTTTTTAAAGTCATACTTGGAGCCAAGATTTGAATTCAAATTCAAACTTACACCTAAAAGGTGAATGCTAACATATAGGATAGATTCTCTCTTGGTTCAAGTACCAAATGATATGTGATTTTGTGATTCCTAACTCCTCATGGGTATATTCCACTTTTACAAAAGTAAATGTAAGGTGAATTTACAAGAGGTTGAACATATGAAGCCTTCCAAGGGTTATACCAATAAGTCAAGCATAAGTGAGATGATCAAGTATGTAGGCTTGGGTTTAATTGCACCAACAACTCCCTCTCAAGCGTAACATGCTTGGAATTCATTGCTCCATAATTTCGTGCAAACCAATCATCAATTTGAACCTATTCATCTTTGTTCCATCCAATGCCTTGGTGAGTATATCTACACATTGTAACTGAGTTGATACATAGGATAGTTGGATATCCTTGCTAAGCAATTTCTCCCTTGCATAATGATAGTGCACTTCAATGTGCTTAGTCCTTGCATGGTATACAGGATTTGCAGCCAAATGAAGTCAACTAGTGTTATCTCCAAAGATAATTGGAGTGTAACCATGTATCTCCAAATCTGCATATAATTGCTTAAGCCACATGGATTGGCTAAGAGTATGAATAAGGTCTTACTCTGAATTCTACACAAGCTAGTTTTAGAGGATTTGGCTAAGCGGGATCAATACTTATCTACAATAGCCTAGGCCTATTAGACAAATACAAGTTATATGTGGGATTCACACCCTTCAAAAAAACATTTGGGATAGAAGCAATTATGCCTATGGAATCGATTGTGTCGAGTCTAAGAGTGATAGTGTTGGCTTCGTGACAAGAGCTTAATAATTAAGCTGCGGAATATTGCCACGCCATAACAAGAACTAAGCTAAAGTGATATTAGAACACCTCTATAATCATCAGTAGCTTAGCAACCTTTCTGAACTTAAATGTGCCAAAACTGTGTTTTGAACTCACCAGAATTTCACCGGAACTTCACCGGACTGTCACCGAAGTGTCACCGTAATTGTACCGGAATCTTACCGGAATGAACTGCAATTCTGTTTGTAGTTACTTCAAATGATTGTTGATGAAGTAAGGAAGTAACACCTGAGCTTCCTTTAGTAAATGAACTCTTTCTGAAGTTTAAGAAAAACTTGACCAGTTCTGGATGTCTTTACTTTCAGACATAGTACTATGCGTACTTGTCCCGTTTCATATAAGTCTTTTGATCAACTTATGATTGAGACTGCTGGCTTCAAGATGAGCTATCTCTCATGAAAAACTTTACACTATGTTGCGAGATCTAACTTATAGATGTACCGGAAAATCTTTATTGAGAAAATTGTAACTGTTAACTAACTTTCACAGTAACATGAAATTACTCAGATTTCTTCACATACGAAGAATGTGCTCAAACGTGACCAGAATTTCACCAGAACTTCACCGGACTGTCACCGGAGTATCACCGTAATTGTACCGGAATCTTACCGGAATGAATGGCAATTCTGTTTGTAGTTACTTCAAATGATTGTTGATGAAGTAAGGAAGTAATACCTGAGCTTCCTTTAGTAAATGAACTCTTTCTGAAGTTTAAGAAAAACTTCACCAGTTCTGGATGTCTTTACTTTCATACATAGTACTGTGCGTACCCCGTTTCACATAAGTCTTTTGATCAACTTATAATTGAGACTACTGGCTTCAAGATGAGCTATCTCTCATGAGAACCTTTACACTATGTTGCGAGATCTAACTTATAGATGTACTAGAAAATATTTACTTAGAAAACTGTAATTGTTAACTAACTTTCACAGTAACATGAAATTACTCAGATTTCTTCACATACGAAGAATGCGCTCAAACTTCCACATGAACATGTGTTTTCTATTAGAGAAGATGTGTACAAAAATAGCTTGGCCTCACTTTGCTCATAGCTATGGAAAACTCTCCTTTTCTGAGTAGTTATTCCTTACCATCTCTCTCAGATGAATACCAGACAGTTCAGGTTTTATTATTCATCTCTACATATGCAATCTCTGGCGTCTTCTATATCACTATCCTCAGTTTCTATATGTGCTATTCTATTCCGGTTCTATGAGCACACTGCTCTCTCTTCTTCTTTCTCTCTTTCTCTCTTCTGTATTATGATCTTCTACCTCATATATATACATTTTGTTCCGAGATTCAAAACTCGTATTTCTGGAAGTTTCTATGAACTATATTACAATCGTGATTTTTTTCCTTCACTAAGGCTTGATTTTTTGAATGCTTTGTTTCTGCTTCTCTTCGTCTTTATGTCATTATGCCTAATTTGTGAGTGAATCTCCAACAGCTCCCCCTCAATCACTAATTAGCATCTTCTGATCTTTCATATATTCTTCTTTTCTTTTATTCTTGCCATTTCTTTGAATCTGCTTGTCTTTATTCCATCCAAGCTCTTTGTCAGAATATCTGCAATCTGATCTTTCGTAGGAGTGAATACTATTTCAATCTCCTTCTCCATTACCTTTTCCCTCAGGGAATGATATTGAATCTCTATGTGCTTTGTTCTTGCATGAAATACTGGATTTGCTGCAAGATACAACGAGCTCATATTATCTCCATGTATGATAGGTATACCTTGATCAATACCCATACTTTTGAACAAGGTCTGCATCCATATCACTTCTTTAGCTGCTTCCACAAGTCCTTTACACTCTACTTCAGTTGACGATAAAGCCATTGTGTGTTGCTTCTTTGAACACCAACTTACAAGCTTATCTCCTAGGTATATCATATACCCATGTGTTGACCTTCTGTCATCTTAACTTCCTGTCCAGTCTGAGTCACTGTATGCTCTCAGCTTTATATCTGACGTAAAAGGATAATATAATCCTTCTTTTATAGTTCTTTTGATATATCTAAGAACTCTTTGTCCTGCAACCCAATGTTGATCCTTCGGACAATGCATGAACTGTGAGAGAACTCCTACTGCATAACTGAGATCAGGTCTTGTTAGTGTAGCATAAATTAAGCTTCCCACTAACAACTGATATTTCCTCATATCTTTAAACTCTGCACCACCATATTTGCTGAGTTTATAATTGACTTCAAGCGGTGTTGAAGCTTCTCTGCAATTCTCCATGTTAAACTTCTTCAGTAAGTTTAGGAGATACCTTTCTTGCGAAACATATATGCCATGATCTGTATATGTAATTTCCATTCCAAGAAAGTATGATAACTTTCCTAGATCACTGATCTTGAACTCTTTTTCAAGCAATCTTTTTACCTCCTTGATTCCTTCATCTGAGGTACCTGTGATTATAATGTCATCTACATAAATACAAATGTAGATCATACCTTCATCTGTTCTCTTAATGAGTAGACTTGCATCAGCCTTTGAGCTTTGGTATCCAAGGTCATTGAGATACTTCACAAGTCTGTAATTCCAAGCTCTTGGAGCTTGCTTCAATCCATAGAGAGCTCTTCTTAATTTGCAAACATGATCTGGATAACTGGAACTTACAAACCCTTCAGGTTGTTCCATGTAGACTTCATCTGATATATATATCCATTTAAAAATGCATTCTTTATATCCAGCTGACTTAGCTTCCATCCTTTTGATGCTGTTATAGCAATCAATGTCCTTATGGTTGACATCTTTGCCATTGGACTAAACGTCTCATCATAATTTATGCCATGCGTCTGAGCATAGCCTTTGATCACCAGTCTAGCTTTGTATTTGGCTATCCTTTCATCTGCAAGTTTCTTAGCTTTGTAAACCCATTTATTTCCAATCACTTTCTTACCATTTGGTTTTGGAACAAGATCCCAAGTCTTGTTTTCTTCAAGAGCATTGAGCTCCTCCTTCATTGCTTCTTCCCTTTGTTTCTTACCTTTTGCTTCACTGTAATTATGAGGTTCTTCATCTTCCTTTACTAAGTAAGCATAATTTTTCTGAGTTAAATAAGAAGTGTCATAGAAATACCTTGTTGGTTGTTTCCTTAATTTGTTTAACCTTCTTAGCTCATATTCTTCATGTGTATCTGAATACACATCTTCATCAAATCTTGGTCCATCTTCGTTTCTCATACCTGATCCGATCTTGGACGTACTTGCCTACATATGATCTTCATCTCCATTCACCTGCATTTGTGATTTTCCTTTTTCTTTCCTTCTTATCTCTTCTTTAATTGTTTCTTCATTATACTCTATGTCTGTATACCAACTTTTTCCTTCATCAAATGTTACATCTCTGGAAACAATAAATTGTTTGGTTAGAGGACTCCATAACCTATAACCCATCTGTTTTTCATCATATCCGATGAACATGTATCTTTCAGCTTTTGGTTCAAGCTTATGTCTCAGTTGTGATGGTACATAAGCATAAGCAAATGATCCAAACACTTTACAATGATCAAGTGTTGGTTTCTTGCCCCACCAAGCTTCATAAGGGGTCATCCCATTTAAAGTTGTACATGGTAATCTATTTACCAGATATGTTGCTGTATTTACAGCCTCAGCCCAAAGATAATTTGGATAATTCTTCTCCTTTAGCATTTCTCTTGCAAACTCAACTAGAGTTCGGTTTCTTCTTTCTGCTACTCCATTTTGTTGCGGTGTATACCTACAAGTTATTTCTCTTTTGATACCTGCATTCCACAGATAATCATTGAACTCTCGAGAAAAATATTCTCCTCCTCCATCAGAACTTAGTCTTTTGAGTTTCTGTCATGTAAGTCTTTCAGCATATGCATGAAAATGCCTAAAAGCTTCAAATACGTCTGACTTCTCTTTCAAAACATAAAGAGTTATCCATCTTGTTGCATCATCAATAAAAAGAACGTAATACCTTGAGCCACTAATAGATCCTTCTTTTGTCGGTCCCCATACATCTGTATGTATGAGTTCTAACACATCATCGTGTTCGTACCCTTTCTCCTGAAATGGTAACCTGTGGGCTTTTCCCATCTGACACGCTTCGCACTTGTGAATCATATGTTGATTCTTCATATTTGGTAATCCTCTCACAGATTGTTTCTCCACCATAGTTTTGATTCCTGTTTCATTAAAATGTCCTAACCTCTTATGCCAAAGGTCTAACTTTGTAAATACCTCATCAACATGTGTGATCAAGGCTTGACCAACATTCCCTTGTACTTTGAGAGTAAAAAGTCTACCTTCCTTTTTACCATGGACAATTTGATTGTATCCATTCTCTGAATCTTCAACAAATACTCCTTCATTTGTAACCTGACTTGAAAACCTTTTTCTACTATCTGTCCCACACTAATCAGATTCTTTGGGATTGTTGGAACATACAAAACATTTGTTAGTAGCTCAGCTCCATTCTTACACTTTACTTTTCCAATTGACCTTACATTATGTTTTGTGTTATCACCTGTTTGTACTGTATGATTTGAAATACCTCCTTCAAGTTCTGATAACAATTCTATATTTCCTGACAAATGATTTGAACAACCAGAGTCAATATAGAATACCTTGAGGTCTTCATTCTCTGACATACTTATCGAGTTCATCATCAACATTGTATGACTGTCATTCTGCGTATCATTCGCATAGTTGTAGTAGGTAGTGTTGTGAGACTGATTCTGTCCCCAACTTCTTGCTCCACCTCTACCATATCGCCTCTTTGGCTTTGTCTTCCTCTTTGATATCTTCCGCTTCTGCCTCTAATGTTATTGTCCTGATTCTGACTTGATCCTTGAGAATTATGCCAGCAATCATGAGCCAAATGATTGCTTAATCCACAGATCCAACAAGACTTCTTGTTGTTATCCTGATTACCTCTTCCTTTTGTATTACCTCTTCTTTTACTTCTCGCATTACCTCTTCCTTTTGCATAATTTGCTTGAGTAGTCATCTCTTCTTCATCTTTTTCTTTACCTTTATCACCTTTCTTCTTATTCTTTGCATACATAGCCGAACTATGTCCTTTATCGTCGTCTGTCTTCAAATCTTGCTCAAACGTTAACATTAGTCCAAGCAATTGATTTAAATCTGGTACAAAATGATTTAAAGAAAGTTCAGTTGAGAGTACGAAAGGTTTCCACCTTTCATCTCCTCTCAATCGTGCAAGCACTTGTGCTATCAACCTGTGATCTTTGATATCTTCATCAATAGATCCAAGACTGTCCGCCAAGTCTTTCATCTTAGTGACATAATCACTAATGCTTTGACTTTGCTTTTTCTTGAACGTTGTAAACTCTGACCATAAGCTAGCCTTCTTAGCTTTTGTCGTATTTTGGAAATGATCTTCCAATGCACTCCATATGTCTTCTGCTTTCTCCAGACCTCTAATGGGCGGTAGTAGATGATCTGTAATGGTATTGTAGATATAAGCTCTTGCCGTTGCATCTTTCTTCTACCATAGCTTCAAGGCTTATAACTCTTCTTTCTTTGGTTGACTGTCATCTTCGAAAGTCGGCTTCTTTTCTTCTCCTGTCACATATATCATTAAGTCCTTACTCATAAGTAAGGCTTCCATGCGCATTACCCATGCGGGATAATTATCTCTATTCAATTTGTCAATAGAGATATGATCTGCCATAATCTTCTTGTTTCTGTTACTTTCGGTGAATGTAATGTTAAAAGGTATTACCTTTTACAAACCTTTACTCTTGAGAATTACTTCGGAACGTTTCTTGATGCCGTTTGTTGTTGATCATCTCAGCTTTCACATTTCTTGTGAAAGTTCTTCGAATTCTCTTGTATCTTGACTTTCGTTTACTCTTGAGGATCTTTCTACTCTTCAAAATCTTTTCTGCTCTAATACCACTTGTTGGCTTCGTGACAAGAGCTTAATAATTAAGCTGCGGAATATTGCCACGCCATAACAAGAACTAAGCTAAAGTGATATTAGAACACCTCTATAATCATCAGTAGCTTAGCAACCTTTCTGAACTTAAATGTGCCAAAACTGTGTTTTGAACTCACCAGAATTTCACCGAAACTTCACTGGACTGTCACCGGAGTGTCACCGTAATTGTACCGGAATCTTACCAGAATGAACTGCAATTCTGTTTGTAGTTACTTCAAATGATTGTTGATGAAGAAAGGAAGTAATACCTGAGCTTCCTTTAGTAAATGAACTCTTTTTGAAGTTTAAGAAAAACTTCACCAGTTCTGGATGTCTTTACTTTTAGACATAGTACTGTGCGTACTTGTCCCGTTTCACATAAGTCTTTTGATCAACTTATATTGAGACTATTGGCTTCAAGAAGAGCTATCTCTCATGAAAAACTTTACACTATGTTGCGAGATCTAACTTATAGATGTACCGGAAAATGTTTACTGAGAAAACTGTAACTGTTAACTAACTTTCACAGTAACATGAAATTACTCAGATTTCTTCACATACGAAGAATGCGCTCAAACTTCCACATGAACATGTGTACAAAAATAGCTTGGCCTCACTTTGCTCATAGCTATGGAAAAATCTCCTACTCTGAGTAGTTATTCCTTACCATCTCTCTCATATGAATACCAGACAATTCAGGTTCTATTATTCATCTCTACATACGCAATCTCTGGTGTCTCCTATATCACTATCCTCAATTTCTATATGCACTATTCTATTCCGGTTCTATGAGCACACTGCTCTCTCTTCTTCTTTCTCTCTTTCTCTCTTCTATATTATGATCTTCTACCTCATATATATATGTTTTGTTCCGAGATTCAAAACTCGTATTTTTGGAAGTTTCTATGAACTATATTACAGTCGTGAAATTTTCCCTTCACTAAGGCTTGATTTTCTGAATGCTTTATTTCTGCTTCTCTTCGTCTTTATGTCATTATGCCTAATTTGTGAGTGAATCTCCAACAGATAGTTCATCATAACTTCTACAAGAAGAATCCATGGATGAGCGAATGGAGACCTTGCAGGTTTTAAAAGGAGATAGTATGAGAGCTCTATGTTTCTTCAAGGCATGGAGATGAGAAAAAGACAACAGCATGATATAAAAATCTGAAATTTCATTTTTAAGGTCAGAGATATGGTTTTATTTTTTTATTCCAAGCTGAAGAGGAAGGTAGGAAATTTTAAGTGGACAGGATACTTAGAAACATCTTACCAGCCATAGTGTCCGAGTACATACTTAGCAACATCTTACCAAACATTGATACAAAGTTCCTTTGCATCCACGAGCTTTAGAGTTGACCAACCTTATCCGACTGCATTGCATGCTAGATACCTTCTCAATCTATTTGCACCTCCTCATCCATGGCAGCACCTCCCTTAGTAGGGAGAAAATGGTTTCAAAAGAAGACATGGCCCTATTGTTTGGATGAATTACATATAACAATGATTTTTTAATTACGAGCCATGGAGGGTGGGATAAAATTTCTACATTTCCTTGTTGAAGCACTAAATCTATAGGGTAAGCATTTTTGAATTAGTCACACCTTTTATTCATATGTGCATGCAACCGAGAACACACCAATAAATTGGTTTGAGCATCTATTCTGCAAAGTACTTTGAGAGTGCCTGAGAATCATTGGGCCAAATGGAGCTCCAAAACAAAACGTTCTTGGTTTTGCCATCTCCCAATGTAGAACCAAATAGACAACCTATCCCTTTGGGAAACTTTGTAGAGCCAAAAGAAGTCTACAACACCAAGACACAAAATGTTAAGCAACAAGAGCAACCATAACTACAACAAAAACAACATGCAATTGAGCCACAACCCTAACTACAAAGGCCACCATCCATTCAATATCTTCATTCATCAAGGTCACAATAGCAATCCAACAATAGGTTAGTACCCTAGTCTCTCCCCCTGCCTCCCATTGAATAAACAACAAGCATAGCAACAAGCCCAACCCCAAGTACATTAGTATGATGCAAAGCTATGGTTGATCAAACATCTCATCATGCCTCGTTTTGTGGTAGTTAAAACCAAGATGGATCTGGTGGTGTGCCCGTGGTGTGCCCTCTTTTCCTTATGATGACAAAACATCTTACTACCATCCTGATGATATCCACATCTAGTGGTAAGAATAAGGGATGGGCTCGGTCCACTAGAGCATGCCAAGTCTTAGGCCATTATCAAATAACTCAATAAATTAAACTCCAAAATTTCAACATTCCATAAGTGATAACAACATCTAGAATGTGTCAAGGACCAACTATCTAAAGGCATAGAAGATGACCCTATGTAAGAACAAGGGATGGTTTCAATCCATTAAAGCATGCCAAATGTTAGTCACTATCAAAACATCCTTTTTTTATAATATAATTATCAAAATTCACCTTTTGCATAAAATTACCAATAGATTGCTTATTTTTATTGTTGCGATTAAATTTTAGAATGTCTATTTTGTACAGATACGCATTTATAAGGGTAAATCAATACTGACAAACACAACAAGATGGTGGCCATAGGAAACATATGTGCAGATTAAATAGAAAAGCATTTGTAATGTCCAATATATTAATCGACGATGATGATAGCTTGAGAAGTTCCAAATTACTCCAAGAAATTGACACCCACTGCATAGAAAGAAAGAGAGTATAAAAGGATAAGAGGCTGAAGAATAGAGAGAGTGTGTGTGAGAGTATGTCAAAGTGTTGTTAATATGCGTTTTAAATGTACATCATTGTAATGTTGTCAAGAAATACCCTAGCTAGTTTGATCTATCTTTGTAATCTCTATGATTAATCAAGCAATTGTGATCCATTTCAATCTACTTGTGCAATCGTTTTTGCTCTATGTTGCCATCATATCATATTGCTTTATTTTTAGTTCGTCCCTGAGTCTAGCTTGTTAATCTTAGGTGCACTAGTATATTGCCTTTAGACGAGGAAAAATGACTTAGGCAATATATCTATAGGTTGGGTTCTAATGTTGAAGCGTGGGTAAGAATTAAGTGAAGAGATTACAAGTGTGAAGTTGAGGTTATTGAGTAAACGAGAAAGGATAAGCATACTAACTAATACCTCCATTTGCGGATGTTATGAGTAAGGTCTTTAGAATTGATGATCACGCATTGCCTTGGTGTCACCGTTGATTAAGGAGGAACAATATTATAGTGTGCAGAGAGTGTGGGAACTTCTAGATAAAGCTTAAGTAGAAGAATGAGAGACTTGAGCTAGTGCTCAATATTTAGTAGTTGGGAAAGCTAAGCATCAATTTGACTTAGTTTGTATATTTGAATTTGGCTAAATCGTCTAGACTTATATTAAACCGTGAGTCCTATATTCTTATGCAAAATAGTCTTAAAACCTTAGTATCCCAAAAGTGCACTAAACATAGTCCGCTGGCAATTTGTATCATAGGCAATCAGCTCATCCAATAGCATGGATGACCTCTTTGTTAGACTTTGAGGTCTGCGGAAGCATGCAAAAAACACAAGGAAGAAGAAGAAGCTTGGAGCACAACACAGAATATTGAATGTATTACCAAGAGAATGTACAAAGATAAGTAACCTATTACGGTTATAGGCGTATATACAAACCGAGGGAAAAAACCTCTTAAAGAGGGAAAAAAGTGCCCCAGAGGTCCTAGTGTGATCACAGACATCAATACTAAAATATATCAGCAAATCCCCCTTGTGGGAGTGATGTCATGAACAAGGAGCTAACACTCATGTATAAGGAAGTGTCAAGCTATGTGGAATCAATCCACAAAAGGAAGTAAGCCTAAAGCTTTGTGGAAAGCTTCAAAATTCTCCCTATGTAGAGCCTTTGTGAAAAAGTTCTATAATGTTCTCTTGTGTGGACACATATGCCAAACTAATCTCTCTAGTAAAGAAACCCTTCTTGGCATAATTATAGTGCACCTCAATGTGCTTAATGCGAGCATGGAACACAAGGTTCCTCGCAACTACCAATGCACTCTAACTATGAGTGAAAATGGTGGTGGTAGAAGATTGACCAACACCCGAATCAACCATAAGGCGTTTGAACCACACACACTCAATAGTCATTGTGAAAGCTACCCTATACTCAGTGTCACAACTAGAAGTGGCCACAGTAGGTTGCTTGTTGCTCAACCAAGATATGCATGAGCTACCAAGCAAAAAAACAAAGACTAAATCCTCAAATGTTAATGCATTTGGATTGCCTTTCATCATCAACCAAATAGTAGAATCAAAACTCTAATATGAATTTGGATGACCATTCAGAACAATCTGCATAAGTGAACTATCTGGCAAGACTTCATTTAACAAAAATCAATTGCTCCTTTAAATCTTTGATCTTTTCCAAAAAATATGTCCATGGAATCTCCTTCATTCATGTGCTCACTCTCCAACTGTTTTCGGAGGTAAGCAACACAAGCCTTATTTCTTGCTTGGCATAAAGTGGTAAGTTATCCCAAGCATCCTTAGTTGTTTTGCAAAAGTGAATGTGATGAATAATGGCACTTTTGACAGACAAAGCTATCAATGCATGTGCCTGAGCATCTCTACCATCCCAACAAAGTTGCTCTACAGTAGGTGCAACAGGAATTGCAACATGAAGAGGAATTTGAAGATCATCATCTTCAATGCCATCTGCATCACCTTTGAAAACTATATTTGTAGGTGTAATAGGACATTTTTCAACACCGTACACAATATTCCATGGTCCTTTTGCAACCAATACATGATGCATCATATATGCCCATAATAGGTAATTAGTACCATCCAATCTATCCTCAACAACCAACATATGGAATACATCATTGCCTTCAGCCAAGGCCCCTTACTAAAATACCTTGATGCAGAAAAATGATTGTATCTCAAAAAGTTGAAAGAACAACCCTATCAAGCTCTTCTAGATCTGTTGCAGACTTTGAGACACTTGTATTGACCAACTGAAATCTATATATATATATGTTTGGCACAAAAGGATGAAATTGCCTACAAAGACACTATGATGGTGCATTTGGAGGTTGAAAGGGGCTCAAATCACGATTTTGATACCTAATCGCCCTAAGTTTGCTCACCAATTTTCATGTGATTTTGATACTATGATAGGAGGGGTGTCGATGATGCCATAGATGAAGCAACAACCTATTCTGATACCAATTGTTGGAGTTTGAGGTCTACGGAATCACACGAACAACACAAGGAAGAAAGAGAATCTTGGAGCACAACACAAAATATTGAATGTACTACCAACAAAATGCACAAAGATAAGTAACCCATTAGGGTTATAGATGTATATACAAGCGAGGGGAAAAAACCTCTTGAAGAGGGAAAAAAGTGCCCCAGTAGTCCTAGTGTGTTCACACACATCACTACCAAAATATATCAACACTCTTGATTAGGAAGTGTCCAACCTCTCGAATTCCTCTTTGGTGGAAGTCCAATGTGGTCATTAGAGTAGAAGTAATAGAGCAATGCAGATTAGGAACTCAATAATCAGTGATCTAGGCTACACACTACTCAATTCGGCATTTGGCCTAAACAACTTAACACTATGTAGACTACACAACAAACACTTAACAATAAAGAGATATAGAAGCTGCATAGTCCAACTTTGGCGGAGACCTCCAGAATTCCAAAGAGTTTCATATAGTGACACACCTCCAATGATTCATCCGTTTCTCTCAAACTACAAAAGCTTTGAACATGAAACTTGCACTAGACATAATAGACCGAGAGATCCTTCTTTTGACTATTGGAAAAAGCAAGATAGACGACAAGTCTAACCACCATAGGTGCTGCAATCTATACATGAGACTAACTTGAACAAATGAGTTCAAAACAAACATAAATCGACTCTCAAAGTTTGTACAAGGCATTCATCTATCCCAAGGCTTTGACATGTTATGAATTTTTTCAGCCATGCATTTTCCATTCTTGTAGCCTTTACCCTCATGCAAAACATGCTTATACTATGCTTGAAGCCTTGTAGATCAATTCAAATTTCCGGTATGTGCCATGAAACTTGCATCTAAGTTTTCCAATGAAAAGAAAACATGCTTGCAGCATGTACACACACATATATATATGCAATATGCATAGATCTTGACCAGCAATATGTAATCCAACATCCTCAACAAGAAATGTAAAATCTATTCACAGAGATGCCTCCATAGAACATCATTAACAAATGTACAAAAACTCATTCCAACAAATGCTATTGTTTCCCAAACGAAAGAGCTTTGATGAAAAGAAAATAGAAACAATGTATAAGAAAGTTTCTTCATATGATTACAAAGGAGATTGGTAAGCTTGTCGCCCCCTTTTTGATCCATTTCCTTTTCATTTTCTCTCCTTCAATTGCAATGATTAGCAAGTGATGGAAGGAGATATTATTTTTACTAGTGAGCAACGAAAGGGGGAACAGTGTGTGGCTCTTATTATATTTCATCATATATTGTTTATGTGTTTTTATTGAACTTTTATTTCTTACGTGTATGTTGCTTTTTTTTATGTACTTCAAATATAGTTGATTTATGATATCTTGTCATGAAATGTTTTTATGGGATTTAAACTAGCAACTTCCTACGATACCTATGGGCCAACCACTTGCCTCAAAATCCATGGTTAGATATTATTTCCTAATCTCTTCTCTTAAGATATATCTTTTCCATTGATGTTATGATTACGTAACATTCTTTTCCCTTTAGATTGAGCATAATCTTCAATTCTCACTTGTGGGCTCTCCCTAAAACTTGATAGGCCCCTCTCTAGGGTTGGGCACCATTAGTCCCAAATTCTAGCGCTTTCACCTATTATGGCCTTATTGAACCCCATTTGGTGCCTAAATTTCCATTCTCATTCACTTGTGACCAATTTCATGCTCATCCAATATAGCCACACCTTCCCAAGTTGTCCACATTTGAGGCATCTTACCTTCGTGTTGCCCAAGTTCCTCAACTAGGCTATGAATCCAATTGTGGGATTTGAACTCACAACCTTCCAATTAGGAGTTGGATGGGCTAATCTCTTGCTCCAAAAGCCATGGTTAGAAATTACTTCCTAATCTTTTCTCTTAAGGTTTGGTTCATCCATCTCTTACTGTGATCATGTGATAGTTTTATTGGATCTTCCTTAAATTTATACATTATACTCATGGTCACCCATAATCCATGTTTGAAAAATTCTAATTGGACGTATGTTTGCCTTAATTTTATTTTAATGTAGTCTCCTCCTCCACATCTTTAAGATCTATGTCCATTGGCATGAGAATGAGATAATGTCTTTTATATAGTACGGCAATGTGGAGCAAAGGATAAGTTTTTTAGAGACGCCCTGAAGGTTTTGCAAAAGGAATCAAGTAATTGAACACAACCCCACCGTGCTTTTGATTTCAATACCCCTAACCAAAATTTCCATCCGTTTTTTATCCAACTATTTTGATTTCATGCTTTCATTTTGAGTTCAATATACGCGTACAATGGGTACAAAAGGGAGTGAGTGGGACTTAGTAATACTTGTATGATCCAGAAAAGAGTGTGTGTATGCTTTATAGCGGCACAAAAATAGTGGCAATATATGTGGTAGATGAGGAAAAAGAATAAGGACACCTAATCTTGAGCCTCAATATTTGAAGGGCTCCTTCACTGGGGCAATCAAAGAAAAGAAAGATTAGAGGCATGCAAGAAGGTTGAGAAACTTTATTTTGACCAAGGCTCACGTTGGTGGAAACACACTTCTTTGGAGTCATGCTTTATGATTTTGAAGTTTCATGCATATTTCATGTCTTAGCTATTCCTATGTGTTGGAGAGTGTTGTGTAGCTCGAGGACCTTTTCCATGGATCCATAGACATTGAATGAACCCTTCAGACTTCCGTGCCCGTCCTCTCCTCTCCTTTGTGTACCTCCCTCCCTCATTCCCTCCTCTTCTCTCTCTCTCTCTCTCTCCACCAAGGCAAGCAAAGCAATTTCCAAAATGTTGAAGCTCCTCCCAACCCATAAGTATATCTATAAAAGAAATGAGAAATCTGTTAGCGTTAAAAGAGAACAATAGGGACCATACTACGAGAAGAAATACCTTTTGTTTTTCATTAAAGCAACTTGGATCTTTTGTAGAGGTTGCCAAGGTATCGATCAAGGACAAAGAGCATGGTGGCAATAAGCTCTACCCCCTTGCTCTGTTAGCCTTTCACTCTTTTTCCACATGCTTAAGTTCTTTGTGTCAACTCCATGCTAGGCAGCATTACCATTTTATAATAGAGAGTATATTGACCTTATAGCGAGGGCAGCTTGGGAATATGTAGGAATCGACCACGGAAAGTTAGATTAAAAAACCTTATCTTCTTCATTTGTATAATAGTGTCTGTTAGTAATTGCAGAATGCCTCTTATTTATATAAGCATTGGAAGTATCATGTGGAAATGCTCAACAACTTACCATTAGCAGATCATCTATAAGTGAATGAAACTATCCAAGTCTTCGGTGTAGTTTATCGAGTGAGACCTACACTCATGCTTGTCATCTAGTTCAAGCTTCTGCAGATATTATAAGTTTTCTGTTTCCCCTTGAAAAACCAAATTACTGTAATTGTTTTCTTGAGTCGGAGAGTGTGTTGGAGAGTGTAGACCATAAGCTGAAAGTAAATGAAAAAAATGATATTTTAGACAAAAAATCAGAGATGTTTGATCGTGTAGTAATTGGAGAATATTTCTTATTAGTTTTCTGTTTTCCCTTAAAAATCAATTACTGTAATTGCTTTCTTCAGTCGGAGAGTGTGTTGGAGAGTGTAGACCGTAAGCTGAAAGTAAATGAAAAAAATGATATTTTAGGCATAAAATCAGAGATGTTTGATCGTCTACATAAGTGAATTCAACTATCCAAGTCTTCTGTGCAGATTATCGAGCGAGATTCAGACTCATGTGTGTAATCTAATGCTCCACAGATATTATAAGCTTTTTTCTTTCTATTAAAAAAATTCTCTATGTGGATTTACTTCAGCTCGAGAGTGCATACCATGAGGTGAGAGTGCATACCATGAGGTGAGAGTGCATACCATGAGGTGAAGGTAAATGGAAATGAAATTTTCCAGGCATAAAAATTAGAGATGTGTGTGTGTGTTAGTATGTCATAAATGGGCACTAACCACTTTGGTCATCTTTTGGAAAAGTCCCACACATGGCATTCTCGTGATCGTTTTAGGTACTTGGGTAAGTACCTTGAAATCAGATAAACTTTAAGGTCCAATTGGGGTACCCTCAATGAAATTGTCTGCCGAGAGAGAGAGAGAGAGAGAGAGAGAGAGGATGTTCACGATAAAGCATCCAATCAAGAGATGGTGGAGAGGGAAAAAGCTGAGAGTATGTAAGATGAAACACTGAGGTGACTTGGTGGTGCACCACTAGACCTAAAGAGGAGCCAGAATGAGATCGTAAAGATTATGCTTTTAAGGGAAGGGGGTGTTGATTCTGTAAGCGTTTGGACTTAAGGAAGGGGAGATTATGATGATGGAGCTGACCATATATTTAATAGGTGGATGAGATAAAGTCACTCGGTCAGACAAAAGATAGAAGTGCGTGAGTATGTGTGGAAAGATATGAGAGGAAAGCTGTGCTTTTTGAAGTGGATGTGCTTTTTTGTAAAGGTTTGAAATTTTGGAGGGAGAGAGAGAGGTAAGTATGTGTGTGTAAAGCAAAGTAGATTTGTGTGTACCGAGAGAGAGAGAGAGAGAGAGAGAGAGAGAGAGAGAGAGAGGACAACGTATAAGGGTGAGGCATCGGGTTAAAATGGTCTCCACACAAAAAAGATAACGTTATTGTCTTTGGGTATTGAATAGCGGCAGTTTAAGCTTTGTCTCGGGCAGGGACTAAAAATGGGGCTTTTTTTTTAAGAAATTCGGAAAAAGGGGAATATATTAAGAAAAAAGAAATTCCGGGGATTGAAAAATGAGTTTCGATAAAATGTGGAAAATAAAATAGAGCAATAAAAAATCTGATAATATCGAGCGAAAAGAACAGTTTTGGGATTCGGCGAGTCGACAGGCTGAAAATCTAGCGACCGGATGGCGATTGGTCGAGCGCGGAAGAAAAAAGGAGAGAGAGAATAAGAGAGAGAAAAAACAAGGAGAAAATACAAAAAGTACCATTGAAGGAGGCTTGTGGGAGAGAAGACTGTACCCAAAAAAGTCCGGGCCCTGCGTAAGAGCATGGCAGCACGTTTATTATAAGCAAACAAGGCGTCCTGTAGGAGAGAGGAGAGAGAAAGAATAGAAAGAGAGGAAGGAGAGAGAAACAGAGCAGACCGACTGACTGCACAGTGTGTGCACAGTGCGAATGATGTGTATGTCTATGGAAGCGCCGAGGAGAGTGTACAGCAGCCGCAGCATGTCGATGATAGCAGCAAGGAAACAGCCCCCCCCCCCCCCCCCCCCCGCCACCCCGAAAAAAAAAAGGAACCAAAAAGCAAAAACAAAAAAAAACCCGAAAATAAAAGCTTTTTTTCCTCGCGCCCCTCACTGCGTAAAGATGACCTCCCAACAGTTACAACTTGAACGGCGCAAATATTTGTATTTAAGGAACCCTAAAAAAGAGGGCGACAACCCATAAAAATTCAAAGCAAGGAAAAAAAATTGGTAACAAACGATAAAAAATTAAATTTAAAAATAAATAAATAAATAATCGATAAAAGATCTCGGGAGTCGAGACTTCGAGCGCCCAAAACCAAAAAAGAAAAGCGCACCGTCGTCGTCCATCACGACGTGGCTGCTTTGGCATTTTGACTGCCCTGTTCTCATGCTCTGCTCCTTCTCTCTGCCTCCCCGTCACTGTCCAGCGTTGCCCTGCTGCTGAGGCTCGCCATTTTGACTGCCCTGTTCCACCATGATCGCCAACCCATTCTCCTACATTACTTCTACATTATACATTATGTTGTAACTAACGGATCGCTCCTCGAGGCCAACTATCCCTCCCTCCCCACTCACTTTTCAAAGCACACCAAGTGGGTGGGCCGTAACCATATCTTTGCTTTCCTCCCTAAAAAGCAAAGCCCTCGGTCACCCTTTGTTCTTTGAATCTTGGTGGCATAAAGCAGGGTAAGAAGTCCAACGTAAAACCATAGGCTCAATTCACACTGAGCCGTGCCCAGTTCTGTAGTAAAATGAAGCCCAATAATAGTTTGCCACATCGTGGAACTTCAGTTCTGTTCATTCACATTGAGTGGCACTCCAAGAGATTTGTAATGCCATGTCATGGAACATCCTTCCTTTCTCTATTCCGACTTCCCCCCTCCCGTCCCAAGTGTATTTTATCATCCATTTAGATGTTTTAAACATTATGTCATCTAATGTGGTGTTGCCCTGTGTGAATGCATAGGCGGAATAGGAACTTTTTAAGTTTTATGATTTTGTCCCAAGCCGTTTGTCACGGTGGTTAGGCCTCTCTTCTCTTGAGGTGGGGGTGAGGGTTCAACTCCTGTTGGCAGCATTTGTGAGGGACATGTTAACTTGGAATGATGTATCATGTGGCTGATGTGCCACCGCTTAGTCTACCCTATGCTAGTTGTGACCGCTGTTTAACCCAGCTATGTAAACCCTTGTTCTTGTGAGATAAAGGGGGTCCCATGGGTACTATGTCCTTCCTTGTACACTTGCAATTTCAAAGTTAAAGCTCAGAAGAGTAGGCCTCGACTGAACCTCCATTTAAAAAAAAAAAAGTTTTTTGATTCCATTAGGAACACACTCAAAGAATCATCTTGTTCCGGAGCCCTAGTCTGAAGCGGGCGATACTTCTTTCTTGTTTGTCAAAAAAAAAAAGAGTGGAAAAAGCAAGCATTAAGTATTATGAACCATACCGATACACACAATGTGGAAAATGATATAAGCCAAGAGGAAGGAAGAATGTGCATCTTAGGCACTATTGAGGTGGCAAATAAACTTGCAACAAAGTGCACGATAATTCATAAGGCATTGCTTAAGGAGACCTAGACACAAATCTTCATAATAAACTTCTCAAGTGCTTCTTTGTAAAAAGCCCCTCTTATAAAGTGATATGCGAGAGATGGTTGAATCACACTCTAAAAGGGAGGATTAGGAAATAATCTTCAATCATGGCTTTTGAGGCAAGTGGTTAATCCATCAAACTCTTAGCTGACATGTCACGAGCTCAAATCTCCTATGAATACAATCCCCTATGAATACAACAATGGTATCAAAGCATAGGAAGTAGGCATGGGCAAAGTGGATGGATTTAATGAACATCATGGGCACCTAGTGACATTAAAAAAAGGTACTTGGACACCCTAACATTTGAAAGGGTACAAAAGAGGGGGGGTGGTGCTTTCAAAATTCTATCCAACAAATACTATAGTGTATCTCTCAATTCCTAGGTCGGATTGAGATCTACACAATACTACTGGAAACCTCATGAAATGACTTTCCAAATCTACCAAGGTAGCTAGGAAGTGCAAAGTCTTGAGACATCTTGGGTAGCACTTTGTTGAGGGTTCAAGATATCGAGCAGGTGTGAGAATGAGGCTGAAGATACTAAAGTTGAGATCAAGGTTCAAGACACCAAGGTTGCAAACAAGATTCAAGACATTGTATGAGAGTGAAACCATATATTCAAGGATAGTTGAGTTTAATATCCAAAAGAATTGTGGTTATGTGAACCATACCAACCAATGCATAGAGAAGGTTTAATACGAAAGGAGTGTACATACCTCTCAAAGTAGTCATTTCACTTAAGGAACTCAACCTCTACATCAAATTCAATAGGTATTGATGCCTTTGTTATGATAAGAAGAGGTGGGAATTGAAGCTCCAAAGCATGTTTAGTCCATCAATATAGAGAAAAAAATCAATGCATGTGTGACTGAGCTAGGAAATTCGACCTTGACAAAGCAAAAAGTACATGTTTGCTCCATCAACATAGAGCAAAAAATGTGCAAGAGAATGAAGATTACGACCACCACATGCTTGAGAGATGACTCTCCTCCCAACCTTATGCCTGTATATATAGCTGCTTGAACTAATGAGGACCACAAATGTAACTAGAGTCCACAAGTGCATGTGCAATCTCCTCCACTCCTTTCATATCCACCACTAGAGTCTATTAGTGGCTGGAGTGATCTCGACCACTACTTTAGTACCTTCCACTAGAGTCCATTAGTGGTTGTTGTACTCACCTCTTGAGTTAAGTCCACTGGACTCAAGTTAACTCACGTTAACTTGAGTTAGAAGGCTCTAGAGCTCTTTGGGCAAAAAAACTCTCTTCCCATGCTCCCCATGGGAGTTGAACCCAAGACCTCTTCCTTCACAACCATGAGACTTAACCTCTAGCCTAAGTAGATTACTTGAATATGAGAGCACATGACTTATTCTTGAGTCTACTCTTGAGATCTTTGGTCCTACATACGAGTGACCAAATGGTATCCGATTTCAGATCTGTCTGAAGCCATCGGATCCCTAGATCATAGACTTACTTTATTACATTCTTCCCCCCTTGGGAAAGATTTTCGTCCTCGAAAATAAAGCTATATATATAACTGTAGGCAACCCCCGAGCCTCATGTTCTAAAACTGGAAGAACATGGTCATGTTCTAGAACTGGAAGAACATGTCTCATCTCTGTGGTGGCATCCTTGCCCAAATGATACAAAACACTATCTGGTTTTGTACTTTGATGAACGGGACAAAGTACAAACTAGTGAAGAATAATGAGGATGGATCTAATGATATCCCTGGCTAATTCACAGTTTCTGGATGTGCGATCTAGGCACAAACATGTGAACTAGGTGGATTCAAATTACTAGTCCATTTCTAGGCATAACTGGTGCATGGGCTTAGTAATGAAGGTGGGATTCTTATCCCTCGCAAGACTTTGAGAACTCTTGATTCACTTGAATTTGTTTTGGAGAACTTGAAGTTTGATTGTCCCATACATCTAACTATAGATGTTTATACAATGGTTTACTTTGATCTAACAGTTACTTGATTTTTTCACTCGACTAGAGGACTACTTTGTCCTTATGAGTTGAAAAAATCCTATGTAAACTGTAAGAGAAAGTTTACCGTTTTGGTGGAATCAACCATACTAACTTCACCAATTCAAATTCAAAATGAAAATTGTCCAACTTAGGACACTTTTCTCAAAGACTTTTAACTGAAAGTTCTTGGGAATTGTCAATCTGATGAGCAATTCCTAACTTCCCTATTCTAGAGTATACTGGACTCCAGGAAATCATTTATGCTATAACTTGAAGCAAACTCAAATGAATAAGTCCACTTAGACTTATCACCTTTTGAAGATTGAAAAGGTTCTTGTACATAACATCTATCTAGGATGTTCAAGTTAGTTATTTTATTCTAACCGGCTAACCCTGGTCTTTTGCAAAAGGAATCAGATACTATATCTGAGTCAATTTCAAAAGATTTGGAAAGCGGAAAGAAATAACTAAGACTCTGTACAACCAATTCAAACATAAATTTGTTATGAGTCAAAGACTAAATGACTCAGGACTTCAACTTTTCAAAGATCTATTTCAACAGGATATTGAAGCATTGTCTTTATCTTTAAGAGAAATAAGCTGGATTCTCAAAAAGATTCAAAGAAAATCAAAAACATCATCCAACCACAAGATACTAGTGTGGTAACCAACATCAGTGTGTCGACCCACTGAGGTTCTATCGATGAGTTTAGTTTTCAAATAATGCTTCACTTGAGACTAAGTTCATGTCACATTCAGTCTTTTCGACTCCTAATCGTGAATGCAATTCTTGTGCATTTCTTTGAGTCTAAAAGAGTGAATTTATCAAGTTACACTAGGAACTTGATACTTGACTTAGTCAATTGAATCTTTAGTTGAAAAGATCAACTCAAAGTCAAAGTCCAACTTCTTTCAGAAATTTATCAAATATTTTTTATCAATAACACTTAAGCTTGAAGTGTTTTAAGAAGATCTTGGAAGTTACTTACTTCATATCTTCAGTTTCCTTGATCTTGGAATGCAAGAGAACAAGGATTACAACCACCACATGCTTGAGAGATGACTCTCCTCCCAACCTTATGCCTGTATATATAGCTGCTTGAACTAATGAGGACCACAAATGTAACTAGAGTCCACAAGTGCATGTGCAATCTCCTCCACTCCTTTCATATCCACCACTAGAGTCTATTAGTGGCTGGAGTGATCTCGACCACTACTTTAGTACCTTCCACTAGAGTCCACTAGTGGTTGTTGTACTCACCTCTTGAGTTAAGTCCATTGGACTCAAGTTAACTCACGTTAACTTGAGTTAGAAGGCTCTAGAGCTCTTTGGGCAAAACTCTAATGCAATAGAATGAAGATTACGACCACCACATGCTTGAGAGATGACTCTCCTCCCAACCTTATGCCTGTATATATAGCTGCTTGAACTAATGAGGACCACAAATGTAACTAGAGTCCACAAGTGCATGTGCAATCTCCTCCACTCCTTTCATATCCACCACTAGAGTCTATTAGTGGCTGGAGTGATCTCAACCACTACTTTAGTACCTTCCACTAGAGTCCACTAGTGGTTGTTGTACTCACCTCTTGAGTTAAGTCCACTGGACTCAAGTTAACTCACGTTAACTTGAGTTAGAAGGCTCTAGAGCTCTTTGGGCAAAACTCTCTTCCCATGCTCCCCATGGGAGTTGAACCCAAGACCTCTTCCTTCACAACCATGAGACTTAACCTCTAGGCTAAGTAGATTACTTGAATATGAGAGCACATGACTTATTCTTGAGTCTACTCTTGAGATCTTTGGTCCTACAGACGAGTGACCAAATGGTATCCGATTTCAGATCTGTCTGAAGCCATCGGATCCCTAGATCATAGACTTACTTTATTACAAAATGCATGTGTGATTTATTATCCACCAGGGAAATTAGACCGTGTGAAAGCAAAAAGGCATGTCCAATCCATCCATATAGAGCAAAAACATCAATGCATGTGTGATTTTTTACTTAACAAGGAAAAAGTTAGTTTGCTCAACAAAACTCTCAATACAACACGAAGATTTTGAGAAGTTCCTCATCCCTCATATTAGGAGGACATAAAATAGTGAAGGTTACCTCATGTTTAGATATTCATAAGAGTTTTTTATCACTAACAAAGAGGCATAAATGTTCCAAACTTCTCCACACCTTGGGGATGAGAAGATGATCGAAATGCTTTATAATATTCTAGTGAACCCTAGCTCTACAATCACATTCTTTTAATCTTAATTAATTTCTTGTAAGTATGTACCAAAGCCTCACTTCTGTATCATAACCTCTAGAGTAACTCGAAATCTCATTTCAAAGGAAAAAGAATTGATACATAAACAAGCGTCTCTAATTTGAACTAAAATTGTAATGACTAATCCTTAAACCTATCAAAGAGCAAAGAAATAATCAATGGCTCTTTCTAAATTCACAATAATATTAAGTGATTCATTATGTTATGCTAGGGTCTACTATTTGATCAAGTAAAGTTTCACATGGACTCCACCCATAATGACCGGTGATGATTACACATAGAGGTTCATTTTGGTCTTCCAACAAGAAACTTGTTATTTTGTAGAGTGATTTATGCAATTCAGATGGACACCAATGACTTTACACTATCTTGATTAGTAACATATGTTTTTATAACTCCTGTGCGAGGACTCCATAATAGAATGAGACACTATAATGCATCATTAGCTCCTCATGAGGAGGCAGTGACGCACAAGCTTTAAGCATGAGACACTATAATGCATCATGAGACACTATAATGCAGCAAGAAAATTTAGACTAATGAGGTAAATTACATCATGTACAAAGGGCAAGATCCCAGAAGAATACAAACATAGAGACTTGGCCACACTCACCACATTTGACAAGGTTACAAAGATGAATCTCAAGGTCAGGGAACATTACAACAGCGATAGCCTTATACAATCTACTGGGAGGATAAAAATTACAACTCATTCCAATGAAAATACCATAACAAATCTCTCAGGAGAGTACAAGGACAATAAGTACTCTCTTCACTTGTTGGGATGTTATTGTTTGAAGACATGAGACAATTGGGTATCCTCAGGCAAAATTACAACTCATTCCAATGAAAATACCATAACAAATCTCTCATCAGAGTGCAAGGACAATAAGTACTCTTTTCAGTTGTTGGGATGTTCTTGTTTGAAGACATGAGACAATTTTCTTTTTAATAAAAGAAAGTTCGACCTTAGCCTATTCTCCCGGACTTTAATTAAAATAAAGAAGAAAAGTTACAAGTGAATGGGACTAGTGCCCATGGGACCCCCAGATCCCACAATGCAGGGGAGGAGTATGGTAAGCTAGAGGGCATTACAGATGAGGCGGATAAATCTATCATCTCCCTCATGTGGGACCCATTTGGGTTTCAACTTGTTGTTTTCGAGGAGATAAATACAATGATGTCTAAACGGTGGAGATCTCTTATCGCGGGAGATTCTTTTACCTAGAAGAAACAAGGATTTCTCGATCGACAATTCCTTAGGAATTTGGCCAAAATTAACAGCACATCGCTCCTTCCAAATCTTCCAAAGAGTCTCACCCCTAATGGCATTCCATAGCCTCGATGAGCAGCCGACCGCCTCACCCAACAACGCCTCGAAAGACATGAGACAATTGGGTATCCTCAGGCAAGGCATCTGTAATAGCAAGGTAATAACTTTGAGACCAACATTGCAGAATACATAAAATCTTCGCTTCCTTTGTTGAAGATCGCAGCACTTATTGAGAGACTTTCTACATATGCTCTCTCATACTAGGAGAGAGGTAAATCTTCTGTAGATCTATTTTCTCTTCTTTATCCAGTTACATTTGTCAAATATAAATAATTAGATTTGTCAAATATAAACAATTAAATTTGTCAAAATAGAAATAATTAAATTATGCAGCAGCAAACTCTTTCAGATCACTAAATTAAAGCTGTTTTGTATCATCGGGCAGTGGGTGAAATTGGATGCAAACAAGTACACCTCCGCTCTGCTCCAGGCTCGTTTTATCTTCTGTTTACCCTGCTTATGCGTTGCAGACTGATGAGAGCTCTGCTTGGGCCTATCCAGTGTCACTCCTTTTTGCATTGCCAGGTGCACAGCATCCTCTCTCATCACGAACGATCTTTTAGCTTGTCGCTTCTTTCTTACATTGCCCATTGCCAGCTTCTCTCTCCTCCCCTTGTTTCTCTTGCTTAAAGCACACACCGTGAGATTGTGCCATCTCCTTCCGGGCTTCCCCGCCCCTTCTATCTCCTCTGAGGTATCGCAGCATCAGTTTCTGTGCACACACAGGTGGTCCTTGGCCCTTTTCTAGAGCTTCGTGTTTTTCTTCCACTACCCTAGACTTCAGTCTGCTTTCTTACTCTCCATCCTCCGGCCGTATATCCAGGACAGGCTGGCTCGTTTTTCCTTCCATGTGCTTGGCTACGTCTTGCCTGCTCTTACGTTCGAGCTCCATCGCGAGCGCGATCTCCATGCCCTGCATTACATTCTGATGGCGTGATAGTAGGGTCGAGACCCTGCGTCGTTTCTTTACTCTTCAGTTATGGCCCCCAGCGTGGACTGGTCTGCTGCAAGCCTTCTTTGCTGCGAGGAATCCGCGTGCTTCTGCGACGACGGTGATCAAGATAAAGAAGAATGGAGTCTCTCTTTCAATCACGAGAGTGCTTGGGCACCGCTCTCGTGGGAGCTTCTGGAATCTCAGGATATCGAGCTAGCTATAAGCGCTCTTGCTGAAAGAGAGATCTTCCATATGCCGCGGTCCGATTACAGAAAAATGTATGATGAAAATTTTCTTGAAATCGACTCGCGGCAGAGGGCGATCAGCTGGATTTCTAAGGTATTTTTTGCTTTTCTCTTAGCTTTGATTCTTTAATGGCGTAATCTGCTTCCAATAGGGTAGTACTCAAATTACACAGAAATTCTAGCGTTTGCCAGCCGTGCATTACATCACGAGCCAATGCAGGTATTTCTCTCTGGGCCACTGATAGTAGAAATATGTTCAGCTGCGATGGCCTACAGCTCGATCTTCTCAATGTGAGCCCAACGGGCAAGGATCCAACAAATCTTTTAGAGAGCGGTGCTATTCATCAGATTGCCTTTTGGCACATTTCTCACGAAAATCCTTTCAACTACAGATCCTCTATGACAAAACATGCCTTCCATTCTGAAGGTTTAACACAGACATATGATGTCTGCATGATTAATATCAAATGATGTTCGTGCACATTTAGAGCTTTTCATCCGTCCTTCTTATTGGGTTCGAATGAATTAGTGCATAGATTTGGTCTTTATCTACAGGAAGTAGGATCACAGACATTATCCATGTTCTTTTGGTTCGAATTTATTTTCGTTTGCGAGTACTTTCCGAAGATCGAAATAGCTTACATAATGTTCTTTTAAACCGTACGCACGTCAGAAAAGATGAAGCAGGTTTCCTTCCCAAGTTCCTGAACATGTTATATAGGCGTTGAGCTCGACCTTAGAATGTTTTGTCTTATCATTACGATTGTACATTTGCTCTTGGCTTCCCGTGGTACCGATTGACAACCAATTTCCTGCTTTTGTGGCTTTATTGAGAAGTACATCGTTCGTCCACCAAGATCGTTTTCAAATGGTTCTTTCTTAAAATTCTAATCATACTCTCTAAGGCAGGCCATGTCGTTTCTGTACTCGGCATTTCTTGATACCGAACTATGTGTATAACGTATGGAAGCTGATCCCGTAGTCATACTTGCTGCCATAGGGTTGTTCAAACGTCACTCTCCTTTTTTCTTCTTGTATATTTTGCCTGCTTGGTCGGTGATAGGCAATCCTGGATTTCATTACCTAATTTCCTGTCTTAAGACTTTTCAAGCAGTCTAATTCCGTACTTTATGACTTCTCTTCATAATTAGCTGTTTCATGTCAGGTTCGAGGATTCTACAATTTTGGCGCTTTGACTGTGGCGCTCTCTGTGAACTACGTTGATCGATTTCTTTCTTGTCAAAAGATCCCGGTTGGTAGCTTTTAATGCGCATTCATTTCATGATTTATCTTGATTATTGTGTTTGCAACGAACTTGAAATCGAGTAGACCATATTTCTACGCAGGCTGGAAAACCGTGGATGATACAGTTGCTATGCGTGGCATGTATCTCATTGGCTGCAAAAATGGAAGAAGTGGAGGTGCCGTTATTGCTGGACCTTCAGGTGCGACAAAACAAATATGCATTGCATTTTGTTGTTTGATGAGTGGTTTCTTCATTCATCACCTTGTGAAGCCAAGAATATTTGTAATGCTATCTGAGACTTTTGGATAGACTGTATCACACTCTATTCTACTGTCATCTGTACTATTTGAGTAAATTATATTTGACCCAATAGTTCAATTTGAGCAACATCCATCGGTTCTTTAGCAGTTTTGCTCTCTGGTGAGAGGTGCTGGCCTGAACATCTCTTGAATATACTCTAGGTTGATCCAGAGTGTGTTTTTGAACCTCGGACAATTCAACGTATGGAACTACTTGTGCTGAGCACTCTTGAATGGCGAATGAGTTCTGTGACACCATTTGCTTATATAGACTACCTTGTAAGATCAATTGACCTCGATTGCAGCTTCCATTGTGCTCTCTTCTCCCGTGTCACTGAGCTTATTTTGTGCGCTATTCAGGGTGAGATTATGGTTGGCAACTTATCTTCATCATTAGTATTTCAAGTTTTGGGTATTAATTCATTAAAGTGCCTTTTGCAGAGCTTAAATTTCTCTCTTTCCGGCCATCTGCCATTGCTGTTGCATCCATTCTGTGTGCAGTGCAAGAGCTGGTTCCATTGGAACTTACTAAACTTAAGGGGAGTTTATTCTCTGTAATCCCGGCACAGCTGCAAGTGAGAACTTAAACTTAGAGGCCAGTAATGTTGTTTTGTTCTGAGGACTTTCTTTAATGGCATCCTTAATCTATGCCCACCCTACGTTTGCAGGATACATGTGAAAGATGCTTTACCCTGCTGTCAGAGATGTATCAATTGTCACCATTTACAATGGTCAAGGATGAAAATTATGTTTTGTCAGCACCTCGCAGCCCTATCGGAGTGCTTGATGCTTCATTTAGTTGTGACAGTGGAAGCACATTGAAGTCAGTGGGCTCTAATAATCCAGGTGCCAATATTTCATCACCAGCTCGTAAGAAAAGGAAGGTTGATGGATTTTCTAGCAGTGTGAAAGCATATGCTTCTTAATGGTAAAGCCTGGATTGCAATTTTCCTCTCCCTAGGGAAGTAGTATTGAGTCTTTGTCTGGGCATAATATGATAGAACATCAAGTTTTGTGGTGGAAACTTCGTAAAAAAAAAAGTAACAGAAAAAATCATAATACCATTGTGCCTCGTGGCACCTTTCAAACGGGTTCATATGGAGGAAGATGGACAGGTGAATAGGAAATTGAAAGTGTTTTGAGGGAGAAAAGACTCAACAGATTCTAGATTCACTGAGTGCTACGTTAACCTGAGGGCTTGTTGCCCTTCATTCAGGAAGCCAGAAACAGGGTTACTGACATTTGAGGTTTTCAGCTATGATCGAAACCTGGAAGTACTGACCTTTTGATGCATGGATGTCTCCATGATACATTGCAAGCTTAGTTTTTGAAGAAGCTTGCATTAGACTGCAAATTGTCTGTTCTTTTTGTGATCATATGAGCTTTTGTATTTTGTGAGCTGAAATGTCAGACTCAAGGCAACAACTTAAGCTTTTTGTGGTTGGAACAGCAGATAAGAGCAGTTTCTTTTATTAATGACTCATATGTTTGTTTCTGATTAATCAATGTATGTATTGTGGTTTTTACTTCATTTGAAAGACACATGTCCGTCTTAGCTGCCTGTATTTATGTTTAATCGCTGATTCCATGTGTGGTCAGTTTTTGTGTAGGGAATGGATGATCTTGCTTGTCTGCAACACTTTGTATTCAAGTGGTGATGTTGTATTCAAAAGGTTGTTTCATTCTCCAGAAGCTGGAATCTGCCAAATTCCTTTTATTGACTGTGGAACATGACCTGTTTGCTGGTTCTATATAGTTAACAAATAGGATTTTATATTTTTTCTCAGATCTGTCAGGCTAACTAGGGAATTCTGTCTTTAAGGTCATTTCACATAAGTGAGAGAAAATATGAACGTCCTGAAGAGAAACATTTAATACTTTACATAAATCAACAGTTTGTCCGGGTTTATGGGGTTGCTTGGAAAGCTTCATGGACATTCATATACGATAAATGGACTATTACTCGTCAAATCCTAATCAACTCTCCAATGGACAATATATGCAGATTTCCATCAAAATATGGTGCTGATTATTTGCAGGTTGTTGTGAGTGCAACCATGACAACTTACTAAGTTTGCTTATGTAAATAGTAGGTTGATCATTTACATAGAGTGCTTGATGGCCCAGTCCAAATCTTCAGCCTGGAGAACCAAACATTTAGATTACTGTAATACTGTTGCGGGATCGATATTCAGCATCCTTTTGTTGGGCTACAACTTCACGTTACTGTTGGCAGTTTTGGTGTACACCTTTGACACCTTTTTACAGTGCTAAGGATAAACAGATTCAGGACTTAAACAGAGATTTTATGCAGAGAATTGAATGAAAGGAACCTGAAAAAGGTTGGCGGTTCAGAGTTCAAGATATGATTACCATGCTCTGTATGGAAACCATGGGTTATCATGTGGTGTCAGAGA
>CM035436.1:49490013-49645013 GCA_020310875.1 Ceratopteris richardii | reverse complement strand
AGATTTGTAAGGAATGTACAAGTTTCCAAAGATCTTGGGGCTGCAGACAATTCAAAGATGATGAAGGAAACTGAAATATGGTTACTTGGAACATTGTGTCAACTGTGGGATAGTAATATATAACCTGTTTGGTATTTTTCCTTGAGAACAAAAACAACCAAATGCCAATGTTATGGAAAGAGTATGATACCAGAAGCCGTTATAGGAAAATAAAGATGAAAGCTATGATGTGCGAAGATGATTTTCTTATCTCATATGTGAGGGATACAAATTGTCTTATGCCTGCTGTCTATGGCACAGTATGGGAATCACCTAAAGATCTAGTCAACCTGTTTGGCCTCTGTTGACCCAACAGTTGCCTTTGACTACCTGACTGAACAGTTGATCAAGATTGCACCATCAGAATTTTCAGCATCACAGTAGTTTACCAGAATCTTCATCACCCTTGAACAAAAACCACTGCTTAGGTTCATTAAAAACAGGGTTCAATTTGTGTCTTTTTTCTTTAATAATTAATTTTCTTATTTTCTATATTTTTTCAAATTTCAAGGATAACTATAGAAGTGTCAACGGTGGCAGTTATCAGCAGTGAAGATGCAATCATTGGCCATGGATGAGAATAATGTACCTCACATGTTGATTGTTCAGGATAAGGTAGATGGTGCCAACTACCCATCGTGGGGTGGATGATACATCATTTATTGGCCATAAAATGATTATGGAATATTGTGCACAATGCTGAAATATGTCTTGTTATAGCTACGAATGTTCAAAGTGTAGTTGATGTAGGTGGTATTGAGGATGTTATAAGTTCTAATTATGGTGTACTTAATTTCTATCCTTTTGCAGCTCTTATTTTGGACTATGTCAGTACCCCTAACAACTACAAGGCAACTTTGATGGGATGGTAAAGATGCACAAGCACATGCCTTGATTGCGTTATATGTCAAAAGTTCCATTATACCTCATGTTCGCTCATGCAAAGCAACCAAGCATGCTTGTGATACTCTTGTTGCAATAACAATTGTATCAAACAAGAAATGAGGCTCATCTTGTTTACCTTCGAGAACGATTGCGAAGATCAAATATTTGAAGGAGTAATTGATTGGTGTGAATAATTTTTGCTAGGCAATTCAATTATGCATATGATTCTTGCTGGTCTTCTTGATCCTTATCAGAGTTTTGCCTCTACTCTTCCGTCGATGATGAAACCAAAATCCACTTGCATGTACATATGTCAAGTTTGGTTTTGTTTTTGTTACAAGAAGGTTACTCTAGGAAGAACACATATATTGTGTGTAGTAGATCAAGCTTTCATTGGTAGTTAGAAGGACGAGGATAAAAGTGGCTCTTCCTCTATTAATAAAAAAATTGTAATGCTACACAATTAAAGAAGAAAGGTAGAGATAAGCAGAAACAATGTTGCAAAAGTACTATAGGGCAAATGATCATGTTCTAAAGAATTATCCTGAATCTGTTGCTAAGGGGACAAATAAGAATTATCCTAAACTTGTTGCTAAGGAGGCAAAGAAGAAAGAGGTAGGAATGGTTATTGTATTCATTTTTGCTTCCAAAATTGAGTATCGTAGCCTGATTCAAAATGAAGAATGGGTATTTACTACATAATTTAGCTATGATCCATCATCTTGTGATCATGGTCTCTTTGCAATGGACTCAAACGTTAGGTACTTTGATAATGGTGCAACAATATATATTACCTATCAATGCAAAATTTTCAATGTACTTGCACACTCCTTCATTAGAATACTACCACATGATGTTGGAGAAATCATCCTTATGATAGCATTCTCATTATTAGATGATTACGCTATGGATTAGAATAATCTATTATCAGTGTCAGCACTAGTGAAGATTGAATTCATAGTATAATTTGTTGATGATACGTACATGATTCATGATCACTTCGGTGGTGATAGAGCTATTGCATCTGGTATGCTATGACGTGGGCTATATAATCTCACAAATCATGACAAATTTGTGGATGATTATGCACGTGAAATTTAGGATTTGTATGCCATCTCAATTGCAAAACTTTGGCATGCAAGCTTTTTTCATATGAACTTTGCTAGTTTCATATGCCTACCAAAATTTGATATTGTGTTCTCTTTGCCTAAACTTGAGTCACTATCCAAACATGTATGTAAGGGTTGCATTTTAGGTAAGATGTAGTGTTTCTCCTTTCCCAAATATGGTATAAAAAGAAGAGAGCATAAATTGTAGCTTTTGTAAAGTGATGCATATGGTCTTATTTAGATATACCTTTTGACATTAGCTATACTTTTTTACAGATGACTTTTTCAAGCATGCATGGGTCTATCCATTGAAGTCAAAGTCCGAAGTTCTTATAGGCTTTGAATAGTTCTTTGTTATGGTTGAAAGTATATGAACATGTAAAATAGGCACCCTTTGTTCTTATCTAGTTGGGGATTATATGTCTTATGAATTCAATGTATTTTTGGCTAAGTGTGGGATAACACCAATGTAATATGCCACGTGCCACAACCAAATGTTGTTCATCTTTTCTCATGGAAATGGTAAGATGTGTGGTCAAAAGTCGGACATTATCTCGTAGTTTTTGGCTTGATGCCATGATGTATGTTGCATATGTACATAACAAATGCCCCACTAAGGCATTACGATTTATTATTGCTTATGAATCATGACAAAACCACAAGGCATACATTGTTCAGTTGCATGTTTTGGTTTGTTTGGAGTATGCATTAATGCCTCTATCACAACGTAAGAAATTTGATGATAAGTTTGCAACATGGATTTCTGTAGGTACAATTTTGACAATAAAGACTATCATTTATATAATCTAGAAAGTAGACATATTTTGATTAGTTGAGATGCTTTTATGAACGATACAGTTCAAAATCTACTTTCTTGTATCACAAAATCTACTTTCTTGTATCAACTAGACTTCAATGAGTTCAAAGGATGTATACGACACTTTGTTTCCTCTTTTCATTGCTGGATAGAAAAATGTATCTCCTAGAGAGGAAAGTTCTTAGCATATGAAAATTTGAAAGGGGATATAGCTAATTCCATTTTTGATGCAGATATTAGTGATGCACACTAATGAGAAAGAAGGTATTAATGAGGGTTCAGACTGGGAGTTGTGTGAATTACCAAAAGGAAAGAATGCCATTGGTACAAAGTGGGTTTATGAGATTAGGAGAAAATCTGATGGTAGCATTGGTCGCTACAAAGCTAGATTGGTTGCCAAAGGATATGCACAACAATATGGCATTGATTATGAGAAAACATTTGCACCTACTTCACGCATGACTACTATTTGTACCATGGTTGCATTGGCTGCCCATCGAGGTTGGAAAGTGCATCAGTTGGACATAAAAACAGCCTTCTTGAATGGTGATTTGCAAGAAGAGGTTTATGTGAAGCAACCTCCTAGATTTGCTATGAAATGGAAAGAGCATATGGTTTGTCGCTTGCATAAAGCCTTGTATGGTCTCAAGCAAGCTCCATGTGCATGGTATGACAAAATACATAAGCACTTGATTGCTCTTGGCTTCACATGTAGTCCGATTGAAAGCACACTCTATGTACACAAAAATGGGGCTGATCTTATAGTGCTTGTTCTTTATGTCGATGACATAATCTTGACTAGGTCATGTGATGCAAAACTTGACATTCTTATGGCTGATTTGCAGCATACTTTTGATGTCACTTATCTTGGTCTTTTGAGTTACTATCTTGGCATTCAGTTTGTATCCATTGAGGGGGGAGTTGTTATGCATCAAGCAAAGTATGTTGAAAAACTACTTCACCATTTTGACTTTGAGGATTGCAAGCCAGTTTCCACACCAATTGAGACAGGATTCAGGTTCTCAGTTGAGGATTCCAGTGATGCATTTGACACTTCTCTTTATCAACAAACTATGGGATGTCTTATATATGCATGGAACACAAGGGCGAATATACAGTATGCAATTTCCCAGTTGAGTCGATTCATGCATAGCCTTGGCACTAAGCATTGGCAAGTGGTGAAACGTGTGTTTAGATATCTCCGAGGCACTTTGAGCTTAGGTCTCTTTTATGGCAGAGATGTTAAGCCATGCTTGCATGCTTTTACAGATAGTGATTGGGCTGGTTGTTATGATACTCGCGTGTCCACTAGTGGTAATTTCTTTTTCCTTGGAGACTCATGCATTTCTTGGTTGAGTAAGAAGCAACCTACAGTGGTGACATCGAGTTGTGAAGCTGAGTACAGGGTAGTTTTCACGCCTATTGATGGATCTTTGCATGGAGATTGATGCTGCTAAGCATATTCTCACTGATAGTCAGAGTGCTTTGGCTGTTGCATGAAACCCAGTGTTTCATGCATGGACCAAACATATTGAGGTGCATTATCACTATGTGAGAGAGTGCCTTCATGCACGAGATATTGATTTGGTATATGTGCCTACACAAGATAATGTGGCAGATATATTCACCAAAGCTCTTCGACGGAAAAAGTTTGAAGCTTTTCGCAAAGCTTTAGGCTTGTTACCTTGTGGGGGCTGATCTGTCACTCCCTGTATGTGTTCACATCATTCGCTCTAGGGGGGTTTGTTACACTTATGTGTTCCTCGAGTAGCTTTGATGTTAACCTTATCCCTATACATGGACACTTTTTACTCTAGTGCTGGCTAGAGGTTTTTTCCCCATGTTACCACATACTTGATACTCTCATATGTGGTGGTACTTTGTACTTAGGGATATAGTTCATCTCTTACTTCAATTCAATTCTGTTTAGTTCATCATCAATAGAGAGAGCTATTCAGGCATCGTCTTCTCAGTGTGTCTTGCTGCGTTTGTGCTCCTTGTGTGTGCTTCTCGTGTGTCTCTTGCACTTCTACATACACCCAACAAAGGAGATTACCTAAAAGGATCTATACCATAAGTTGAACTTCACTGCCAATACATCTATCTATACTCAAGAGGAATTCAAAAAGGCTGATCCTATTTGGAGAAGAAAACTTTTGGAGAAAAATCCAACCTTGCGAGTGCACTAGCAAGGGGGACCTTATTTATTATAGGTTAATCCATCATTTTGTTTGGTGCCCAGACGTCGACCATGGCCACAATTTTGGGAAGATCAAAATAGCGGAAAAATAAATAAAGAGTGGCTCAGTTTTCCCCTGCTACCAATCTTGTCTCATAATTACTTATTGAAAAAAGAGTATATGGTCAGAACAATCAAATTTTGGCTATCAAGATACACATTGGTGCCATATTTATAAAAAGAAATGCAAAATAAGGTAGTCAACATGCTTCTAATAGTGTTGAAGGTCTTCAAACACATTGATACACATTTTTGAACTTCATCGACATTAACGAAGGCACCATTGCATTAATTTTGATCTTTCCATTATGCCAAGTCGACTCACAATAATGGCTTATTATTCTAGATTAATGTTTTTGTCGAGTTCCTACATGCAAACATTCGAAGAAGCGTTGTTTGTAGGGTTTTTTAAAATTCAGAAGTATTTTTAAAAATATCATCAAATTTAAATGCCCGGTTGGTAGCATACGAATTAAGCCTTTTTGCTGATCATTGCCAAGCCCCACATGATGGAATAAATTCAAATCAATGGAAGCAATTCATGATATGTGAAGAAAATCACATAAACAACAGAGAGAAACATTTATCAAACCTACTCTGGTCAGTAGCATAAGCCTGCCGAGGATGAGAGAGTTCATGAGGAGGGATACATGGAGGGAGAAAGTAGCAAACGCAAAAGAAGAAGAAAATAAAAAAAGAAATATTCCAAATACGGGGGCACAAATCAAGCTAAAACTAGACACAAGGAAATAAAAAGGACATAGGCCGAAGAAATGCAGCAGGTCTTGGTGAAGAAGCACAAGGAGACAAAACAAGGAGACAACTAGGTACAACTACTAGTTGCATGTGGACAAAGGAATATACAGGTGAAAAACTTGAAGGAGTGCAAGAAGAGAAACACAATTGCGAGAGTGCTCTAGACACTTAAAGTGCTTCAAGTACACCCATTGGGAGGGAGCGTGGAAACCATATAATACATCAACCTAGTGTGTGTTTACCAAAGGGTGCATGCGTGGCAACCGGAGTTAATGTAGCAACCCTAGTGTATGAATATAAGGAATATCAAGGGCAAGACAAAAGCATTGGACTCATGCTCACATAAGGTAACAAACTATCTTCGAGTCTTGAAAGCTTCCTCGACCATTCGTGGTGTGCAATTAAAAGAAATATACATAGGGAAATTATAGCATCAGGTGGGTGATAAACAAGTGGGAACATGTTGACACAATTGGTCCATCTCTAACCACTTGTTGCGCATCAGGGAAACCCATAGAAGTCTATCAAGAGATGACATAGACTAAGAAGGGGAGAGTGTTGTAGAGGAATGACGCCAAAGAGACAAGGAAGAAGGAAAGAGAAAGAAGTGAAGACAAGGGGGCTTAAAATTTTCATTTTTTGAACATTTTTTTTTCAAAGATCCATTGTAAAATCTTATATAAGCCATGTAAATGCTCTATAGGAGTCCTCTAGATGCATGATCCCTGAAGAATGTAACATTAGCCTTGTACAATAGTAAGAATTTAGTGATTTATAGGAAAAGTGGCGGTCTCTTATGTGAAAGGACCATTTTTAGTGCGCGTGTATATAAGTCACTTGGCAACTCTTTGTAAGAACTTTTTCCCATTGTGAAGAACTAACAAGCCAAATTTCAAATTTTCTTCTTCTTGACTGTGTATCTTCTTTCCCATGAGCTTGTATGTGTGTGTGATGCATGAAATATGTGCCTAGAGGTCTTATCTACCCCTTCCCTTACTCTTTTCATCATTGTAGTGCATGTGTGAAGCTTGGGAAGCTATGGAGTAAGAGTTGGTGTTTTATGCCACTCTATAATTGCTCATAACTTGAAGCATGCCTATCAGATTAAGTTGAAACTACCAATATTGGATGTGTCTCATTGAGAGCTTTGAAAGGAACCTGTATTGACTGTATTTGGGTATCGAAGCTAAGAGATATGGCTTGATTTGTGCTTGCTCCTATAACAAGTATCATGATACACATTTTCACTAAGAGAGGTGACATGAGAGGTAGTTATCCCTAATTTGGATGCATTGTTTGTCCATTCACTTCATTAGCCATCATGAGAGCACATGTCCTCATACACGTGATGTGGTCTAAGTCCTTGGATTGATAATTTAATGAGTGTATCGATCCACCACTATATGCACTTGTTGATGATTGAGGAATAGTCTCCTTCATGACGTCCCTAAGGTGTTGTGAGCTTAGGTACACATTGAGTTTTTTTCAACATATCTTATTGCAGAATTGAGGTAAAATTGTTTTCTATATCTCTAATGGAATTTTTCTTCTCTTGCTTTCTATCAAACAACCTATTATCACAATCAATTACTTGATTCACGAGTTCATTAAAAGTGTTTACCTTGGGTATTGGTTAGCATGAGGTCCTTGACATCATCATGTAAGCCCCATCAAAATTGGTGATAAAATAATCCTCATGAGATCACAAATGATTTGTGTAAATTCTGATGCATAGGTAGAACCATGCCTATTTCCTTGATGTAGCTTCCTTAGCTTTGTTTTGGCAACACATGAGCAATTGATATCTCTAAAAAAATATGTGAACTCTCAAACAAATGCCTTGAAATCATACAAAATATCAATATCCTTCTCAAGTATAGGTGCAAACCATGAAAGAGCAAGGTCATATAATAGAGTTCCTATGAGTCCTACTTGAGAAGCATCATCTGGGTACCTTTCTAGTTGCATTCTTATGAATAGTTTTAGTTGTTGAAGAAATCCTTGGAACTTTGATCTTGTCCCATCAAATTTCTTAGGCATGCTCACTTTTTGACTTCTCTTCATATTGGTTTCCATGGGGGTACTTGAAGAAGATTGATTTACAATGATTTGTAGCTCCTAAATTTTCCTTTGAAGTTTTGTGATTACATCTTGAATATTCTATTGTTGAATCCTTTCTTGGTTTTCTCGTATCTTGTAGACTTTTTGTTGAATAACTATGTGCAGAACAAAGTTCTTCATGAACAATCTCCATTGCGGTTGTTCTTGATGAAGGTAGTCTTGACAAAATGTCAGGGAAGCACTAGATTGTGCCCTCTAGATAGAGTGGAAAAGATTTAAAAATTATAATTTTGATTACAAGATCACCCATGGAGGGAAATAATACAATATTATACAATTGAAACAAGAAGTCCCACAACCCATGAATGATAGGTATGAATCACTGGACTAGAGATGAAACAAGAGATCCCACAACCTAGGACCATAGGTATGATGCAAGATATCTACAAGAACTCCCTCTAAGGAAATGAACTAGATACAAGAAACAACTCGATAGGATCTTGTCCTATGAGATTATAACAAAACAAGGTAGTATGTCCAAGATACTAGAGTAGACAAGACTAGAACAAAGAACAAGGCTAGAACTAGAACAAGATCTTGGAAAGTACTTACTTGGAGATCGAGACTCCTTTAGATCCTAAGAATGGCATTGGAAAGAATGAGTATGTATGTGGCCAACCCCCCATATAGGATTTCAAGGGTGGCTCATCAATGGTGGTTACAAATTGATGATGTCATCAATTCAAAAGATGACCTTTGGATATCAAAATAGCAAAAAAAAGATGTAGCTTAGTGGAAAGAAGTTGTCGATTAAGAGAGAAATGTGGATACAATACTAGGATGGGTGATCTTTTGAGAAGTGTTGTGAACCTTTGCCTTTCTTGATCATTGAGGCTCTCCCTTATGCATAGCCAATGACACCATTTGGTGACTGAGATGACAAAGTATGTCAAGGTCTTTCCTTGGTTTCCACATTATTCATAAGCCTTGGAATTGTTGAGGTGTTGCACAGGTTGTAGGTCTTGGCCACATTGTGTAGATTGATAATAACTTGTGCATTTGGATGCAAAATTTCTATGAAACTATTGGAGTTGAGTCTATGGTGCAGGAACAAAAGCATGAAGTCCTATCAAGTCTGTCTCAGGTGAGGAAGGATATGGAGAGAGAAAGACAAATGAAATCTCTCATACAAAAATAGACAGGATAAAAAAATAGAGAAGATAAGGCTCCACTCTCTTACACACATGCAAAAATATTGAAATGATGTATGCCTTACTTTTTACATTAGAAACATGTCTTTTTATACAGTTATAGATGGATCTTTAGCCAATCAAGGAGGAGGTAAGAGGAGGATAAGATATCCCTCTTATTTAAAGAGGGTTCACACATATAATACAAGCTCATAACCAACCATCCCCCATTTGAGCTTGATAGCTCTTTGCGGACATGATTACTTTCCTACATAAAATGAGAGTGTAAAGATCCTTCCCATATATAAAGAGAGTGATAAAATATTTTGGCTTTCTTATCTCAATAGCCTTATGGATCCAACAATGTACTTATATCCTTCTCTCACTCTAGGGTCGTACATGTGATTTTTCCTTTTCTAGGACAAATTAGGGTGGTACAAAAAGGATTGAAGGATGGCTTCTAACGTTGATTTATTGTCATTTTCATTGTTGTTGTTTTTCTCTTTGGATAGCCTCCTTTTGTTGAAGTTTCACTTAGCATTGCAGCTCACATTTATATATACAGGAACTCATTTAGATGAAAAAACAAAAATAAACAAGGGGAAGGTCCTTGCCTCTTATGAGTTGAGGGTGTTTCTAGTTCCCATATACAAAGAAAATAAAAAATGGCATCTTTAGAACTGTGGACAACAATGATTAAAGCATAAAAGGCTTTGGGATTGATGTCTATTTTGTAACACGATGAATATTCACATGAGATGTAATTGTGAATCCCTTGTTTCTTATGTCTTGAATTCAATGTCATATAGTATCCATAGGTACATAGATTAATAGCTGAAGATAAAAGAAGAGATGTCTCTGCCTAGACAAGGAATCAAAATCTGTTAGTTAGATAGACCAATAGAGGTATGAATCTATTGAAGCGTAATGACTCTTTAAAAGGATTGACTGATCATAAATCCTTTTCTTACCATCTCATGTTTACATAGATAAGGATATTTTTATGATGATTAAGGGATCAATTTGTTATCTATACTCAATATTCAACCCTCAAGCGACCACAAATGATCCATGGTGCTCTAAGTTGTAAGGCCCTCATCATGAGGAGAAGCTATTGTGAGAGCACGCACATTTGTGGAACCCCTTAACTTTTAAGTTAGATGAGGTCTATGTGTGACCTTTGATGGTAATAGATGATCTTTGTGAGCCTAGCTATTAGGTTATGTAGGGAATAAACTTTCAAGCCATTGGGTTGCCATTGAAAGCAAAAATAAAAGCATTGTGATGCCACGTGGTTTCCACATAAAAGCTTAATGGGGGGACTACAAAGGGGCGCTTGCCCCCTTTAGCTAGGTCTGGGGGGCCTATCTCCCTAGCATGTAGGGATAAGATGGTAGGACTTTTGGTCATGGAGATATTGTCCAATTATACATTTTTGCAAACTATTTCATATCTCATGACTATGTTTATCTATACCGATTCCCCTTGTAAAAGCTATATAAGTGTGACCCATGTTGAGCTTTACATAGCATTGCGCACTAGTAAGCCCTTCATCTAGAGCCTTTCTAGATCACCATCTAAGCTCCACATTGGGAGTGCAAGGGTGGACAACACCATCACTGTACCTACATTGCTCTTGAAAATATGAGAATCGGAGTTCTCTATCTCTCAGTCAGTGTTTATCTTTGTCTACATTTTTCTCTCAACTATGTCTATTGGTCTATTCCACTATGCTATTGTTTTCTTACATGGTATCAAAGCTCAAGATGCTTTGAGTGGTGCAAAAGTAAAAATGCTGAGGTTATAGAGGTTTCAAAGACAAAAAAGAGAAGATGTCAAGCAGTGAATTATCATCTACAACTAGGAATCAAGGTGCTTTGTCAACAGGGATAGGTGGGGCATAGATAGGAGCAAGAATGATTCCGATCATCCCAACATTGTGGATATGACCACCAACCTTCACGAAAGGTAAACTTAATGGTACGGACTACACCTTGTGGAAGTTTAAAATCACTTCTATCCTTGATTCATCTAAGCTTCTGGAGACTATTCTTGGGACTGATCATGAGCCTCAAGAATCACCTTATCCAAATAATGGTGGTCGAATGATTCCTCTTGATGTTGGTCTTCTACATGCTTCGAGATGTAGAAACACAAATGCACTCTGTGATTTAGTTACAAGTACTACTAATAGTGTTTTGAGTCTCATTCACCATACTACCAAGGTGTGTGAAGCATGGAACATGTTAAGGAATCAATATGAAACTCGCAATCAGACATAGATTCAAAACTTGGAGAATCAGTTTCCAGTAGAAAGGTTTGCTGATGGGGAGACTGCAGAGGTGTTTATCACTTGCATGAAGAATCTACAAGATCAAATGGCGGGAGCAAGTGCACAAAAGTCAAGTGAGAAGCTAGCTCAATGTTTTCTTTGAATCTGTCCACCAAAGTTTGATGGTTTGGTAACTGCTCTTAATGCCCAAATCTGACCTCGACTAACTTTTGAAGAATTCAGTGCCTTACTCATGGAGGAGGAGTTGTAGCTCAAGGAAAGGAGTGGTGACAACAAAGGAGATGCTACATTCATAGCAAATGCCAAAGGAGGCAAAGTGGACTCTTCAAAAGATGGAGACAAAAAGAAGAATGCTAAAAAGAAGTACAAGGGAGAGTGTTTCCACCACAAGAAGAAGGGCCATAAAATCCAAGACTATCGCATCAAGAAGGTAGAAGAGAAGAATAGCTCTTCAAAACATGGCAAGGGCAAGAAGTCTTCCAACACTATAGAAATAGATCTTGAGTTATTTGTTATGATAGAGGAGTTGTGGTCCTCAACTTAAGATTGAGGAACAGATGACTCATGGGTGTTGGACAATGGTGCCTCTTGTCACATGATGAGTAGAAAAGACCTTTATAGTTCCTTAGAGCCTCTAAAGGAAGCCATCAAATTAAAGGTAAGCAACAATGCAAGATGTCTTGTAGAGGGCAAAGGTACGATTTCTTTGATTAACTCTAATGGGGATGTCAGAAATCTTTCAAATGTGTTGTATGTTCCACAAATGAAGCAAAATCTACTTTCAGTAGCTTCTGTAACTAATCAAGGTAATCGAGTATGTTTTAGTAAAATAGGAGCTAAGATTATGGATAGGAACAACAATGTTGTTGGGATTGGATTAAGGAGGAACAATCGATATGACTTTTCTGCTTTTACAACGGCTACAAGTGTGTGCACAAGTAAGCTATTGCATGAGAGATTCATCCACATCGGATAACTTGTACTCAAAGACATGCATCGTAGGGGTATGGTTTCACACCTACTATCAATTGAAGAAATGAAGGAACCATGTGAAGCTTGCATGATGGGCAAGCAACAGAGGAAGCGGTTTCCACAAGACAGCAAAAATAGAGCAATCTATTTTCTAGTTGGTGCATGTTGACTTGTGTGGAAAAAGGCCTACAAAAGCCTTGGGTAGATCTTTCTACTTCATGTTACTTTTCGACGATCATAGTAGGAAGATGTGGGTGTACTTCCTTCATAATAAGGCTCAAGATTTCGGTAACTTTAAAGAATGGTTTAAGCTTGTTGAAACTGAAACAAAGAAGAAGATGAAGAAATTCAAGACAGATGGTGGTGGTGAGTTCACATCAATAGAGTTTGAAGAATTTTGCAAGACTAAAGGAATCAAGCATCAACTCATAGTGGCACATAACCGTCAATAGAATGGTGTTGCAGAACATCATAATCGAACCATCATGGACTTTAATGGCAAGGTTCATGTTGAAGGGAAAGGGTTTTCCTAATCAATTTTGGGTAGAGGTTATCAACATTGCTTTCTAAATCTTGAATCAAAGCTAGACCAAGGCACTTGATGGAAAGACTCCACAACAGGTCTACACTGGTGAAAAGCCATGTGTTTCCCATTTTAAAGTATTTAGAGGTGAATGTTATTCACATGTTCTAGATATGGAGAGAAGTAAGCTTCAACCAAAAAGCATCAAATGTATCTTCTTAGGGTACAATGAAAATAAGAATGCTTATGAGCTTTATGACCTTGAGGCTAAGAAGATCATGGCAGGTTAGGATATGATGTTTAAGAAGGAGCAACCACATGTAGTGGAGGAGGAAAAGAGAGCTTCCACTTTATCATCAGGTGGAGGGGCAATCCACTATGAACCTGGCCCAAGAGCTATTCCTTCTACACAAGAGAAGGAAGTATCATCTTCAAATGATGAGTCTCAAAGTCACCAACCTATCATCACCCAAGCAAAAAATCCATTGCCACATTGAGTGAGGCATCTCTATGACTTTGCATAGCCCATCTCATAGTCACTAGAATAGGTTGTAGATGGACGAAGACGATCATAGAGAATAGAGGAACAGAGACGAGCAAGCACCCATATTGTAAACATAGCCTTGATGGCTAAGCTCATTCAAGAACAAGCAAAGGAACCAATCAATGTGGAAGAGGCACTCCTCGATCCAAATTGGAGGGCTGCCATGCAAATAGAATACAACAATATCAAGAAGAATGGAACTTGAGAGCTAATGGATCGAGACCCTAAGCATAAAGTCATTGGAATCAAGTGGGTCTTGAACCTAAAGTACAAGGCTGATGGTACTATGAAAAAGTACAAAACAAGACTTGTTGCACGAGGCTACTCATAAGTTGAAGGCATTGAATTTTGTGAATCATTTGACTCAACTGCAAGGATGAACACTACCCGAGTAGTACTAGCTACGATTGCACATAAGCGATGGGCAGTCTATCACATGGATGTCAAATCATTGTTTCTGAATGGAGACCTCAAGGGGGAGGTATATTTGTCTCAACCACCAGGGTTTGAGGTTTCGCATTCAGAGAACAAGGTATGTAAGTTGAAGATGGCATTATATGTGCTGAAACAAGCCCCTAGATCATGGTACCAATTGATAGATAAGTATCTCATCTCTCAAGAAAAGTATGCAAGATCTGACATCCTCTCATAAAAAACAAAAAGTCTATCCTCCTTTGGCAAATTCTCCATAAGGGAATTTGGACCAACCTAAAGGCTAGCAAAATTTGTGGGCCATCTCCCTAGTGCAAGTGCTGTTGCCGATCCATTGAAGATGTTGGTCACATCATCTTTACTTGTCCCAACCCCAACAGACTCTGGTAGATAGTCAAAAAGAAAATTAGACTTGAGAAGCATGTCAGCTGGAAACAAGCTCTGTTAGGAGAAGCGATTGGCTGCTCGGTCACTCTTTGGAATGCCATCAAAGGGGAGGTCCTCTGGAATATTTGGCAGGAAAGATGTGCTTATAAATTTGGTGACGCCCCTAAAGAGTGGTCGATTGAGAAATCGCTGTTCCTCCTTGGTAAAAGAGTCTCCAATTGTAAGAAACCCCCCCTTTCAGGCATCATAAAGTGCTCCTTCTGATCAACAACAAGCTTAAACCGAAGTGGGCCCTGCATGAGGGTGATGAGAGGGTGTATAACCTTCTCTATAATGCCATCTAAGCTATGTAAGATCTACCCCTGCTATGTGGGACTTGGGTGGTCCCGTGGGCACTAGTCCCCTTCACTTATACTTTTCTTTTCCTTTTATTTAATACAAGTCTGAGAGAGTAGGCTAAGGCCGAACTTCCTATATTAAAAAAAAAGTATGCAAGATAGATATTGAAGGAACTTGACATGGAGAATTGCAAGGGAATTTCTACACCTATGGAGGTCAACAAAAAGTTATATATTGAAGATACTTCACCTCCAGTGGATATTGGAAGATACAAGAAATTAGTTGGACATATCATCTACTTGTGCAATAGCAGACTAGATATCTCCTATGCTATTGGAGTAGTAAGCAAGATCTCTAATAAGCCATGCCAAACTCATTGGAAGGCATGCATGCAGATACAGGTATGTGAAAGGAACCACTCATTATGGTATTCTTTATGAAGAAGGATCATCTTTGGTTGGATACTGTGACTCAGATTGGGCATGAGATATTGATACCAAAAAATAAATTTTTGGATATTTCTTTTCTTTAGGATCATGGATTTTCTCTTGGATCAGTAAGAAGCAATCGACTGTAGCATTATCTTCTATTGAAGCTGAGTAAAAAGTAACATGTGTTGTAGCATGTGAAGCAATATGGTTGAGGAGGATCCTATGGCACATAGGAATACAAGGATAGGAGGCTACATGGTTGAAGTGTGACAAACAAAATTGCATGGCCATCACCAAGAATCTTGTTTTCCATGCATATACCAAGCACATAGAAATTCAGTATGATTATGTGCATGAGTTGACTGAGGATGAGGTCATGGAGATAAGCTATTGTCCAACTGAAGAAAATGGAGCAGATATCTTCCCCAAGACTCTTGGGAGAGAGCAACTTCATCGACACTCTTTAAAGCTTGGCATGGACCAAGGAGATAGTTCAGCGCAGGGTGGACATTGAGGGGGGGTGTTAGATATACTTAATAATCCACCCTCAAGTGATCACAAATGATCCATGGTTCTCTAAGTTGTAAGGCTCCCATTATGAGGAGAAGCCATTGTGAGAGCTTGGACATCTATGGAACCCTAACTTCCAAGTTAGATGAGGTCTATGTGTGGCCATTGATGGTAATAGATGATCTTTGTGAGCATAGCCAATAGGTTAGGTGGGGCATAAACTTTTGAGCCATTGGGTTTCCATTCAAGGTGAAAATAAAGTCCTTGTGGTGCCGCATGGTTTCCCCATAGAAGCTTAATCGAGGGATTACAAAAGGGAACTTGCCCCCTTCTATGGGGTTTGGGGGGCCTATCCCCTTGAACCATATGGTCGAGATGTTAGGACTTTTGTTCATGGAGATATTGTTAGATTATACATTTTGCTAATTATTTTCTATCTCAAGACTACGTTGATCTATATCGACTCCCCTTGTAAAAGATATATAAGCATGAAACATGTTGAACTTTACATAACATTGCACACTAGTAAGCCCTTCATCTAGAGTTTGTCTAAGCTCCACATTGGGGGCACACAGGTGGACAACACCATCCTTTTAGCTACATTACTGTTGGAAATATGAGAATTTGAGTTCACTATCTCTCAGTCTGTGTCTATCTTTGCATGTGGTTTTCTCTCAACTCTATCAACTAGTCTTTTCTACTGTGCTGTTATTTTCTTACACCGTGAGCTACTCAATCAACCAAAGATAAAGTTTGGACGACCTCTTTGGGAATCTTCACCAAAAGGAGAGCACCTTGAGTCATAGGTGATATGAAAAGACGATTGGAATCTATTACTGTTGTCTTCCACATTTGGACATGATAAATCTATCTATGCATAAACTATGGTCATAGAATATTTTTAAATTCCGAGTTGTGTGTTGGTCCAACCTTTGTAGACACACTGTGCATGAAGTTAAAGACTAGTAGTTTCTTATATTGAATGATTGATGTAAATAAAATGTAGCAGAATCCCTCCTCAAATGACAAACATAATGCTCAAAGAACACATTTGGAATACATCGACAATTGAACTTCATGATGGCACTGTATCATTGTTGATATATTTAGGTAGTGATGTGTGTGAACACTCTAGGACCGCCGGGGCACTTTTTTCCCTCTTTAGGAGGTTTTTTTCCCCCGGCTTGTATATACGCCTATTGCCCTAATGGGCTACTTATCTTTGTACATTCTCTAGTAATACATTCAGTCTTGTGTGTTGTGCTCCAAGCTTCTTCTTCTTCCTTGTGCTGTTCGCGTGCTTTCGCAGACGTCTAACTCCAACAATTGGTATCAGAGCAGGTCGTTGCTTCTTCTAGGGCGCTGTCGACACTCCTCCGTTTGGAGTCTCAGATTCGCACAAAATTTGGTGAGCATACTCAGGGTGTTTCCGAGATCAAAACTGCTTCGCTTTGTGGTGCCGAAATCGCGATCTGAGCTCGTTTCGGCCTCCGAACGCACTATCGCAATGCTTGTGCAGGCTATTTTGTCCTTTTGTGCCAAAGGTATATACCAGTTTCTGTTTGCCAGTTTAAGCGTCTCGAAGTCTGCTACAGGTCTAGCAGAACTCGTCTGGGTAGTTCTGTTCAACTTTTTGAGATACAGTCAATTTTCTGCATCAAGGTATTTTAGTCACCGGCCATGGCTGAAAGCAGTGATGTATTCCGTATGTTGGCTGTTGAGGATAAGTTGGATGGTACCAACTACCCATTATGGGCTTATATGATGCGACATGTACTGGTTGCAAAAGGATTGTGGAACATTGTGCAGGGTGTTGAAAGACGTCCTGTTACACCTGTAACGACAGGTACTGCAAATACAGGTGTTGGAGCTGATGAAGATGGTGTCGAAGATGATATTCCGCAGATTCCTGTTCGTGCTGCTGTTTCTGTTGCACCTACTGCAGAGTAGATTCGTTGGGATGGCAGAGATGCCCAGGCACATGCATTGATAGCTTTGTCTGTCAAACGTGCCATTATTTCTCACATTCGCTCTTGCAGAACAGCAAAGGATGCTTGGGATACACTTACCACTTTGTACCAGGCTAGGAATGAGGCTCGTGTTGCTTACCTCCGAAAACAGTTGGAGAGTGAGCACATGAATGAAGGTGATTCGATGGACAGTTTTCTTACAAAGATCAAAGACCTGAAGGAACAATTGATTTCTGCTGATGAGGTTATACCAGATAGCTCACTTGTGCAGACCGTTCTGAATGGCCTTCCTGATTCATATCAGAGTTTTGCCTCTACTCTTCGATTAATGATGAAAGGCAATCCGAATGCCTTGTCATTTGAGGAATTAGTCTCTGTTCTGTTGCAGGAAGATCAGTCCAGGAAGAACAGGTCCATTATGCGTGTTGCAGATCAAGCTTTCTTGGCTAGTCAGAAGGGCAAAGGAAAATGGAGCTCTTCTACTAGTAAGCAGAAATCTGCAAATGCTGCACAATCGAAGAACCAGGATAAAGATGAGAAGAAATCAGAAAAGCAGAAATTGTTCTGCAAGTACTGTAAAGGAAATGATCATATTATAAAGAACTGTCCAAAACTGGCTGTTAAAGAGGCAAAGAAGAAAGAGGCTGGAATGGTTGTTGCAGAGGCCTCTACACCAAAAACAGAGTCTGCAAATCTTGTGCAGGAAGAAGAATGGGCGTTTACTACTGTCTGCAGTTTTGACCCATCTTCTCATGATCAGTGCATGTCTGCAGTAGACTCAGATGTTTGGTACTTTGACAGTGGGGCAACCAAACATATTACCTCGCAGCGCAGTTTCTTCTCTTCACTCGAGCCTGCCCCTACAGGGAATACTGTCACATGCGCCAATAACTCCTCTTATCCTGTTATGGGAGTTGGTAAGATCATTCTGACTACTGCTGATGGTAGTTCTATCACTTTGTCAGATGCTTTATTTGTGCCAGGGATCAAAAAGAACCTGTTATCAGTTTCTGCATTAGCCAAGATTGGCTTGGTTGTGAAATTCGTTGATGACAGGTGTACAGTCCATGATCTCTCAAATGGCGATGTGATTATTGCTTCTGGCATTTTATGTCGTGGGCTGTATAAGCTCATAGACTATGAAAAATCTGTGAATGATTTGGCATGTGCAGTTCATGATTCTCAGGCTATGTCAGATGCAAAGCTTTGGCATGCACGCTTTGGTCATCTGAATTTTGCTAGTTTGTTACGCCTGCAGAAATCTGAAATGGTGTCCTCTTTGCCCAAACTTGAGGCACCTGGAAAACATGTTTGTGAAGGCTGTATTTTGGGCAAAATGCAGCGTTCTTCCTTTCCAAAAGATGGTACAGTTCGGGCTATGCAGAAATTGCAGCTTGTACATAGTGATGTCTGTGGTCCTATGCAGACACCCTCTTTTGGAAATTACCTTTACTTCATGACTTTCATTGATGATTTTTCAGGCATGCATGGGTATATCCACTCAAAGCAAAGTCCGAAGTGTTCATGTGCTTCAAACAGTTTTTGGTTTTGGCTGAAAATCTTTCAGCATGTAAAATGGGCACCCTCTGTTCTGATCGAGGGGGGGAATATATGTCTTCAGATTTTAATGCATTTCTGGCTGAACGTGGGATAAAACACCAGTGTACAGTGCCGTATACACCTCAACAGAATGGAGTTGCTGAACGAAAGAACAGGTCACTCATGGAGATGGCGAGGTGCATGGTCAAAAGTCAGGCTTTACCACATAGTTTCTGGCTTGAGGCTGTCATGTGTGCAGCATATGTACTGAACAGGTGTCCCACGAAAGCGTTGCAGTCTATCACTCCATATGAGGCTTGGCATGACCGAAAGCCATCTGTTGCTCATCAGCGTGTTTTTGGTTGTTTGGCATATGCATTAGTGCCTGAACAACATCGCAGAAAATTGGATGATAAGGCAGTAAAATGTATTTTTGTTGGGTACAGTTCTGAAAGTAAAGGCTATCGTCTGTATCATCCACAGACTAAACGCATTCTGGTTAGCCGTGATGTTGTCTTTGTGGAAGATGCTATTCAGCCATTGCTTTCATGTACTAAGGAGACATCTGTTAGCTCCAAAGACATGTATGATACTTTGATGCCTCTTTTTACAGGTGGACAGGCTAGCGCTGGTCCTAATGAGGCAACTTCTCAGCCTTTGCAGGTTTCATATGATGATGCAGATCATTCCATTTCTGATGCAGATTTACATGATGCACTTGTTGATGAGAGAGCTGATATTGAACAGGCAAAAACTATGCCAAAATGGCTGGTGCAGACTTTGCGTGACAACAAATTAGATGCACCTTTGTCATATCGTACTCGTTCAGGCTCTCATAGTACCTCCTTTGCATCAGATTGCTATGCTATGGCTGCATCTAGTCTCTGTGATGAGAATGAGCCTGTTTCTTTTGATGAAGCACAAAATTCAGAAAATTGGATGGCTGCTATGCAATCTGAATATGATGCTATAATGAAGAATGGTACATGGTCTTTATGTGACTTGCCTCCTGGCAAGAAGGCCATTGGCACTAAGTGGGTATACAAGCTGAAGCGTAAACCTGATGGTACAGTTGACAGGTATAAGGCTAGGCTTGTTGCAAAGGGTTATGCGCAGGAAAGAGGCATTGATTTTGATGAGACCTTTGCACCTACATGCCGTATGACTACTGTTCGGAGCATTTGTGCACTTGCAGCCCATCATGGTTGGAATGTACATCAGTTGGACATTAAAACAGCATTTTTGAATGGTGACTTGCATGAAGAAGTGTATGTTTTTCAGCCCCGTGGCTTTGTGCAGAAAGGGCATGAAAACCAGGTGTGTAGGTTAAAGAAGGCGTTATATGGTTTAAAGCAAGCACCACGTGCCTGGGATGAGAAAATACATGCCTATCTGATTGCACATGGTTTTGAGAACAGTCCAACTGAAAGCACCTTATATGTTAAGCGTGCTAATGATGTGCTTTTGATCATTGTTGTCTATGTAGACGACATGCTGCTCACTGGTCCTCTTGAGAAGCATATTGCTGATTTCAAGGCTGATTTGCATGCCTCATTTGAGATGTCTGATTTGGGGCATTTGCATCACTATTTGGGCATTCAGTTTATGCAAGTTGATGGTGGAATGGCTTTGTGTCAAACGAAATATATTGACACATTATTGCAGCGTTTTGGCCTTGAAGACTGTAAGCCTATTGCCACTGCTATGGAGACAGGTTTACGATTGAGTCTTCATGATGCTGGAGATGCATTTGATGCTGTTCTCTATCAGCAGGCTGTTGGATGCTTGATTTACTTATGCATTACTCGGCCAGATATTCAGTTTGCTGTCTCACAGATGAGCAGGTTTATGCATTGCCCAGGAGTCACGCATTGGAAAGCGGTTAAGCGCATCTTTCGCTACTTGAGTGGTACTCGGCTACTTGGGTTGTTTTATCCCAAGGGGGGATCACTACCGCCAGATTTGCATGCTTTTTCTGACTCAGATTGGGCTGGTTGCTATGACACTCGTGTGTCCACCAGTGGTTTTTGCTTCATGCTTGGTAGCTCATGTATATCTTGGTTGAGCAAGAAGCAGCCTACTGTGGCCACTTCTAGTTGTGAGGCTGAGTATAGGGCAGCTTTCACAGCGACTGTTGAGTGTGTGTGGCTCAGACGCCTTATGGCTGATTTGGGTGTTGGCCAGTCTTCTGCCACCACCATCTTCACTGACAGTCAGAGCGCATTGGCAGTTGCGAGGAACCCTGTGTTCCATGCTCGCACTAAGCACATTGAGGTGCATTATCACTATGTCAGGGAGAGGTTCTCTGCTGGGGAGATCAGCTTGGCATATGTGCCCACGCAGGAGAACATTGCAGACCTTTTCACGAAGGCTCTGCCTAGGGAGAAGTTTGAAGCTTTCCGCAAAGCTTTGGGCTTACTTCCTTTTGTGGAGTGATTTCCACATAGCTCGGCACTTCCTTATACATGAGTGCCAGCTCCTTGTTCACCGCATCACTCCCAGGGGGGATTTGTTGATATATTTAGGTAGTGATGTGTGTGAACACTCTAGGACCGCCGGGGCACTTTTTTCCCTCTTTAGGAGGTTTTTTTCCCCCGGCTTGTATATACGCCTATTGCCCTAATGGGCTACTTATCTTTGTACATTCTCTAGTAATACATTCAGTCTTGTGTGTTGTGCTCCAAGCTTCTTCTTCTTCCTTGTGCTGTTCGCGTGCTTTCGCAGACGTCTAACTCCAACAATCATTTCCAGAAAGTCAATGAATGCAAAGTTGGGTAGGTCATTCAATGAAGGGATGGCAACATCCATTGCTACATTGATAGCAGTAATAGAAAAAGCGATTGCAAATTGCACTAAAATCTATCAGATGTAATCCCATATAGAATGTGTACTTCACTTGGTGCACAATGTTTTCCAACATAGAAAGTGATCTAGGGCAACATGGAGTCACTCCGCTATTGTAGGCTTAACTATTTTGTTATTGAAACATGGTGGTGGGGTAGCAAAAAAATGTTTCCATCCACCTCACTATTGAATCCAGTGTTGTGGTGGTGGACAAAAGCATAGCAACAAAATTCCTTCAATCACTCCATTGGCAATATCTCTCACCTAACAAAGATGCTTGAGGTAAGAGGGAAACTCACTTTAACCATAGATAACAACACGTGCAAGTAATCCAAATACCAAAGATAACAATGATAGCTATGTCATTGTGAGGAAGAGAAAAAAATAAAGTACTAGAATCTTTAGCAATTGAGGCTGCATATGTAATTCTTTTTCAGCAAGTCATGGATCTCATTTTCTTGAGGATAAGGAGCAGTAGCACTAGTTACAAAAGATACAAAAAAAGCCCCACGAATGAGCATGGTGATCAAGGAAGTGCTTGTTCTAGTAGTGATTGTAGGGAGTGGGCAGGTTGGTTTAGCTTTGATATCACATGTTGGAGCTGATGCCATGATGCAGTAGTAGAAGTAGAAAGTTCTATTAAGCCTTTCCGAGGTAAAGAAAGAGATGGAGAGAGAAAGAAAAATGAACTCTTTCATACAAAAATAGAGTAGATGAAAGATAGAGAATATAAGGCTTTTCTCTTTTACACATAGGCACAAATATAGAAATGAAGTACGCCTTGATTTTTCCATTAGAAACATGTTTTTTTTATACAAGTAGATGGGTATTTAGCCAATCAAGGAGGAGATAAGAGGAAAATTAGATTTCCCTCTTATTTAGATCGGGTTCACACAAATAATACAAGCTCATAGCCAATAGATACCCATGCAAGGGAGCTTCCCCCTCCTCATAACACAAATTATATTCTTGGATGGCATCACAACTTCTTTTTGTATGTGTCTCTGTGGACTTACATAAAAACACCAAAACTAGAGGATAGAGAGTACGAGTTCATTCTATGTAGGTTTCACAAATGGGTGGTCTCAATACAATTCGTGTGTGATCAAACCACTATATCTTTTGTTAGAACAAACATATAGAAGAGTGTTTTGTAGCCATTTGACCTTCCAATTAGACACTGGCAATAGTAATTGGTAACAAGATGGTTAACTAGATTTCAAAAGACATATGTGGATGGATCCATAGAGTGTGGCCAACCTGATATGGTTGACTACATCTAAAGGGACATATGTAGAAAATGATCACATGAAAAGTAAAAACATTGAGATAATTTCTTGCCATGGATAGAATCTATATATAATGATTGTCCTCGTAAGATGATGGAAGTATCTCCTTTTGAGATAATTTATGTCCAAAATCCATTATCACAATTTCATAGTGTTTACATAGACTTGTAAAGACAATGCAAATGAGAGGTTCATCAACATCAAGTGACTTTGATCAACCATCAAGTTTTCAATTCGATTAGTGGCCCAAACAAGTGCATGTAGACATATCTTTACACAGAATATGAGTCCAAAATAATTAGTTGAGGAGAGAAATCATAAGGAACATGCACGAAAGGGGAAGAAATGTGCAAAAAAAAGAAGTGTCAAGCCACCCCGCTTAGGTACATATAGGGTTGGGACACCTCAAGCACACCATGGAAGCTCACAATGAATATGGATTTGAAATTAAAAGTAGTATAGAAGAAAACATGACGTGTTTCTTCCAAAATGACTCAAAAAAACTAACTATGTCAGGGTTCCATTATCGTTTATACCAAGATAAGGGGACCTTTCATCACTTAAAGGTGTTCATAAATTAAAAAGTAAGTTTTAGAGTTAATTTAGGAAAATTGGCTAGATAGATAGGGCAAGCAATCCTTAGGCTGAAGGAATCCTTGGGCTTTACAAAGGAGCATTATTACAAAAATAGATCCATTAATGTATTAGAGTTGGGTAGATCTATTAGGGTCTATAGAAGCACACAAACACAATAAAGAAGAAGAAGAAGCTTGTAGACATATAACCCCCCCTAGATTAGAACGGAGGGTGACCATTTTATATGCTGACAGATTTTTAGCCAACACCAAAAATTGTTTGAAGCACAAAAACACTTCAGACTTTGCCTTCAATGGATATACCCATGCATGCCTGTAAAAATCATCGATGAAAGTCATGAAGTAAAGATAGTTTCCGAAATAGGGTGTCTACTTAGGACCACAAACATCACTATGTACAATTTCTGAGTAGCCCGAACTACACCATCTTTTGGAAAGGAGGAATGCTACATTTTTCCCAAAATACAACCTTCACAAAAATGTTTTCTAGGTGCCTCAAGTTTGGGCAAAGAGGACACCATTTCAGATTTCTGTAGGCATAACAAACTAGCAAAATTCATATGACCAAAGTGTGCATGCCAAAGCTTTGCATCTGACATAGCTTGAGAATCATGTACTATCACAGATCTTTCATAGTCTATGAGCTTATGCAACCCACGACATAAAATGCCAGAAGCAATAATCACATTGCCATTTGACAGATCATGAACTGTACACCTGTCATCAATAAATTTCACAACCAAGCCAATCTTGGCTAAATCTGAAACTGATAACAGATTCTTAATTTGATCCCTAGCACAAATAGGGCATCTGAAAAAGTGAAAGAACTACCATGAGTAGTAGTTAGAATGATCTTAGCAACTCCCATGATAGGATAAGAGGAGTTGTTGGCACATGTGACAGTATTCCCTATAGGTTTTCTAATACTCACTAGTCAACCCCATAAAGTACAAGTTCTTCCTTTAAAAAACTTTCAATTAGTTTTCTATTTTCCTTGCTTTCACTATTCGTTTAAGTCTGTTGGTCACTGTTGTGAGTGTCATGCCACTAAAAGAGGAACCAAAAGAAGAAGGGAGAAGGAGGAATTTTATAAAAAAGGTTTACTTTTAAAGTCTCTAGCTCACTACCCTACACAAGGAAGTTTAGGACATGCATTCTTTTACAAGAACGAATGAGGATCGTGCTTAATGTAATAATGTTTGATGTATCTGGAAGTCCTTACTAAAGGCCTCAATGCTTTTTATAGGTACTATTTTAATTTAATCCTAAGGACTTAATGAAACAATGATTTCACCTTAGTTCCTTTGAGTCTTTTTGATGCATCAAATGATGTATTTCTCAAAAGATAAATGGTTCTTGATGCCTTGATGTTCAACTGTCACAAGTGCTAGTCCAATCCCTAGAAGAACCCTTGCTAAGTGGTTTTGAATGCAAAACCCTGTTGTCTGATGGCTTCTATTATCCTAATACATGATGCAATCACCTATAGAGCCTTGAGAGTTGTCCTATTAGTTGTTAACTTCATGTGATCGATTCAATATTAGTGTTATATGACACTCTCTTCATGTTTGCTCCTTCTCAATTCTCATTAGGTGACATTGTTTGAGCCTCTATTGCATGATCCCTCAATACTAGCTCTGTGATTCTCCTATGCTTGCTATGGGATTGCTTCATTCATGTCCGTGGCATCAAAGACGCCTTACAGAGTGGTAAATTTAGCTTGGCTATCGGATGCCTATGAGAGCAAAGTAAGAGTTAATATTTCCAACTTGATGGTTATAGTATCTCCTTCTAATTATGTTGTAGTGACCACTCCTATGGGAGGAAGCGATGTTTCACTATCCCCTTGCTAATCGATTGATGATCTTGCCGATGCCATTAGGGTGCATTGCTTCATAGTGCCATTACTTCCTTACTAGATTGATGAGCAAGTAGGGCTCACAAAGGAGGAGTACAATCTTGCTATGTGGCGTTAGTTTTGCTAATTGACACCTCCAATCATGCGTGCTACCCAATTGAGCCTCCTCCAGATAGAGGCCTCACCAAATGCCTTGCTAATCTATTGACGGTCTTTCTTGCCTTGCTAGTCGAACCTTCACCTTGCTAGATAATGCTTTCTGGTGTCTTGCTCTAAGCTAGTTGATATTCAAGCTATTCGATATGAGCCCACCGATGGATGCAAGTTTTGAAGATTGGGGCTCAACTTTGTCAGAGGTTTGAGCTGTCCGATGTTTTGTTATCTGATGCCTCAACATGCGATGCTAATTGATGCCTTCCCAAAATACTTGTTGATGCTGCTCTATAGCACCCTCAAGGGGATTTTGTGCGCACTTGGATGGTTCAATATAGAAAGCTACAATTGTCCAAGCCTGCATACCCTAGTGGTTGATGCTTTGAGTGTCTATAAGGAAGTCTTGAGTTCAAATCTTGAGTAGACATATCCATGAGTTCCCAAAAATGGGTGTCCATGAGTTCTTCAAGATAGGTGCCTCTATCTTACCACGTCAGGTATGTGTGTGTCTTTCCAATTCATTGTACTCTCAAAAAAATATAGAAAGCTACAATGCATCTTTTGACTGACTTCCTTGTAGAGGTGTTTTTATTTTACCCAATATTTTATGTAGTTAATAGTCATGCTTTGTGCGATACAGGGGTCCTGCAGGTACTACAGCTAATCACCTATAGAGTTGTACTTTCAAAGTTAAATCTTGGAAGTTCGAAGAGTGGCTGCATGCCTGACCTCCTTAACAAAGAAAAGACGTGACAATTAGATCTAAAAAAAACACAGTTTTTATGTATAAACAGAACACGGAATCACTTGAAATTATGGATCTGGAATATATGAGTGTCATGGAACAGGATGCAAGTTATAGTTTTGCAAGCTGACCTCATTTTTTTGTGGGCCCCACCTTGCGGGCTCAAAATGGAGGTTGAGATGGCTCCAAATCTAAGGTCGTTTGTGAATCACACTTTCTCCATGCATTCTCGCATACTCTTCGTCCTCGGCCTTCTCTTGGAGCTCTCTACAGCCACACTGGCTCTGATACCATGTCAAGAGGAAGGAGATTGGAAGAGAGCTCACACACACAATCTTACAATCAAGGAGAACCACACACACAAATTGAGGCAAGGAAGAATGATCTTCTTCTTCTTCTTCTTCTTCTTCTATTACATAAAAGGCATGTTTAAGAAATGACCTAAAAAACAAGAATACAATAAGTGAAATATATAAGGACCATTATATAAGGAAAAACCTAATGTCTATGAATGAGTGAGCTGGCAAGAACCAAATGTGCCATCACTCTGGGTAGATAAATCTAGTACAACTCAATGACATGTCCCTGACATATACCAGCGTGACCACTATACATGTTAGAGAAATGGAAAATTGATATGTGTCATCCTGTATCATCATATGTTGAGATTGATATCTCAACAACTACCATGTCAAAAATTTTTTCAACTGATGATTTGGTTGAACTAGAGGAAGCAGATGCCTCTCTCTTAGTGTCAAAAGGTAAAATCTTCAATTTTCTAGCTAGATTGTCTTCGAATTCCATGCACTCTCTGATACATTCATTTAAGGTATTTAACTTTTGAATATATACTAATGAGTGTAACTACCCATTTGTTAGTCCCATTAGGAATATAAATATTAGCTTTCTTCTCTAGTGGAATTTATCCATGTAGACATGTATCTACATATTGCTTAACGTGTCTTTGATAAAACTCACATAGATTTGTGATTGGCTTGGATGAAAATATAGATTAATCAAACCAATTCATGCTCAAGTCCTCGTTTTGAAAACTCACCTATGAAATCTTCCACAAGAGCTTCCATGATTGAAACCATGACAATGTGGTTCCAATTAGAGTTAATCCAAATGCCTCTGATTGAGTGAAAAAGTCAGTGACTCGTTTATCTCTTAGGACTTGCATGAACTTAGATACATGATCATAATGATCATTGGACCCATCATAACAATTCTTTATGCATTTTGCGACTTGGGATGGTTGAAGGTGACATATTGGGTCTTGCATTCTAAACAAAGGGTTACTAATTGAGGATTAACCTTCTCATTTACTTGTCTGTAAATTGGTACTATATGAGGATGCTACTTTTGCATGGCACTCTTTCTTTTTGAATCTTTCTCAAGGTGCCTTAGGAAATTTAGGGTTGACTTCCTCATCAAGGTTATTTAAAAGGGTTTCTACTCACTATAGGCCTAAGTCATGTGGTCTATCTATTGGATACTTCAAGTCCTAAATTATGGCCCAAAGACTAAGGACAAGGTCTTACAAAAGAACTTTTTGTGTTCTGTGATTTCCTAATAAGAGTTTCCCACCTTGTCTCTGTCTCAAGCAATACAATAGAAATGTACTTGTTATGGTACACATAGACTACCACTGTTTTAATAGGTGGAGTGGGAACATTACTAGTCCAATAGTATCTCTTTTGCATATTCCTTTCCATATAGATGTTTCACAAAAAGGAGTATGTGCATGCTTTCTATTCCCATTCCTTCTTGCAGCATGGGCAAAATCTCAGGTCTGTCATCATTACCCATGCTAGCCAAAATTACTATCTCTCCCTTCTTGTTTGCATACTCAAGGTTGGATGTGAGAAAGTAGTTAGTCCCTTTGTAGAGGTCGGAAACTCTCAGATGCCGTGGGCTGCAGCTTCAGGAAGTGTTCAAGTGCTCCTTTCCATTACATGGACATATTTGAGTTCTGAGCAGTCGTTGCTGTCATCTTTTCTTTGCTACCTCGGTTGTTTTGATACTTATCTCTCTCTATCCCCTTCTCTCTTTCCCCTTTCTCTCTCTTTTCCTCCCTCTCTCTCGGTCTCTCATTCTATCCCTCTCTCTCTCTCTCTTTCTTTCGCTCTCTTTCTCTCTCTTTCTCTCTCTCTCTTCCCCTCTCTTCCCCTCTCTCTCTCTTTCCTCCTCCCTCTCTCCCTTTTTCTTTCTCTCTCTCTCTCTCTCTCTTTCTCTCTCTCTCTCTCTCTCTCTCTCTCTCTCTCTCTCTCTCTCTCCCTCTCTTTTCTCCCCTCTCTCTCTCTTTCCACGTCCCTGCCTTTCTCTCTCTCTCTCTCTCTCTCTCTCTCTCTCTCTCTCTCTCTCTCTCTCTCTCTCTCTCTCTCTCTCTCTCTCTCTCCCCCCCCTTCTTCTCTCTCTTCCCCCGCCATCCCCGCTGCCCACCCCGCCACCCCCCGCTATCTCTCCGCCCGCAGCCCCGCGCGCCCCCGCAGCCCTCCCCGCTCACCCCCGCCAGCCCTCCCCGCATCCCTCCAGCCACTCCCACCTAGCCCCCGCCAGTCCTCCCCGCCACCCCCCGCCATCCCGCACCCCGCAGCCCGCGACCCAGCCCACACCCCGCAGCCCCGCCATCCCGCACCCCTCTCTCTCTCCCTCTCTCCACCCTCCCGCATCCCGTATCCCGCAGCCCCGCTCTCTTCCCCCGCCCCCGTTGCCTTCCTCCCCCGCCCCCCCCCCCTCATCTCTCCGCCCCGCCCTCACCTCCCGCCTACACCCGCCCTCACCCCCCGCACTCCCCGCCCCCCCTCATCTCTCCGCCCCGCACTCACCTCCCGCCTACACTCACCCTCGCCCGCCACCCTCCGCCCCCTCACACCCGCACCCGCCACCCCCCGCCCCCTCACACCCACCCCTCTACCCGCCCGCACCCGCCACCCGCACCCGCCACCCTCCGCCCCCTCACACCCGCACCCGCCACCCTCCGCCCCCTTACATCCACCCCTCTATCCGCCCGCACCCGCCACCCTCGCCCGCCACCCTCCGCCCCCTCACACCCGCACCCGCCACCCCCCGCCCCCTCACACCCACCCCTCTACCTGCCCGCACCCGCCACCCGCACCCGCCACCCTCTGCCCCCTCACACCCGCACCCGCCACCCTCCGCCCCCTTACACCCACCCCTCTATCCGCCCGCACCCGCCACCCGCACCCGCCACCCGCACCCGCCACCCTCCGCCCCCTCACACCCGCACCCGCCACCCCCCGCCCCCTCACACCCACCCCTCTACCCGCCCGCACCCGCCACCCCCCGCCCCCTCACACTCCCGCACATCCTCGCCCCTCCGCACATCCTCGTCCCTCACACACTCACATCCCCACACATGCGCACATAACCCCTCGCATGCACACCCACTCACATTCACACACCCACATGCACGCACACACACATATGCACACACACCCATGCAATCACATGCACACTCACACACATATACCCACATCCTCAAATGCACACCCACACCTACCCCCTTCAATTACACATGTGCACCCCCTTGCACGCACACACCCACCCACACACATACCTCCACACACACGCACCCACACACTCACACATAAGCACATGTACTCATGCATACACACATACCCCCACACACAAGCACATACATGTACTCACACAAAATGCAGACACACCACAATTGTACCCGCACACATACATTTCCCCACACACACAGTCATTCGTGCACACACCCCCTCTCATGTACACACACACACCCCCATGAGGTCAGTAAGAGCACGCATGACACTGAAGGTGGTGTCTATATCATGTTTCAACATGAAGAAAGGGAGGAATACATGACTTCAGATACTTATGAGTGGAGTTGTTCGATGGGCACTATTCTTGAGGATGGTGTATGGAGATGACCCGTGATGCTGACACAATGACTTTTGGGAGCTCAGAGGAATGCTATTTGAAGCCTCACATGATTAAACCACTACATGAACACTAGGACTGGATGAGCAGATGAACCAGTCGGCATCATATGAATTGCCGGGATTAAATCAGTGAGGAAGTAACAAAACTGCAAAATGAGAATCTCAGATTGCAAGTAAGAAAAAAGGGTAAAAGGTAATTGTTAAAAGTAAAAGTGGATGAACAAATGTTGCCGCCAACCATTCACGGCGACTACCTATTTTTGTGGATCTAATTCAAATCAAGTGGAGTATTTGAATTACCCCTCCAATCTTGGGCAATCAACCGCCGCGTGATCGGTGGACGTGAAGATTCGGCAAGGCTCTCTTGGCCTATTGAGGCCTATAAAATCAAGGGATTTGTGCTCATTTGGGTACACACTTTTTGGTACATTTTTGTGGAGTTACTTTGACGCGTGTATACGTGCAGAAGTTCTCTCTTGCACTTGGTGGTTTCATGCCTATTGTAGGAGCTACTCTGTAGTGTGGATACAGAGGGTAGGCTTCTCAGTGGAGGGCTATGAGCACTATAGTGTAAGAGAGTGTCTTGGATTTTCTTTCTTTTCTGTGAGACACTATTGGTGTTAAGCTCTATTCTCTTGAGCAATTCCTTCATCATTTGTATTGATCTGTATTTATCTGCATAGAGTACCACGAAGCTCTGAGCATTAGTTTTTGAGCATTTCCTTGACAAATCTTGTAATCATCTGAATCGAATCAAGAAGTGTATGGTCTTCCTTGGTCAATTGTTGTCCATATTTTCTGAAGTATCTCCTTGTTATCTACCTTATCACAGAAATGTTAAAGGGTATACTTCCCTAAAGAGAACCCCCCTTGAGTAGGCGACGTACTGGATGTGTTAATCTTTAATCTCTACTTTTGTTAAAAGTGGATACCCCGGTACCTCCTCTACAGTTTGGCACGCCCAGTGGGACCTTTGCATTTCTGTGAGAGGTGTTTTTCCCTATTGCAATTGCGAATAGGTACATGACCCATACACGAGCAGATAAGGAATCTCTTCGTGTTCGAAGGAGCCTTAACAAGTTAGCAATAACCACGGCTAGTGAGTCTACCTCCCCTCTGTCCTCCCTAAATTTATCTATTGATTTGGGTGCGACACCATTGTCAAAAGAGGGGTATAGGAGAACTCTAGACTTCTCCTCAGATACGTCCGAAGAAACACCAGTACAAATGGAGGATCTCTCTCATTTGCTCTCCAGATTAAACATCAAATTCCCTACCTTCAAGGGACATGCTTATGAGGATGTTGATGATCATGTGAGGAGATTCATCTCTTTATGTCGTGGGCGAGGTCTGCAGAATAGAGAAGATGCAATGTTAGCACTTTTTCCATCCACATTGGAGGGTCTTGCAGATAAATGGTATAGTCGATACGCAGATGGCCATTTCACTACATGGGAGGCTCTGAAGGCGGCTTTCTCACAAACATTCCGACCAAGTGATTCTTCGGAAAGGGCTCTAGATCAGCTAGAAAATTTGAAGCTGAGATCAGGTGAATCTTTTCATGAACTTCACACTAGAACAAAAGCACTGGTTGCATGTCTGCCACATGCCCCATGTGACTTTTTGGTTAAAAAATGGATAGAAAAAGCTCTGCCCAGGTCATCTCAGTAGAAGCTTCGTGAGTCTCTTAGATTGGATGCGACCCTCAATGATTTTGTTGCAGCCGCATCACGCATTGAAGAAGCAAGGCAACATTTCGAAGGGGATACACAACCAAAGTACGCTGTAGACATGGATCCTATTGAGCAACTGAGGAGGGAATTGGAAGCATTGAAGATGCAACAAAATCAACAAGAAGAGAAGGTCTTGCCACCACTGCGTCGCACTGATGATGAAGTAGCCCAACTTCGCCGTGAGTTAGAAGATTTGAAGACCACTCAAGATATAAGGAGACAAATTTGGTGTACAATCTGTAACAACAATGGACATTCCAATGCTAATTGCCCTATTAAGGTAAGCTGTCAATTTTGTGGAAAAGATGGTCATGAAGCCAGAGATTGCTATTACCTCAAGGGTACACAGCAGAGAGGTAACCCTCAAACTTTGGATTCGTACTATGCTAGTACTTCAAATACATCTAATAGAGAGGAGAATAGGCCTGCAAAGCCTAGATATAATAGACCCTTGATGTGCTATCGTTGTGGTGAATATGGCCACATGCAAAATAGGTGTTCCCTCCCAGAAGATGCACCTCCTTGTCAACATTGTCCAGAGGCCAAGGATCATTATACCAAAGATTGCCCAAGAGGTCGTCCTGCTCCAATTCATATGATTGCATTCTCTCCACATGAAGAAGGAAAAACCACTCAGACTTATGCTGTTTCATCCTCTACAATGCCCATGATGACTAGAGCTAGGCAAGCAGCTGCAACCCAGAGAGATGAACAACAAGGATTTCAGGATAAAGAGGAAGAAAAGGAGTTTGGATGGAAGGATCAAGTAGAAATTGAAGGAGCTTATGATAAGATGACTACTTCTCTAAAGGGCCAACCAACAAGTCTGCAAGAAAACACTCAGGAGGTAAACATTGAACAGATCTTGAAAGGTATTCATCTCAAGTTTAGTCTATATGAACTTATAAGGATGGATTCAAAAATAAGAAGTGACTTACTGAAGATTATACACTCTGCTCACTTGGTCCAATCACCTAGTATAGATGGTTTCATGGTTGATTTTCCTCCTGCACCCTTAGCAGACTACCAAAGTTCGAGATTATCAGTTTGTATAAAGGATGAAGCTCTTACAGGTGTGATCATAGATGGAGGCTCTGGTATCAATTTGATGCCAGATTTTACAATGAAGAAGCTGAAATTGAACCCCACCAAGTTGGCACCATTCACGGTTACATTGGCAGATCAACATCGGGTTGCGCCACTTGGCATTATTGAAAAGGTATTGATGGTAGTACAGGGTTGCCACTTTGTGTTGGATTTTGTTGTTATTGCACTTCCACAGGAGACTTCCTATCCTTTGGTCCTTGGGAGACCTTGGCTGAGACAAGCAAAAGCTTTGCAAGATTGGGGAAAAAATAAACTATGGATTTCAACAAGCACCAATAGCCAACCGCAATTACATTTGGAAGAGGGATTTGACTCAGGAAAAACCACTGGATATACTGTGGATACTCAAGTAATGCCCTCTCTACCCCAAGAAGATGATACATTGTTAAATTGGATGATGGGAAGTGCAGAGTGTTGCACAGTGGAGATCAATGAAATTGAGGAAGAAGTTGCAGATAAGGAAATTACAGAAAAGGGCAATGAAGACCACAAGGTGTTGGAGAATGAGCAACTGAAGGAAAATACAATCTTTGAAGAGGCTACCAATATAAAGGTATCAGAGAGGGAAAATTATGAACCTAAGAGCAGAGAAGATCTCCCTTTTGCAGATATACCTCAAGGTTGGATGAAAGAACATGTTGCAGAATATAAATTAAAATCCACTCCTGCATATAGTGGAGATGATTTCTCAAGCAAGAACAATTCTGAAACATTGGTTCAAGAAGTAAATTTAGGGGATGAAGAGAACCCTCAAGTAGTCCATTTGGCATCCTGGTTGTGGCATTATCCTAATTTACTACAGAAGGTAACTTCTTTGCTCTTTACTTACAAAAGTGTCTTCGCATGGTCCTACAAAGATCTAACAGGAATACCAGAAGAGCTTGGGTTACATCGGATACCCTTAGTTGAGGGAGCCGCGTCTGTAAGAAGTAGGCCATATCGACTCAATCCGAAGTATGCAGAGGCGGTAAAAGCGGAGATTACAAAACTAGAGGAAGCAGGTATAATTGTGCCAGTAGAACATTCCAGATGGCTTTCTTCTATGGTTATTGTGCCGAAGAAAAATAGTGGAAAAATAAGGGTATGTGTTGATTTCCGTGCTTTGAATAAAGTGACTATTCAAGATGGATTTCCTCAGCCCTTCACAGAGCAAGTACTTGAAGAGGTAGCTGGTCACACTTTGTATAGTTTCTTGGATGGTTTTAGTGGCTACAATCAGATAGTAATTCATCCTGATGATAGGGACAAAACAGCCTTTGTCACTCCCTGGGGCACTTATGTCTATACTCGAATGGCTTTTGGTTTGAAGAATGCGCCAGCTTCATTTAATAGAACGATGTATCTGATATTGGGCAAATGGTTAACAACCTTTCTATGCATTTTCATGGATGACTTTTCAGTATTTTCAGGTACAGATAGAATGGCAGCAGTTCAAGATTTCCATGACCATTTGGAAAATCTAAAAGAAATCTTTGAGCAATGTCTCAAAACAGGTTTGAAATTGAATCCTGATAAATGTCACTTTTTGGTCACTAAGGGCACTCTTCTTGGTCACATAGTATCTGCTGAAGGTATAACTGTTGACCCTGCAAAGGTTACATCTATTCTTTCCATGCCAATTCCACAAAACCCAAAGGAAGTGCAAAGTTTCTTGGCCCATGCAGGGTATCACAGAAGATTCATTAGGATGTATTCGGAAATTGCTAAGCCCTTGTCAAGGCTTACCAGCAAAAAGATCCCTTTCTCATGGAGTGCTGAAGCTGACAAAGCATTTTGTGAACTAAAGTTGAGGCTATGTACTGCTCCACTTTTAAGTGTTCCTAATTGGTCATTGGAATTTCATGTGCATACAGATGCTAGTCTTCATGCTGTTGGTGCAGTTCTAGCTCAACCATCATCTCATAAAGTGGATAGACCTATCTCTTATGCAAGCAGACTACTCAACCAAGCTGAAAGAAATTACAGTACAACGGAAAGAGAAGGTTTGGCTATCGTATTTGCTCTTCAAAAGTTTCGACATTATCTCCTTGGTGTACATTTCATTGTTATCTCTGATCATCAGCCCTTGAAGTATTTGATAAACAAGCCTAGAGTAGCTGGAAGGATTTGGAGATGGTTACTTCTATTTCAAGAATTTAATTTTGATATTCATATTAAGCCAGGAAAAGAGCACTACATGGCAGATCAAGTGTCCAGGATGGCAAGGAGCGAAAAGGCAACAGGTATTAATGATGAATTGGTGGATAGCAATCTTTTTCTAGTAGCAATCCGGACTGGTTGGTATGATGAAATTCTCCATGTTCTGACTACTGGAAAGATCCCAAAACACTTGACACCTGTAGAAAAGAGAAGATTGCTCCTGAAAACCAAGGCATATTCTCTTATAAATGGAAATTTATATAAATACTGTCAAGATGATATATTGAGAAAGTGTGTCTATCCAGAGGAGGTAAATCTTCTACTAGAGGCTGCACACAATGAAGGACATCTAAAGGGGGAAGAATTGGCTCATAGAATCATCCACAAAGGTTTATGGTGGCCTCATATTTTCAAGGATGCAATCAAGTTTTCTAAAGAATGCCACATCTGCCAGAGGTGTTCTCCCGCGCCAACCAGATTAAATTACCAACCATTAGTCATATCTACCGGATGGCTTCCATTTGAACGATGGGGTCTTGATTTCATAGGGCCAATTAGCCCAACTGGGCAACCAGGAGATAAAAAGTATATTTTGATGGCCACATGTTATGCCACTAAATGGATAGAGGCTAAAGCTACTGTGGACTGCACGGCTTTAACAGTAGCTAAATTTATGTATAAACGTATTTTCTCAAGATTTGGTTGCCCACTGGAAATTACTAGTGATAGGGGCACACATTTTGTAAATCGATTGCTCCAGTTTATATTTGACAGGTACAAAATCTTCCATAAAAAATCTTGTGCCTACTACCCAAGGGCAAATGGTCAAGCAGAAAGCTCCAATAAGATTTTGATCGGACTACTTCGCAAATTATCTTTTGATCATCAAAGCTCTTGGCCACTAGCACTAATTGGTGCAATCTGGGCTTTCAGAACCACGAAGAGGGGAACCACAGGCGAAACTCCATTTCGGTTAGTATATGGGAAAGAAGCATTGGCACCATTCGAGTTCATTATCAGAAAGGAACTAGGAATCAAAACCATTGGAATTGAACCCCCCATTCAGAGATTGGTGGCATTAGAAGAGTACAGAGAAGGGGCAATGCAGAAACTTCTGGTGACACAAGAAGAGCGCAAGAGATTGCATGACAGGTATCTGAGATCCAAGGAAGTTCAGGAAGGGTCCATGGTTTTAGTGCATCAAGTCTCGGCAATTTCAACTAAATTGGCCCCCAAATGGACAGGACCATATAAGGTTATCAATGTATTACCACATGGTGCAGTGCATCTGGAAGATCTGCAGGGTAAAAGGATGCCCCTCGTCAATATCTCCAGGGTAAGGAAGTATCTCAATTAGGTCAAAATGGAAGCATTCCACCCCTTGTACATACAATGTTTCTTTTCAGTAATTGCAGAATAACTAGATCTCATTGAAATAAGTAGAATAAGGAAGAAATTGCACCAGGGACGGTGCAAAAGCTTGATGTGGGGGTCTGTAGAGGTCGGAAACTCTCAGATGCCGTGGGCTGCAGCTTCAGGAAGTGTTCAAGTGCTCCTTTCCATTACATGGACATATTTGAGTTCTGAGCAGTCGTTGCTGTCATCTTTTCTTTGCTACCTCGGTTGTTTTGATACTTATCTCTCTCTATCCCCTTCTCTCTTTCCCCTTTCTCTCTCTTTTCCTCCCTCTCTCTCGGTCTCTCATTCTATCCCTCTCTCTCTCTCTCTCTCTCTCTTTCTTTTGCTCTCTTTCTCTCTCTTTCTCTCTCTCTCTCTTTCCTCCTCCCTCTCTCCCTTTTTCTTTCTCTCTCTCTCTCTCTCTCTCTCTCTCTCTTTCTCTCTCTCTCTCTCTCTCTCTCTCTCTCTCTCTCTCCCTCTCTTTTCTCCCCTCTCTCTCTCTTTCCACGTCCCTACCTTTCTCTCTCTCTCTCTCTCTCTCTCTCTCTCTCTCTCTCTCTCTCCCCCCTTCTTCGCTCTCTTCCCCCGCCATCCCCGCTGCCCACCCCGCCACCCCCCGCTATCTCTCCGCCCGCAGCCCCGCGCGCCCCCGCATCCCTCCCCGCTCACCCCCGCCAGCCCTCCCCGCATCCCTCCGGCCACTCCCACCTAGCCCCCGCCAGTCCTCCCCGCCACCCCCCCGCCATCCCGCACCCCGCAGCCCGCGACCCCGCCCACACCCCGCAGCCCCGCCATCCCGCACCCCTCTCTCTCTCCCTCTCTCCACCCTCCTGCATCCCGTATCCCGCAGCCTCGCAGCCCCGCTCTTTTCCCCCGCCCCCGCTGCCTTCCTCCCCCGCCCCCCCCCCTCATCTCTCCGCCCCGCCCTCACCTCCCGCCTACACCCGCCCTCACCCCCTGCACTCCCCGCCCCCCTCATCTCTCCGCCCCGCACTCACCTCTCGCCTACACTCACCCTTGCCCGCCACCCTCCGCCCCCTCACACCCGTACCCGCCACCCCCCGCCCCCTCACACCCACCCCTCTACCCGCCCGCACCTGCCACCCGCACCCGCCACCCTCCGCCCCCTCACACCCGCACCCGCCACCCTCCGCCCCCTTACATCCACCCCTCTATCCGCCCGCACCCGCCACCCTCGCCCGCCACCCTCCGCCCCCTCACACCCGCACCCGCCACCCCCCGCCCCCTCACACCCACCCCTCTACCCGCCCGCACCCGCCACCCGCACCCGCCACCCTCTGCCCCCTCACACCCGCACCCGCCACCCTCCGCCCCCTTACACCCACCCCTCTATCCGCCCGCATCCGCCACCCGCACCCGCCACCCTCCGTCCCCTCACACCCGCACCCGCCACCCCCCGCCCCCTCACACCCACCCCTCTACCCGCCCGCACCCGCCACCCCCCGCCCCCTCACACTCCCGCACATCCTCGCCCCTCCGCACATCCTCGCCCCTCACACACTCACATCCCCACACATGCGCACATAACCCCTCGCATGCACACCCACTCACATACACACACCCACATGCACGCACACACACATATGCACACGCACCCATGCAATCACATGCACACTCACACACATATACCCACATCCTCAAATGCACACCCACACCTACCCCCTTCAATTACACATGTGCACCCCCTTGCACGCACACACCCACCCACACACATACCTCCACACACACGCACCCACACACTCACACATAAGCACATGTACTCATGCATACACACATACCCCCACACACAAGCACATACATGTACTCACACAAAATGCAGACACACCACAATTGTACCCGCACACATACATTTCCCCACACACACAGTCATTCGTGCACACACCCCCTCTCATGTACACACACACACCCCCATGAGGTCAGTAAGAGCACGCATGACACTGAAGGTGGTGTCTATATCATGTTTCAACATGAAGAAAGGGAGGAATACATGACTTCAGATACTTATGAGTGGAGTTGTTCGATGGGCACTATTCTTGAGGATGGTGTATGGAGATGACCCGTGATGCTGACACAATGACTTTTGGGAGCTCAGAGGAATGCTATTTGAAGCCTCACATGATTAAACCACTACATGAACACTAGGACTGGATGAGCAGATGAACCAGTCGGCATCATATGAATTGCCGGGATTAAATCAGTGAGGAAGTAACAAAACTGCAAAATGAGAATCTCAGATTGCAAGTAAGAAAAAAGGGTAAAAGGTAATTGTTAAAAGTAAAAGTGGATGAACAAATGTTGCCGCCAACCATTCACGGCGACTACCTATTTTTGTGGATCTAATTCAAATCAAGTGGAGTATTTGAATTACCCCTCCAATCTTGGGCAATCAACCGCCGCGTGATCGGTGGACGTGAAGATTCGGCAAGGCTCTCTTGGCCTATTGAGGCCTATAAAATCAAGGGATTTGTGCTCATTTGGGTACACACTTTTTGGTACATTTTTTTGGAGTTACTTTGACGCGTGTATACGTGCAGAAGTTCTCTCTTGCACTTGGTGGTTTCATGCCTATTGTAGGAGCTACTCTGTAGTGTGGATACAGAGGGTAGGCTTCTCAGTGGAGGGCTATGAGCACTATAGTGTAAGAGAGTGTCTTGGATTTTCTTTCTTTTCTGTGAGACACTATTGGTGTTAAGCTCTATTCTCTTGAGCAATTCCTTCATCATTTGTATTGATCTGTATTTATCTGCATAGAGTACCACGAAGCTCTGAGCATTAGTTTTTGAGCATTTCCTTGACAAATCTTGTAATCATCTGAATCGAATCAAGAAGTGTATGGTCTTCCTTGGTCAATTGTTGTCCATATTTTCTAAAGTATCTCCTTGTTATCTACCTGATCACAGAAATGTTAAAGGGTATACTTCCCTAAAGAGAACCCCCCTTGAGTAGGCGACGTACTGGATGTGTTAATCTTTAATCTCTACTTTTGTTAAAAGTGGATACCCCAGTACCTCCTCTACAGTTTGGCACGCCCGGTGGGACCTTTGCATTTCTGTGAGAGGTGTTTTTCCCTATTGCAATTGCGAATAGGTACATGACCCATACACGAGCAGATAAGGAATCTCTTCGTGTTTGAAGGAGCCTTAACAAGTTAGCAATAACCACGGCTAGTGAGTCTACCTCCCCTCTGTCCTCCCTAAATTTATCTATTGATTTGGGTGCGACACCATTGTCAAAAGAGGGGTATACGAGAACTCTAGACTTCTCCTCAGATACGTCCGAAGAAACACCAATACAAATGGAGGATCTCTCTCATTTGCTCTCCAGATTAAACATCAAATTCCCTACCTTCAAGGGACATGCTTATGAGGATGCTGATGATCATGTGAGGAGATTCATCTCTTTATGTCGTGGGCGAGGTCTGCAGAATAGAGAAGATGCAATGTTAGCACTTTTTCCATCCACATTGGAGGGTCTTGCAGATAAATGGTATAGTCAATACGCAGATGGCCATTTCACTACATGGGAGGCTCTGAAGGCGGCTTTCTCACAAACATTCCGACCAAGTGATTCTTCGGAAAGGGCTCTAGATCAGCTAGAAAATTTGAAGCTGAGATCAGGTGAATCTTTTCATGAACTTCACACTAGGACTAAAAGAGGAACCAAAAGAAGAAGGGAGAAGGAGGTCTTTTATAAAAAAGGTTTACTTTTAAAGTCTATAGGTCACTACCTACACAAGGAAGTTTAGGACATGCATTCTTTTACAAGAACGAATGAGGATCCTGCTTAATGTAATAATGTCTAATGTATCTAGAAGTCCTTACTAAAGGCCTCAATGATTTTCATAGGTACTATTTTAATTTAATCCTAAGGACTTAATGAAACAATGATTTCGCCTTAGTTCCTTTGAGTCTTTTTGATGCATCAAATGATGTCTTTCGAGAAGATAAATGGTTCTTGATACCTTGGTGTTCAACTGTCACAAGTGCTAGTCCAATCCGTAGAAGCATCCTTGCTAAGAGGTTTTGAATGCTAAACCTTGTTGTCCGATGGCTCCTACTATCCTAATACATGGTGCAACCACCTATAGAGCCTTGAGAGTTGTCCTATGAGTTGTTAACTTCAGGTGATCGAGTCAATTGTAGTGGTATATGACACTCTCTTCATGTTTTCTCCTTCTCAATTCTCATTAGGTGATATTGTTTGAGCCTCTATTGCATGATCCCTCAATAGCTAGCTCTATGATTCTCCTATGCCTGCTATGGGATTGCTTCATTCAAGTCCGTGGCATCAAAGAGGCCTTGCAGAGTGGTAACTTTAGCTTGGCTATCGGATGCCTCTGAGAGCAAAATAAGAGTTAATATTCTTGCTAGCCAACTTGATGGTATAGTATCTCCTTCTAATTATGCTGTACTAACCAATCCTATGGGAGGAAGCGATGTTTGACTATCCCCTTGCTAATCGATTGATGATCTTGCCGATGCCATTAGGGTGCATTGCTTCATAGTGCCATTACCTCCTTACTAGATTGATGAACAAGTAGGGCTCACGAAGGATGAGTACAATCTTGCTATGTGGCGTTAGTTTTGCTAATTGACACCTCCAATCATGCGTGCTACCCAATTGAGCCTCCACTAGACAAAAGCCTCACCAAATGCTTTGCTAATCTATTGATGGTCTTTCTTGCCTTGCTATTCAAACCTTCAACTTGCTAGATAATGCTTTCTGATGTCTTGCTCTACATTAGGGGAAAAAATGAACCCTGAATGGGCCTTTTAGATTAAGGAGTGATTAGCCATGGACCAATGAGAAGAGGGTGGTGGCCACAGTCTAGTCCCTTAATCACATAGACTAGGCATAGGCTTCCCTTGTTTTTGTGTGGTCAAAGAGCTAGAAACCATCTAGAATTGGTGGTTTTTCTTTCAAGATGGTTTTGAGAAACGCGAAACTCATTTAGAGCCATCCGATTCATAGAATATCTAAGGGCCACGATTGAGTTTAAAAAGTCAAGGCACGGGTCAATTTGCACCCTTGGATTAGCTGGGGATTGAATGGCTGAGATCCATGCAATCATTACAAGAGGCGCCTTTTGGAGAGAACCGTTGGATTTTGGCTTCAATCGAATGGTCCAATTTGAATTGTCCGAAATTTCAGCGCCTCAATTTGTAGCCATTAGATCTAGGAAGAATCTGATGGCTTGGATTCACCCCAAACATCAAAAAGGTGCCATCGAATTGTAGCCACTAGATCTGCCTCATATCTGACGATCGAAACACATCCGAAAAAGAGGCTCAGCCTCATTCGCACGCATCCATTCGATTTGGGATGATCGGATGACCGTTGTTTTTGCAGAGATGTGCACAAGTCTTGTCCCCACTCCCATGGAGTCTGACAACTTCTCTCTCTACTCTCACATGGAATTTAAATTAAGCCATCGATTAGAAGTATCCAATGGCCACGAATCCTCACGCCTGAGAGCTCAAATTCGAAAACTTTTATCCTATTATTTTATTCAACAATACCATGGTGGTTTTGTGTGCCTACTAAAACCCATAGATTAAGCTTTTTAATCCCTGAGAATTAGGGATCCTTACAAGGCCCATGCAAGAGCTCACTTTTTCCCCTAATGAAGCCAGTTGATATTCGAGCTATTCGATATGAGCCGACTGATGGATGCAAGATTTGAAGATTGGGGCTCAACTTTGCGAGAGGTTTGAGCTGCCTGATGTTTTGTTATATGATACCTCAATATGCAATGCTAATTGATGCCTTCCCAAAATACTTGTTGATGTTGCTTTGTAGCACTCTCAAGGGGATTTTGTGTGCACTTGGATGGTTCAATATAGAAAGCTACAATTGTTCAAGCCTGCATAGCATAGTGGTTGATGCTTTGAGTCTCTAGAAGGAAGTCTTGAGTTCAAATCTTGGCTGGACATATCCATGAGTTACCAAAGATGGGTGTCCATGAGTTCTCCAAGATGGGTGCCTCTACCTTAGGACGTCAGGTATGTCTTTCCAATTCATTGTACTCTCAAAGAAATATAGAAAGCTACAATGCTTCTTTTGACCGAATTCCTTATAGAGGTGTTTTTATTTTACCCAATATTTTATGTAGTTAATAGTCATGCTTTGTGGGATATGGGGGTCCTATAGGTACTACGACTAATAACCTGTAGAGTTGTACTTTCAAAGTTAAAGCTTGGAAGTTCAGAGAGTAGCCGCCTGCCGAACCTCCTTAACAAAAAAAGAACAGTCATGCTTCCCACACTTTGGGCCGTTTCTTGAGACCCGCTTGTGGTGAAGTGATTTGACGGGCCTACTCACCTCAAAGGCTCCTTTCATTAGTGATTTCCACATTAGCTGTGTGCTTCTTTTGCAAAGAGGTTCTCTATCTGATAGCAATTGCTTGGAAGTATGAACTTGTAGCTCCTAGCAGGCATGCGCTATTCACTATTTGAAGTAGGATAGCTCTGTGATGCTCCTTTGGACCCCTAGCTCACTGCCTAAAGGAGTGCACGCGTATATGATGACTCGAAGTAGAGTGCTAAACATTCTAAGACTAATCAATGGTCTTTGTGATACTCGATGTGTAATCTAATAGCTAAAGCTTGCTTTTGGATGATAGATTTAAAAAAGTGTTTCTTATCAAGAGAATTAGTCAATGCATGTTGGAGAGAGGTTGTTGAAACTCTTAGTCTCTTAGGTATTACACTTCTTAACGATGGTTCCTTGGTCTTGAATCCCTTGGTTGAAACTTCTTTGTTGGCACTCGTGTTGCTTACCTCCAAAAATAGTTGGAGAGTGAGCACATGAATGAAGGAGATTTTATGAGCAATTTTTGATAAAGATCAAAGATTTGAAAGAGCAATTGATTAGGCTTGATGAAGTTTTCCTAGATAATTATAGTTCACTTGTGCAAAATGTTCTTAATGATCGTTTGGATTCATGTTAGAGTTTTGATTCTACTCTTTATCTTGTTTAGAATGAAGAATGGGCATTTACTATTGTTTGCATTTATGAACCATCTTCACATGAGGAGTGTATATCTGTAGAAGACTTTGATGTTATGTATTTTGATAGTGATGCAACCAAACATTGTACATGGCTAGGTTGAGGTGTAGGGTTCTTCGAGTCTGCTTTATGGGAGGATATCACATGTTTCTTTGTGTTTGATGCATTCTTGGGGGTCTGAATTTGAGGCTTCCTTTTTTGAGTGTGTAGGTGTGCCTTGGGGACCTAGATTTGTCAACTCATGATAGATGGAGAATGACGGCATGGTGAACTTTCTTAATCAGTTTTCTTGAACATGATCAAGGGCCAAAAATAGCCTTCTCTTGACCTTCCTTGGATATAATGTCCAAGATCACTTTTGAAGGTGCTTGCTCTTCTATTGAACTCTCCTCTTTATGTGATTGAGAATGTTCCTCTCATTCACTCTTGATGAAAACATCATCGCATGACATTTCTATTTGGAAGCACACAAGAATGAGGGTCTTGTGGTGCACTCAAGCATTCAATATTAGGTGCAAGGTGTCAGGGGAGCACTAGATTGTGCCTTTTGACTAGACTAGAAAATATTTTAGAATAACATTTTGGATTACAACTTCATCCACATAGGGAAAATAATACAAGAATATATAAGTGATACAAGGCATCCCACAACCCAGGACTGATTGGTATGAATAACTAGGATAGAGATGATACAAGAGATACCGTAGGTATGAAGCAAGATATCTACACTACAAGAACTCCCTTTAAAGAGATGAACTGGATACAAGAAATAACTCGACAAGATCTCGTACTATGGATTACACTAGGACAAGGTTAGATGTCTAGTATACTAGGCCAGACAAGAATAGAACAAGGAACAAGACTAAAACTGAAGTTGGAACTTGGAAAGTACTTACTTAGAGATCATGATTCCTTGAGCTCTGAAGAATGGCATTAGAAAGACTGAGAATATATGTGGCCAACCCCTCCTTATGTAGGTTTTCAAGGGTGGTTCATCAATGGTGGTTATGAATTTATGTAATTGATGATGTCATCAACTGACAATAAGACCTGGGGACCACATGGAACTTTTAACCGATCATGAGATATAGAAGTCACATGGAATCTGAGGTTGAGGATAGTTTCCTTTGTCCATGATATCATCTCCCCCTCAAGCAATGAGTTCCACAAGGAGCTGTCATGTTCACTGGTCTCCACTTCATTGGACTTTTCTTATGAAATTCTCAAACCTTGATTTATGCGCTCTGAAGGTTTTCTGCAGGCTCCCAAGTATGTCTTTTGATATCATATCCTTTCCACTGAACAAGGTACTCCAATCTTCCTTGAGATATTCTAGAATCTAGGACATGCTCAACTTTAAATTCTTCATCATCATCAATCTTGATAGGTGGTGAAGGACTAGCTCTCTCCCCCTCAATGGTGGAATCTGATATGGTTTCAACATGGAAACATGTAAAACAAATGTATTCTCATGGTACTTGGTAGTAGAGTTTGAAAGTGACTCGATTAATCTCGGCCAAGATGATGAATGGACCAAATCTTTGATGATCTAGCTTTGCACAAGGCCTTGAAGTTTGCAAAGTATTTTTGAGTAATCAATCTTTATTCCCATTGAGTTATTTGTGAATATTCATGAGGTACTAGGCCTTATCTTTGGCTGTTGGGTTCTTGACATAATTTGAGAGATGCTTTCGATAATTTTCAAAGAAGGGAGTCTTCTTGGTAGATGTTCATCATTGTTGTTATAGGCAAACTTTGCAAAGGGTTAAATATCAAACCAATCATTTTGATGATAATTGATGGCATACTATTCTAGGACTTGATTCACTTAAATTGTTTTTCCATCAGTATGTAAATGATTGGCTGTAGGCAATTCAATTTGAACACCTAGGAGCTTGCAAAGACTGTTCCAAATGATGGATATGAACTATGGACCTCGATCACTAACAATATCAACATGCAATCCATGAAGTCTAAAGATATATCTGAGAAAAATTCTAGCAGTGGTTGCACTTGTGCTTGCCTTGGTACTTGGAATGAAGCGCACTATCTTTGTAAACCTATCCACTATAATAAGGATGGCATCATAATTATCCAACTTTGGTAGATTTGTGATGAAATCCATAGATAATGAAGCCCATGGCCTTTTTGGAATAGGTAAAGTTTGCAAAAGCCCATGGGGTTTATGTCATGGTACTTTAGATCTATTGCAAATGTCACAGGTTTGGATATATTCTTTGACCTCCTTCCACATTTGAGGCCACCAAAAATCCCTTGATATTAGTTCCATTGTTTTATTTTCTCCAAAATGACCTAGTGCAAGGTTATCATGACGTTGTTGAAGTAATTGGATCTTGGGCTTTCCTAGAGGCACATACAATAGGTTCTTATAAAATAGTAACCCATCCTTTTCCTAGAACTCATTTACTTCTCGAAATTTTCCATCTTGAATTTTTTTCTTGACATTACAAAACAATTCATCATGTGGTAGATTCTCATGAATCAAATGAGTCAAAGCTAAACCTTCATGGTTGCTTGAAGAGATAGATGCTAACTGGAGTTGTTTAGGCTTGATTAATACACTCTCTTGTTAATCAAAGGCCTCTTCACCTTTCTTTGGTGCAAGGTAGTATTTTCTTGACAAGGCATGTAGCTCACATTGTTGATGTCCTAGACGATATGTGATGGCAAAGTCGAACCTGGATAACAAGTTACTCCATTGAGATTGCCTTCTATTGAGGATGCAAGTGGTCATAAAATACTCCAAATTCTTATGATCTGTATACATAGTAATTCTATGGTCTTCTCATTCTAGATGGCGATGCTAGGTATCACTGATGCATCCACTATTGCAAGAAGTTATTTATCATGGCTTTCATAATTAATCTCTAGAGGGAGAATTTCCTTGAGTGATATGAAACTGGATGTAGGTTTCCATTATTTTCATGTTGGGATAGAATGACCCCTAAGGAAAGGTCTGATGCATCTGTCTCTAGGAAGAAAGACTTTGTAGGATCAGGATGAACTAGAATTGGAGCAATGATGAATGCTGATTTCAAGGTTTGAAAAGCTTTTTCTCCTTCTTTGGTCCATGAAAATTTTGCACTTCTTTTAAGTTTCTTGAGAGGTTTCACTATCTTGGAGTAAACTTTGATGAATACCCTATAAAAATTGGCAAACCCTAAAAAACATTATACATCTCAAATACATGAAGGCATTTTCCAATCAAGGATTATCTCAATCTTCTTAGGGCCCATAAACATCCCTTTCTCTAAGACAATGTACCCTAAAAACTCCACTTTTATTTGATGGAAAGAGCACTTATCTGATTTAGCATATAAAACTTTTTCTCTTAGTTTCTCTAGGACTATCTTTAGATGACATTCATGATCCTCTAGATTCTTTGACAATATCAAGATATCATCAATCGATATTACCACAAAACCATTTAGATACTCGCAAAAGATATCATTCATCATATGATGAAAGACAATTGGAGCATTTGTGAGACCAAATTGCATAACTACATACTCAAAGTGCACATACCTTGTTTGAAATGCTATCTTCCATTAGTCTCCTTCTCTGATGCTCACAAGATTGTAAGCTCCTTGAAGGTCAATCTTTGTGAAGAACTTTACTTTCCCAAGGCATTCCAAGAGCTTTGATATGAGTGGTAGAGGGTATTTGTTCTTTATATTTACTTTATTTAACCAACGATAGTCTACACACATTCAAAGAGTCCCATCCTTCTTGTTTACAAATAGGATAGGGGCCCTTGTAAGAGACTTTGAGTGTGTGATAACCCCTTGGCTAGATTTTGATCAGTATTCTTATGTGATTCATTAACTTCATCTAGGCATAGTTTATACATTGTTCTAAAGGGTGGTTGTGCTCCCTCTTGAAGTTCTATGGCACAATCATAAGGTTTGTGCTCCAGGAGGATATATGCATTCTTCTTCTCAAAGACATCTTGAAAATTTTGGTACTGACTAGGTAGATTTATTGGATCATCTTTCTTTGACTCTTGGGCTTGTACGAAACATATCATATATGCCGGTTCCTTCCTTACTACATGCATGAAGAATTTGGCTCCTACATATGTTGGGTTCTTTTGGATATCTTGATGAGTGATTTTATTCTTCTCTTAATTAATGTCAGGATTATGTTTCTTTAGCTAGGGCATTCTGATGATAACACACTTTATCGGGGTTGATATTATATTAAAACATATGTGGAAATCATGATCACCAAGATGTAATTTTAATGGTGTGGTTTCCTTGGTAATATTCTCGGATGCTAGAGATCGTCCATCCGCTACTTCAACTACTACTAGTTTGTTCTTTTGAAGCAGTAAAATCTTGTGTTTCTTAACAATCCTTCATCGATGAAACATGTGGAGGCTCCTGAATCAATCATAAATATAAGGGAGAGGGTCTTCTTAGGCATGAACAACTTGATAGGGGTAATACATGCTTCTATGGGTGCTGTTGGAATTATAAGACCCTTTCTTATATCATGGTCTAGCTGTACAATCTCCTTAACAACTGGACTTCCTCATTTCCATGCTATACAAGGATTATTGTGACTCTAGAGTTTGTTCTCTTGTTGGGACAATTAATTGCAATATGGCTAGGTTTTCCATAGTAGAGGCATAACTTGCTATCTCTCCTTCTGTGTTTTTCCTATGCAGTTAGAGGTTGGAACCTAGTTATGTCTATATACATACGTTCATACATAGGTTCTTCTCTATGAGTGGGCTAGAAGGGTTTCCATTGGAAAAGTCTTCCTTCTACCTGTTTTTCTTTTTCCTTTCAAAAAAGCAGTTATCACATTGAATGTCTTGGGTGATGTATTCATTCAAAGTCTTAACCTTTGGCATTGTGAGTAGAAGGTCCTTCAAATCATCTCTTAAAACCCATCTAAATTTGGTTACGAAATAACCTTCATGCCAAGTGAGATCACATAGCTTGAAATGGTTTTCTCATTTGATTCCATCCAAGAGAATGATGGGCACATGAGAAGCTAACTTGAACTTAGACATGAAATTGAGCATTAAAGTTCAATAAATGTGCATTAAGCTTGCATCAAAGGTGAAGTTGCATCGTAATCAACTTAGCAAGACATAAAGACTTATGAAAATTTGAATATCCATTCCTCTTAGAAGAGTTTAAAAGTTTTCTCGTTTTATGGATTGATTCTCCCTTAACAGCGAGTTGTAACAAACAAGAACTATGTCTTAAAAAGAGAACACCCTCTTCAAAAATCAAGCAAATTGTAACTAACCTTTGAGATTCCTTTATACCAGTATACATATATTTCAAAAATGAAGTGAAAATATGTGATTTTTTGACATTTTCTGTCATTTTTCATAAAAAAAGAGCTCAAAATGTAGTCAAAATTTCACTAGATAAGACATTAACATGTCCAAAATCTATATGATAAGACATTGATGTGTCCAAAATCTATATGATAAGACATTGACATGTCCAAAATCTATATAAAGAATGTAAAATTGAATAAATCTTATAAAAAAATTAACATTTAAGACATATTTTCAATGGTTTGATATCCTATTGTTATTCAAAATTGCTATGAAACATGGTTTCGTTAAGCAAACTTCTTTGAGGCATTTACATTAGCACACTATTACAGAGTTTCAATGCAACTCACAACTATGTCAATCTATTTCTACACCCTCATCATCTCATGCACTTGATTGAGTCTGATATTGTTGAGAGCTCTCTTCTTCTTCTTCTTCTTCTTCTTCTTCTTCTTCTTCTTCTTCTTCTTCTTCTTCTTCTTCTTCTTCTATATCCGCAAGAGCTCTATCTTCATCGATGTACATACCAAATTCTGTAGGATCATGCACAAATCTTCCTGTTTGCCTATGATTTGCTGTACCACATACATCTGGAATTTTGCTTTATCATATTGATGGTTGCTTTCCTCAAGTGACCTGTTTTTGTTAAGGAAAAATCATAAATAACAATATCTACATCATCCATTTTAAGAGTGGATGTGCTTCGAATATTCTTTTTCTTTTTTGAGCTTGTTCATTTAGTATCACACACCATCTCTAAGTTATATTTACCTGTGAATGCATTACTACTTTTAGTGTAATGCCAATGCACCATCAAAGCCTCTATTCTTCTTTGATCAATATCTTTAGTGACCTCTAAAACCTTTGCAATCCAAAATGGTCTGGTAGCCTCATCACCATCATTCATTGATCTTTGTGTACAAAAATCCCATGTGAATGGAACATCAACTGTCCAATGACCTGCAATATATACTTTATAATCTCTTCTTGATGATTGAAAAAGTCATACCACCAAGATACATCTTAATCTCCAGCATATTTTTTTGCATGCTCAATATGTCTCTTTTTTTCAATGAGTGCATGCATCCAGCTTTTACTTTGATCAACCACATTTCCACATCTTTCTGTATTGTTTTTATCTTCATATGGTGATTGTTTTGCACCATACATAGACAAATTAGGCACTTGCAACAAGAATCTACATCCCTCTTTAGGCTCCCACCTAGGAGAAGATGAATACTGCTTTGAAAATAAAAGGGTTATGTCATCAACCCTCCTCATCAAGAATACATGGTTGAAGCTAATATTGTGCAATGGAGCCAAAACCTTAGCACTGTTATCAAGGCCCATTGAGCAAAAGTGCTTAAAGTTATAAATCTGTGTGAGGGGTTGAACTTTCGATTTTCGAGTATATGCTTCTGAAATCAGCTCAGATAAAATCGGAAGAGTAAAAGCATTGTTACGTGCCAACTTCTTAGAGAACGTACTGAAAATTTGGTCAATGTGATCATGAGTGTGCCCAACCAGAAGGAAATTTACCTTAACCTTTTGGAATACCTGTTTATCAACAAGCATGCATAAATATCCAAAGACTGTATAATTTTTATTCTCTCTTATAGTATTATCAAGTTGCAAATACAGAGTTGGTGGCAAAAGACCCTTCCATGATTGCAAAACCCGATGAATGATAGTAACTGTAAGGTTTGGATCATTATGCACATTCGGATATGTGAAGAAAACCTTGGACATTAGAGTTCCATTGTATACCAAAGCACGAACCAAATTCATTTGCACAAGGACTTCATCTCCAATGCCCTTAGGGATGCGATAAAAATGTGGCAAACATGTTTTTTTTAAATCCATACCATCGATCAACAAACACATATAACACTCCAAATTTTTGAGTGCTTTACTTCAATGATGAATTGATTCCTTTCTCTCTAAAGCTTGACTCTCATGATGGTTGTTTAGAAGGGTTTTAAAATTATCTTGTTCTTGTGGTGTTGTAGCCCCCTTTGCCATGTTTTTCAAAGTGGTGCAAACTGAATATTCACCCATTCTAACTTTACAAGGAATAGACACATTGTTAAACTCTTGCTTCCATAATCGAGTAAAGTGACAATACAACACATAATTCTCACTTCTATTTTCCATGTCTTCTTTATATATTTGAAATACCTCTCGAAGAGCAAAGTTATATGGCAAGTGCAACTTTCTAGTTGTAGGCATAACCTCACAGTGCAAGCTAAAATAGTTCATCATCCAATTCATTACATGACATCCAACAGATCCTTTGGTCCCAACATGGAACATATCCAAAATGAGATCCCCATTCATAAGCCCCTGTTGAACCCTATGTATTCTAAAATTTCCCACACCCATTGCAATTTTACATGCAGCCCTACAACATCGCATCCCTTGAGTAAAGAAATATTCAAAAGCAACACGTGTTACTGACATGTTATCCTCAATCATTTGCATGTGAGAAACAAGGTATATATCCTGCCTTTCACTATCTAAATGGAGGAATTTCTCTCTTAGGTGCTTTAGTTTCTTCATTTCTAAATTGTACAAACATTTCAAACCACAACAATGCTTCACAATATCCAATGCAACCTGTCTATCTGAAGTAAGAAATTTAAATCTTTTTTGACTTACTTCACGAGGCCTTCTTTTAAAATGTAGATTGAGCTTGCTTTGCCTGTCTTTTGCTCCACATGCACTTGAGTTAGAAGGGATATCAATGGCTAGATCAGATGGGAGATCACGAGGTGCATTTGGTTGAGCAGCATTGCACTGTGAATTGGATAACTTAAATGACTCAACAGAAAATATAGAATGATGATCAACACATTCTAAACCATGGAGATCATCACTTATGAGGAAAGGGCCAACTGAGAACAATGAATTTGAAACTATATCAATATGAGTAGAGGAAGCTGATGCCCAAGCATCCACTAAAAAGATTGAGCTCATCGTCACTTACTTCAAAGAGGACCGAAGATGAATTAACCTTTTAAATGAGTAGAAGTCCAAGATCAAGTGAAAATGTCACATCAAATGTCACATCAAGTACACATGAAATCAAAAGTTTAATAATAATAATAATGGTTGATTCGTTAATCCTAAAAATAAATAGATTCTTTTACAAAAATATATAATCTCAAGTGATTATATAAATCAATGACTAACTAATCTAACCGAATAAATCCAATTTCTAACTAGATCTATCAACTAGTCCCATTCACTTGTAACTTGTTAGTGAAACCATAATGTAGTCATTTCTTCATCTTTGATGTACTTCTTTATGTATTGTGAAGCGCTTTTTCTTTTTTTTTGAAGATTGTAGATCGAACAGTGTCCGTTAGGCAATGTGGCACAAAATAGTTAAGTTAGGAAGCTTTTAGTCTCAGTTCTTGATTCTCGAGGCATAATCACTTTTGGTGAGACTTAAATTCCTCACGATTGGAATGCACTATCCCCTGGCCAAGTAAAAAAGAACCGCCTGAAAAAGTATTGACTCTGCTCATTTGCACACTAAGTTGTACAAAGCTTAATGAACATACGACATCTTTGTAGTGGCAATCCAAGAGTAAAAATACCTCAATATAATGTAGGTCTTATACTACAAGTTCAACATAGCAACTGCGAAGCATAGAATGATATCTTTGGGTGATGTCCTAATGGAAATCACATATTAATCATTGATGGAGTATCTATGAAAGATATATTGCAATGTATGTGTGGAAAAGAGTGGCACAATGTCATGAACATCAATAGGGAGCCTAAAAAAATGCACTATCTTGTCTAAGGTGGCAACATGCCCTTGGTTTGCCAAAGGAACCTACCATGCAACCTATGAGGTTGGATGGAAAACAATGGTATGGGTGATGTAATTGGCTACTGGATGCGTTATTGGTATCAAATGAGCATATGCAAACACATCACTTTTTCATCAATGAATGGCAATCCAAAACTATTCAGATAGACAAAGAAACACTCAAAGTCTGAGCACCACCCCCAAGCTCTCAAGTCCAAAGATGCAGATGTTTCAAGGAGTGGTAGCCTATTCCAAAAGAGTGCATATGATCAAGGAAAGCTGTGAGATTGTAAAAGCCGATTTACTCATTTTGTTATATTCATTTCTTTTATTGCCCAACAAAGTTCCAAGTGCCTTAAGTTTGGTTATATTTTGTAAAAGAAACTGGATCCTGGTTAGATTAGTTGACTAATCTAGTTAGAAATTGGTTTCATTTAGTTAGATCCAGTTAGTCTTTGGTTCAAGTAACCCAAGTGCCTATAAATAGGAGAGGAGGAGTTCATTCTCATTTCCAAAATCCACAAGCGAGAGAGAGCAATCAAGCACAGATAGCAAAGGTGCACAGAGCTCAACAAACAAGCAAGGAAACTTTGATGGAGAAGAAGAATGTTGGCAAGAGTACCCAGAGGTAGAGAAAATCACACCACAAAAAAGGATTCTTAAAAGATTCCTTTTTATGTTTTAGGAAATAGTATCTTTTCTAGCAATTTTAGTTTTCTGTGCTCATGAACTCTCGATCCATCTTGCGATGAGATTCAATGCCGTGCATCGAGTTACGGGTGCAAGTCGATGCCAGACATTGACTTTGTGTGCAAGTTGATGCCAGTCATCGACTTTAGGGTGCAAGTTGATGCCAGGCATCGAGTTTAGGGTGCAAGTCGATGCCTGACATTGACTTGCACCCTAAAGTCAATGCCTGAGATCGACTTGCACCCTAAAGTTGATGCTTGGCATCGACTTGCACCCCAAAGTTGATGCCTGGCATCGACCTAGAAGGTCGATGGCTGGCATCGACCTAGAAGGTCGATGGCTGGCATCGACCTAGAAGGTCGATGGCTGGCATCGAATGTGGCCTGAAAGTTGATGCCAGGCATTGGCTTAAGGGTGCAAGTCGATGCTTGGCATCGGCTTTAGGGTGTAAGTTGATGCCAGGCATCGACTTTAGGGTGCAAGTCGATGCCAAGCATTGACTTTAATATGCAAGTCGATGCCAGGCATCGACTTTAGGATGCAAGTAGATACCAGGCAACGACTTTAGGTTGCAACTCGATGCCAGACATTGACTTAGTGTGCAAGTCAATGCTAGACATCGACTTTCTATGCAATTCGATGCCTGGCATCGACTTGCACCCGAAAGTCGATGCTTGACATCGACTTGCACCCTAAAGTCGATGCCTGGCATTGACTTGCACCCTTAAGTCGATGCTTGGCATTGACCCTTCAGCTTGAAAAACACATTAATGTAAGAGCTAATGCTTCTGATGCCATTTCAGGGATGCGAAGTTAAAAGGTGAGAGGTCTGTCAAGAAGCTCAAAGTGACAATGAGCTCTGTGGATCAGCATCGTGACAGAGGCATTGGTCACCAGACAAAGTCCAAGAAAAGACTTGCATCCTTATCCTCTGAGAGGGCCATCAACCCAGTTGGCATGTCATGTGGTGGACAGAGCAGCATCAAAATAGCTGAGGATGATGCAACTAGGAAGGAGAGGTCGAAGGAGATAGAAGTCATAAGGAAAGATCGTCCACTCCGGGACATGACAAACCTAGAGTGGTGCCTTGAGTATGTTGAAGAGAAGAATGCAGTCCTCCTTGTGTTTGTAGGGGCCTATGGGAGAGGCAAGATCATGACAACATAGGCCTTTCAGTATGGCCTTGTGTTCAAGCTAGACTATGAAGATGAGGATTCTGACAACCTCCTTTTCCTTGTAGAGACATCAAAGGGGCTACGAAATGTAATCTGCAAGATGGATTTCTTGTGCCCAGAGTGCTATGTGCCAAAGAGGCTTGCAGAGATCTGGAGGGACTCAATGAACCTGATTAGAGACTTGATGTCATGGATCCAGGGCAACTTTATGCCAACACAACAGAATATGACAACCCCTGTAAAGGCAAAGGGTAAGCAGTGCGTGCAAAAGAAGCCATTGAAGAGAAAGAAGGAGAGTGGCTGATGAGGAGTCTTCTGAGTCAAGCTCTAGCTCTGAGGATATTATTATTGCACCTGGTGGTGAGCTTGCATCAGGAATTCTAACTACTGAGCAGAACAAGATGAGGGAGGACATAGCTCGAAGAAAGCTTGTGAAGAAGGGGCAATTGTTCCACCTTCCAATCAATATCATCAATAGGCCACCAATTGATCCAGTCACAGGGAGGAGGCCCCTTGAGATAAGGGAGCCACATAATTTGCATGTGCAAAATCTTAAGAAGAAAATGCAGATAAATCCTCACACTACTGTTGTGCCATTCCTCGTCATGGTGGATCCGAATGAGTGTAGCTCTGTGGAGGATTTCAATTAGGGACTATTGGAAGATTACACATATTATGTTATTGGCAGTTCACACTCTGTAGAGGCCCGCAAACAACTAGTGAAGGAGCACGCCACCACATTCTTCTTTAGGTATGCAAAGTGCAAAATCTATGCTGGGCTTACAACTAAGGAAGCCAATCTTCTTGCTTGGGATCACAAAAATGATAATGACTACAGGCAGAAGATGTCCTCCATAGAGAGAATTCAGTTCTTCCACCATGAATACAAAGATTGCCTCATGAAGGAGGCTGGCAGAATACATCCCAACCTACGAAAGCAATGCCTTATTGAGGTTGGCATTGCACTATATGAAAATAGGAAGTGTGATGCTTTGAGAAAGTATGATCCATGGTTTCAACTTGCATTCAGAACAGGTGAGATCTAGGATCTGCAGGATAAGATTTTCACAATGTGGGAGAACAAGGAGGTCAAGGGCCAGAAGCAACAGAAGTCGAGGCTAGACCCTCAGGTTGATTTGAGGGGAAAGGGAAGGAAAGTTGACCTTTGTATTGAAGAGGCTCCTGAGGACATGAAGCTGACACCATGGAGAGCCCTTCAAGGAATCAAGGATGATAATTTGATTATATCAACTTTGTCAAGGGTAATTTCCAAGGAGTTAAGCCTCGAAGAGATGGTGACTGAGCTTAATAAGTATGTATGTTATTCTCTGATCCTTTTTCCCTACTCCCATATTTCTGGTCTAACCTACTCTCCTTTTCATGTTTGTGATTTTAGTCATAAAGTATACATGAAGATTCAGGAGGTGATGATGAAGAGGTTGGGTTGCTTTTCTTGGATAGAGGTCCAAGTAGAGTATCCAACCACCTCATCATACAAAGCTTTATCAGAGTATTTTATCCTGTTCCATGATTGGGTAGGTTTTATTAGGAGAGAGGATGCCTAGTTTGTTGTCTAGATCGATGCCTAGCATCAACCTACCACTAAGTCGATGCCAGGCATCGACTTTTAGGAGTAATTCGATGCCTGGCATTGAGTTAGTAGTAAAAGTCAATGCTTGACATTGACTTACTACTGAAAGTCGATGCCTGCCATTGATTTACTGCTGAAACTCGATGCTTGGCATCGACATAGTGACATAAGTCGATGCCACACATTGACTTATGGGAGAGATCGATGCCACACATCGACTTTCAGTAGAAAGTCGATGCCTGGCATCGATCGAGACAAGAAATCGATGCCAAGCATCGATTCCTCATGTTTCCATTTGTTTATCAAAGAGCTCGTTTAACTGTCTTTCCTCTTGCTTCTACAGAAACCAAAGAAAAGTAAGTCTACAAAGGTGTTAGATGATTGTCTCCCTGCATTCCTGGCTCACATTCAAAGAGCAAGGCATGAGAAATCCAGAATAAAAGCCAAGGAGATAGATTTTGATGATGAACCTGATCTAAAGTGTTTCTCCAATCCCCTAGACTCACTTAGGCCTGTATATTACAATGTATTCTATAGTGATGTAAATAATATTTGTACTGTTGTGCGTAGAAAGTACTTCTTTCTTCTTATAGCAGACATAACCTATGGATTTAGAATGTTGGACTCAGTGAATGACGGCGAGCCTTTCAAGGATCCTCATATTCGGAAGATGGTCACTGATTTTGTCGATTTGACTATGTCTCCTCTTTGGAGGATAGTAATTTTCCATAGCAGAGACCATTCTTTCTCTGTTTCAATTGCTTTGAAGTCAAGATGTCATGCTGTGGAGTGCCTCACATGCTAGGTGATCTCCTTTCTATCTCCCTGGCTTAAATGATGCTCTCTCTCACTTATAGTCCTTGTTGGCAGGGTGAAGAAAAACGTGAATCATACTCCTTTGCATAGATTTGTGAGCTCCACCGAATGCATTACAATTGGCTATTATGATGAAGTAACAACAAAAGAAGAGTAATGGAGCATTGCAATGAGAATGGGATTTCCAATGTGCTCATGTTCCCAGCAGTTACCAAGAAACTTTGTCATGTAGCTAGGGACAAGACATTGGTTAACCCATATCAGAAGCCACAAAAGCTTATAATGAGATTGGTTCAACTGTTCTCCAATGATGATGACTGGGTCCTAGAACTTTTTTCTGGCACAGGTAATTTCAGTTGTAACATTTCTCATTAGCCATGATATTGGTCGGCTTCTAAGTGGTTTTCTTCTATTTTAGGAACGACTCTCGCTTGCTCCTTAAAGATGTTCAGGCACTACATAGCTGTGGAGAAGGATGATGCTCAAGTAAGCTTCATTAGAATGAGAATCAATGGGTTGAATGAATGCCCAGATGAAGACCAAGAGGTTGGAAGAAAGCACATTGCAGACACGGAGAGATTCCAACTAGCTTCAAGGGAGCATGTTCCCCCACTTGTAGATGAACCAGAGACATGGCAGACCTTGAAGAGCCAAACTTGGAGCAAGAGAAGCAGGAGATGAGTTCTAGGGTTCTAGAGGATCCCATTATGCATGAGCCTGAGGAAACCTATGATGAGCTTCTATTGTAGAGTCTTATTATTCTTGGAAAACATGCATGAAATGTAAACAACAATTTAATAGAAATATAATCCCAAGTTCTGTTTCCATTTTTGCAAAGCTATACTTATCTTGAGCAATTCTCTGATGAATGTGTGGATGTTGCTTAATATAATTTGGTTGATTATGATCTTCTCTTGGGAATGCTTTTGTGATATTCATTTGATATGCTATGAATATGGCTCAACATTCAATGAGGCTCTTAACTGTACAAAGGGATGATCTGAATTGCCTTGTTAAGATTGGAATTTTGCAACACATGTATTGCAAATTTCGAGTAGCTTTTAATCACCTATAATTTGTGCCTACTGAGGTTCTAGATGTAACGAAGGGGTTTTGTCAATTATTACTTGTACCTTTAACTCTGACCTCTTATGTTGAAGGTCATGATGTGAGGTTCTTGATCATGCTGAACAATTAGTTTTCATGGCACCAAGCATTTTGACATATCTATCTCTGACTACTTGGGTTATAGAATCAAGCTTCTACTCAATGTTTACAAGCAAGAACAAGTGATTCTTACTAGATATTGTGAAATGAACACTTTATTTCTTGATATTATGATCTTTAGGTAAAAAAGAATGGACAACATGTCTTTGTTCTCCTTTGTTGTGACTCAGTGTTCCTTAAAGAGTTTTGCATATCAAGATGAAAGTTTAGCAAAGATACTTATAGGATATTCAAGAACTTTAAATGGTAGGGACTTGAAGTTCTCAAAGTAGAAGTCCTAAATGAAACAAGGTTGGATTGATGCTCACACCGATCACAATATGGTACTCAAAATCAACATACTAATGCATTGGACACACTGAATGTTAGGTACTTATTTAATGTGCCATTTGTAAACAATTCACAATACAACAAAATAAATGCATCTATATTTCATGAATGATAAATAGATGCTTCATACATAGATGAACATTCCTCATACACAAAAATATATATTAAAAAAGTTTTATATATTACATTCACTTATTTGGTTTTACATTGAACAATGCACGAATATACCAAATCTCAAGGTTCCAAACCATACACATACCATATTCACCAAATACAATGCACTGTTCCACCTTGAAATGAAATAAGCAATTGTGTTGAGAAAATTATTGAAATTTTCAAGTAACTTAAACCTTGATCTAAATCCCTTTCCTTACTTGCGCAACAATGAATCTAGTCTTTGGAAAAAAAATGCACCAAGAATCGGATGTTAGCTAATCCACGGGCTTTCTCAAATGCCAATATAAGTTCATTGCATGAATGTGTTAGGGAAAATGTAAGTTTCCACTGATAGTTCTTTGAGATTTTAGTTTTGGGATAGAGATTATGAGTCGTAACACCTAACTCTACCCTCACAATTTTGAGTAATTGTAGATCGTTCACTGAATTTGAATCTAGCCATATTTCTTCAATTTAGATAAGTTTTGCTTTCCTTTCAATTTTAGATGATGAAAACTCTTTCAAAGCGGAAAGCAAATGATGAAATACTCATAAATTAGAGAAAATTGGTGCAAAAAATTCCATGAAAAATGAATCATGGATGGAGATAATGGCTTAGAGAATGTAAAATACATATTCCATATTATAAATGTTGAGAAAGCAAGAAGTTGCCCAATAAGTAACTTATGGCACGGTGAAAGAAAAAAATATGATTTGGGATCCCATCAAGGATAGAAAAGACTTTGGAAAAGTGATTACAATCATAAAGTTAGATAAAGCATGCCAAAGAGAAGTGAGAGACAAAAGTATTGAGTTCCACATATAAAATGTACAATCTTAAAAGGTGTGATTAAAACCTATGTTTGTGGAAGGTAAAACCTATTTTTGTCTAATCCTAAAAGGGACTTCCTAGAGATGAAATCCAAAAAGCATTAGTGGATGCTTAGACTTATGGAGTAGAAAATTCAAGGCACTTTGACCTACACTGGTCTTCTTTTGAAGATATCAAGGAAAGGAAAAGCAATGAATATATTTTTATTCCATTCAAAAGGCTTAAATTTTTTCCAAGGATATGATCAAAAGGTTCTCTCTAGATAGATGGAGTGAGGTGTTTGGATTTTAAGATAACATCATCCACACATCACTGTTGAATATGAGGTATGGTTGTATGGTACACTAGACCTTATCTTCTCATAAGGTGTATGAAAGATGGTACGAGACATTAGACCTTGAGATGGTGAGTATTTTTTAGTCTTGAAATCATTCCAAGATGGTTTATAACTAGCTTTGGAGTGAAATTTAATCCCAAAAGGGATTGAAACTTCCAAGAAGAAGTTAACAACTTAAAGAATATGATAGTTAAAGAATTGACATGAGGGACCAACAATTCAGAAATATAAAAGATCAAGAAGTAAAAAATTTAAAAGATCTTTATTAAAGATTGAAGTAGGTTGATGATAGTCTTATTTGAGCTAAATGGATTCAAAGAAATCAAAGTTTTTGCAATTCTTTATCAAAAATGTCGCAAGGACTTTTAAGAGAAAGAACTTAGAATTATCTCTCAACCAAAGATGGATAAGCTAAGCTAATTCAAGATAAGAGCACCACGGTGCTAGTGCAACTTGGTTTAACAATTTGTTGACTAAAAGATATGCACTAGATTTGCATTTTAGTAGAAAGGAGTCTCAGGAGATTGCGAAAGCAAAACAAGATCAGCTTAGTAATAGAGATAGTTGAAGCTTCAATATCCTTGAGTAAATATGGAACATCATATAAAAACAGGGTGGCTTGAGACATGGAGGTTTGGTACCCATGTTAGGGTCAAATGGATGATAACGATTTTTTACCTAACTCAAAGAATCTATTGAATCAAGCTTATTTATTATAAATATAAGTAATGCTTTGAAACTTAGAAGCCTTGATTTGAATGATCAAAGAAGGTTTGAAGCTTTGAACCTCACAACGTATGAGTTAAATTAGTTTAGTGAATTCTAATTTTGAATTGGTTAAACATTGTTTGAGTTTTCCTTTGCTCTTTTTCAAAGTCTTTGACTTGAATTTCACAAGAGCATCCAACATAATTCTAAGAAGGTCATGCTTAGCCATTTAGAATCAGTAATTAAACTAAACATCTCTGATATATTCCTATCAAGAACCTATTCAATCTTGGAAGACACTTTGTCTATATCGAGTCTAAGATGAATCTTTCATCCATTGAGATTTACTTAAAGCAAGTGCTGATAGCAAACTACAATTGATGAAGAAGAATTTGGAAGCACTCTAAAGAGTTTAGGAAAATCTTGAAGAGGGAAGAACCAACAATTGTTCATAAATTTCATAATTCCAAAGAAATTCTTGAAGGTTTAGGAAACTATAGTTGCTTTAAGCTAGTGTTGATAGCAAACTAGAGTTGATGAAGAAGATTTTGGAAGCTCTTCAAAGAGTTAAAGATGAACTTGATAATATGATTGGCAAGATAAAGAATCCACCCATTTTATTAGTTCTATGCCATACTTGGTTTGAAACTTGTTCCAAACAACTTTTATGGTTTGGTACGTATGGTTCCGCACCTACATTCCAAACAACATATGGAACATGGACTTAAAAACTAATACCCCATGGTTTTTTTGATTGCGGTTTGCCTTAGGAGATGGTGAGGTCTCTCTCATATGCCCACTCCAAACTCCACTAGTACATACACGCTTGACTTTTCGCATTGTTGAGGGCATCTAAAATATATGGTGCTATGCTGCACATGTACTTAGTACTATTATGTCACATAAAACTTAGAATGTAGAACATAAATGCACGCATACATTCATACATATACACATACATAGATACATACACATATATTGTGCATACATGCATGACACAATGCACATAAATAAAGAAATCAAATATATATATATATATATATATATATATATATATATATATATATATATATATATATATATATATATATATATATATATATATATATATATATATATATATGTATGTATATATATATATATATATATATATATATATATATATATATATATATATATATATATATATATATATATACACACACACACATAATGAATAAGGTAATTTTCCATACCATTCCATACCTTGATGTTTGGTACGACACCATGTTTATGCGTATCATACATGCAATACCAAACATTCCATACCACCTTGGTCTATGCACAAGTGCCTAGAAATGGACCAATTTTTGGAGAGGATTATTTAGAATCCACCTACTTCACATGATTGTGCTATGCATATGAAAATAGTCAAAGAATGAATTGGGAAGGGATGCTTTCTAATCCACTTATCATTGTTTTTGTACTCTACACTAGATCAAGATTATCAGGTGCAAAGCCAGAAAATTCACAATATCACTTAGTTAGGCATTATAACACTAAGATTCCCATCTTTTTAGATCAAGGCTCTAATATAAACTCCTTCAATTTAAAGAGGAAATTCAGGGATATGACAACGTTGCTCCTTAGAGAGGACCATTTGTTAGAAAAGCAACCTTCCACAAGGTTTGCAATACATATTTAAGAAACTACCAAATTTCTAGAAGTGAGCTATTGGTCAAAGATATGGTAAAAAATGGTCCAAATGTGCAAAGAGAGCTTATGAACTTTTGCAATGAACCTTCAATGTGGTGTTTACAAGACCTAAAGATTCTTTATGTAGGTGCAAGTGGAAGCATCTAGGAGGTATGCCTTAGAAAAAAACATTTATGAACCCACTGATAAGCATCCCCACATGTCCCAAACTAGAACGCCCATGTGAGACACTATCTTTGGGATGATTCCCTATTATGATGGGAACATTAGAGGATGGGCTGCTTTATCAAGATGTGGGGATGCTCTCTCATCATTCCTGAGGTTGGGGGACAAGTCCCCTTGTGACTATGTATGAATCTATGATATTGGGACATCAAAGAATATACATAACATATAAATTTACAATGTGAAATGATATGGACTATAATCATGATTTGTATATAATATAATTCTCTATATTGTGTATTTTATATTATATATGTACTACACCATACAATGAGTCTTGTCTCTATACACATTTATTTGAATCATATTCAAGCTACCGTTATGAGTTATTATTGGGAAGGCCTTTCTTTAGAGAAATCCAAGTAGTACATGATAAGCGTGGTAGTGCAAAATACCTATAACACCAACACATAGGTATGATAGACTTATTATTCGACTCTTATAAAGATGTGCGACCAGTCTAGTGGAAATCCATTCACCAAAATAGTGATGACTTAACAAAAGGTGAGTCTGCTAGTGAGTCACATCACAAACAAGAAGAGTGGGTGCATGAGGACACTCACTTGTGCATGGAAAAAGTTTCTCAACAAGTGCATATATGTAGAAGATGAAATGAAACCCTTAGGTGGGAGGATCATAACTTCCATAGATCAATTGAAGATCTCACCTATTTGCCCTTGAGGTTCCTTGACAAATAATTTGAATCATGTGATTGGGAACAAATCTTAGCTACTTTGGATGTGGTGGTGACTACAATAAAGAGCCTAATGATGTATTTATGATAAACGTAGTGAATGAAGAGGAATAGATCATTGTATTGAGGCTTTCAGCGATCTGTCTATATGAGAGTATGGAAGAGGAAAATGATGTACTGAAAAGAAAATCAAAAGCAAGTTTTGAAAGAAAGAAAGTAACGAACTTAAACATGTAGCCAATACTCTATAAAAGTTTCACAAAGACTGCCTAACCAAGGTTGGACTTCTAGATTCTTGAGGTGCACCAAAGTCATTCACATATCATAAGGAGGTATATGGACTATAAGAGGTTAAGTCTAAGTGTTCGAATAATGAAAAGGAATATAAAGGCTCAATCTTTTAATTGTTAGACCATTTTAAGAAGTATAATGTAGAAGAAATGAGATTCCACATTGAGATGCCAAAGAGAGAGGCAATTCCTAAGAAACCATTTAACAACAAGGAAATTACTTAGAAAGTAGTTGCCCATGAGAAGTACAAATATTTTATGAACTTAATTTGCCAATGATCTCTTAAGGAAGAAGAGTTAGAATCGATCAATCATTTTTGTGAATACCAGACATATTTGCATGGTCTTATAAAGACTTGAAAGGTTTCAACCTAGACATCTACTCTCATAGGATTCCCATGATGAGCATAGAGAATCTTGTAAAATAGCATCCCTATACTTATGATGAAACATACTCCAAAAATATCAAGGAGGAAATTGGAAAGCTATTAGAAATTGACTTTATATGTGAAATTGAACATACTAAATGGTTTTCACCAAATGTGGACTTACACAAGAAGAATGATAAGTTACACATGCGTATCAATAAAGTCTATAACTTCTTAGATAGATTTTCTAGATATAACCAAGTCAACATTTCCCATGAAGACCAACGAAAAACAAAATTTTCCATAAAATGGACTATTTTTGTATTTAGAGTCATGTTGTTTGGATTAATGAATGCACTAAAAAACTTTCAACATCTAATCTGTCATGTCTCCAGAGGAGTCTTTAGGGAATGCTGGGAAGTATATGCTGACAAACTATGTGCACACTCAAATGTGTGATCTCAACACATCCTAGATCTTAGCAATTTGTTTGATAAATTTCGTATTTGTAAAGTATGAAAAAATCTAGAGAAGTGTGTATTCATGGTGCATCACAGAAAGACGTTGAGGCACATTATTTCCAAGCATGACATCTCAATAGATGAGGAAACGAGTAGAGTGATTGTGAATTTATCTGGACCTAAGAATGTTAAAGAGGTCCAAGATTTTATGGACCATTGTGGCTATTATAGACATTTCCTTCATATTTATGTGATTATTACTAAACCTCTTTATGCACTCATCAATCACTTTGAATGGAGAAAGGATTGTTATCAATCATTTCAAGAGTTGAAAAGCAAGCTAATACCAACAACAATGCTAAAGGTTCTTGACTAATGCACAATTATTTAACATTCATGTGGATGATTCAAATTATGATGAAGGATGCATCTTAGCACACCTAGTGGATGATGGAAATTTAAGTTGCCTTATAACATATTTCTATTGACAATTAAATAGTGCTAAAAGGAAACTATACTACCAGCGTATGAGAGGACCTAGGCACGATCTATGCTATAAATAAATTTAGAAAATATTTGATGTCTAAAAACTTCAAGATATTTTTCTACTACCAAGCTCTTCCCTATCTAGCAAAGAATCATTTTTGATAGTTAGAGTAATCAAATGGCTCTTCCTACTAATGAAATATTACTTTTAAGTAGTGATTAAGAAAGAGAAGACACATATTAGAGCCAACCATTTGTATAGATTGACTAATAGAGAATCTAATAGTGCTATAAATGATGGAATTGCAAATCAATACCTATTCAATCTTGAATTTGTACCTAAGTGGCATGAGCCACTTGTTCTTATGCTCAGCTTGGGACCATGCCATCCATATCTTAAAGCATCTACAAAGAGAATTAAAGAAGCATATTAGCTACATATTGACACAGGTTTTCTATATCATTGTGATAACCAAGGCATGATACATTGTTGTGTGGAAGAAGCAGAGCATTAGTTGCTCATTGAGTGATAACATAAGAGTATGTGGGACTTCACTATCATAGTTCTGGCATTATGCAAAACTTAGGGAGAGATGGTGTACATTGGCGAACAATGGACAAGATAGATTAGTTTCCAATCCTGATTGGAGTCAACTGATAGTGGACTTCATCAAGATGGGTAAGCTAGTAGTGGACACGTCCATGTCATGAAGGTGTTCTTTTGAAGAAAATGCTGAGTATACATTGATTGGAAATCAATTGTAAAGATGTGACAAGGACAAGTTTTACATATGTGCCCATGAATTGGAATACTTAACCTTATTGGAAGCATCCCACTTTGGTATATTTGGGAAGAAACTTTCTCCTAAAAGATATTTTCAAATGTTGGTCTTTGCTTGTCTTTAGTGGCCAACCATACACACAGATGTAGAAACCTATGTAAAGAGATGTGATGTTATCCAAAGGTCAAAGTACCCATATAGAAGGGATGAGATGCCTCTAAGAAAAATGATGGGAGGTAGGGCCTTTGCAAAGTGGGGTATTGTTTTCATTGGACCAATCCATCCACCTAGAAAAGGATCCCATTCAAAGTATATGATCATAGCTACAAACTACTTAAAGAATTGAGTGCAAGACAAATCTACCACTAAGAATGATGCTTATACAACTCGCAAATTACTATTTGAGCATATCTTCCCTAGCTTTAAAATTCCAATAGAGTTAGTTAGTTATAGAGGGACTCAATTCATCGTGTTGTTAATGAAGCCCTTCTTTTGTCCTTCTTGTTTGTTGATTGTATGCTCCCTTCAATTTTTTGTTAAATCCATGTCCTTTCTTCATAGAATAGCCTTCTCTTTGGTCTTGTATAGCAAGAGAATATATTTGTACATATCGGGCAAATATGAATATGGGGAAGGTCTTACCACAGTTTTAGACTGGAAGTGTCTAATCCCTTAGAGAGACATTTGCATGTGTGCTAACCATAGGTAAGGTCTATGAATTAGCATACATCCATGATATACTAAGAGTGAACATCTACTTACATTGGTGAAACATAAAGTGTGTGTTCCCCTATGAGATAGTACACACATAGTGCTGTAGCGTTTGTCTTTCTTTACATCTTTTTGTAGTACAGAAAATTCCCATTTATGTGGCATCAAACTTCCGTAAGGCTCAAGGTCTCCATTCGAGGTAATGGCTTTTAGCATGATCAAAATAGAATATGAAAGTACACACTCTTTAGCTTTATTGAATGCCTTGCGTATGACATAAGTGATAAGCTCATGTATGATGTCACCTCATTTGAATGGATACGTGACTCCAACAACTTGTGGCGTTATTCACTCTTGCTAGTCTGACTTGACTACAGTAGTATTAGAGATATTTCAGTCATATCTCATGTAAGCATTTGTCCCAGCTCTTCGCTTCTTCATCAGCAACAAAATATCAGTTGTTCCAACTTGCGCCTAAATCCATGGAGATCTCAGCGTCCTGGTTTGCCAGCAACACTCGGACTTCCGTCTTTGAAATCTGAATAGCTCCTCTTTAATGTATAATGCTTCTTGTCAACTAGGTAGTGGGTCTCTATGTCTTTCTCCGCCAATCATCAGCACTTGACAATGATTCAGCTCTGCCATCTCCATCTTTAATGCTTCCCCTCTTTACTGTATGATGCATCTTGCCAACTAGGCAGTGGGTCTCTCTGTCTTTCTCCGTCGATCATCAGCACTTGACAATGATTCAGATCTGCCATGTCCATCTAGGATGCGCTATGAAGAGAGCAGATGATAGATTCTAAGGTTTGCTTCAGAAGTTGAACGCACAGCTTTCGAGAAATGGTGCATCCTCACCTTTTGTCTGTGCAGGTAAGCTGGAGAAGATCGGCTCCAGATGGATTATTAAATGATGGAGTTATGTTCTCTGAAAACCTGCAAGGGCCCAAGAGAATGCAGCATACAGAATGGAGAAGGCAAGCTTGTCGGCTACGCACGAACTTTAGAGCTATCCATTTCTATCCACAGTAGACTCCAAAAATGTCCGCTCATATTCTGAAGACACAATTCGCTTCTCTTCTATCACACTCTGTCAACTGGAGTTTGAGTTGATTTTTCGTGTTCATTCCCCTCTTTGTGTATCATGGCCGCCCACAGTTTGTACACTCCCTCCACGCTTCTTTATTTGATTTCTTGCCTTTCCTCTGCTCAACGAGGCAACATGGGAAACTGTTGGAGATGGCGGTCTTTCTTTTGAGGCGACAAGCAAAGAGGAATGTGGGTGAGATGTGATAGGAAGCACCATTGTTTACACCAAAGGTGGCTTGAAATGAAGATTATCAAGCAAGCGCTTAGGAGTGTAGTAGATAGTCTTAAGAAGCTTTTCAACTCCATCCGCCTGCCGAGGTGTCCTTTGCAATGGGAGTCGATTTCATTAAGCACTCCATTATGATGAAAGGAAGAAAGGGGGGGAGATTAAGGTGATAGCAAAGAAAGCAAATGATGCTAACCATGCTTAATGATAGATGTGGGCATAGTGCTCAAAAGCACTCTTATTACAAAATATCGAAGGGATGGGGAGATAAATGATAATAATCATGCTAACTGAAGGAATACAATAGTGCTTAGAAGCACTTTTATTGGGAACGGTGAAAAAATGGGAGGGAGTGAGGGATAAAGAAAAGATACATGATAATATGAAGATAATGAAAGTAGAAACCCAAAAGCAAAAAAAACACCTATGCTCTGATACCATGTTGAAATAAAAAGCATTACTCCTACTCTAGTCATAACCACACAGTAAACAAACTATGAAGGAAGAAATGAAAGATATGAAAACATGATGAAATGAATTAAAGTAGAAATGACTTACATACAATACTCTATGAGCATGGAGACTCCATGAGGGGAAGAAACATACTCTTGGAAATGGACTAGAGTGAATGACTTATGGAGACTAAGGTGAGGCCCTCCTTATATGGAATTGAGGGCAAATCTCCTTGCATGTGGGATAAATGACCTTGCATGAGAATGATTCTAGCTTTGGACAAAAGGGTGGAGCATGGAACTCTCAACACAAATTGCATGAGAGGCTTCATATATGTAGTAGTTTGTGGCACATCCCTAGAGAGTGTAACGGCTGAAAGATGAACAAAAAGAAATTTGATTAAGGTACTCATGTTTCACGTGAAGATGTAGAAATTGTAGAAGCACAAATGGAAGCCACTATGTCCACCATGTCTGAAAATATTCTTGCAAGAGAGAAAATAAAAAGGATACTCAAAAGTCTGTGCCTAGACTATCTCACACTAAAGCACAAGAAGATATTGATGTGGATGAGGCCATGGATGAGACAAGTTTGATAGGCTAGAGAAAGAACAACGACTTCACAAGATATCACCAATATTGAGGATAGTGAGTTTGAGAGATATAAATGAAAATTGGCATGCAACTATTGAAGCACTCCACTACCATCACCCACACCATCTCCACCACCACCCTACCCCACCTATCTTTTTTACAATCACCATGACAAGTAGGATGTTACAATCGTTGCAACCATAGTATTAGAATCACAATCCACTCCCAATCATGTAGATTCCCCTAATTTCACCTAATCCATTCCCACTACACCTATACATTTATAATTGACCGCTAGCATCACTACAAAACCCATTACTTTCATATCAGTTATATCCCCGCCCAACTCCACCTTTATTTTCACCACCCCCAAGTAATATTCTTGTGTAGAAAGAGGCATTGTTGGATGACTATGTGCATATCACCCCCATGCCCAATTCACACACATTGCTCACCAAGAACACACATTATCATCCCACCCAAATGCATCATGTCACATCCACATACCCATATTAATCATGCTAGATCCTTTTGTTCTCCTTTCATCACCATCATCACATCCCTTCATGGCCTCATCTTCATTTCTGAAATGAGAGATTCTGTCTTCATCATGTCTCTCAACTAGATTGGCATCTCCCCCTCCACAACACACATTAAACCCTTTTCATTTTTTTTCATAATTAATCTCACTAGATGAAATATTGGTATCAATTATGCATCAATCTCATTCCTCTCTTCTACTAACTACACCACTTCATCATGAAGACATCTGTCTGTCACTACAAGAATCATCACCTTGACAAGAAGCAAAAGAAGGGAAAACATGCATAGCACAAGTAGAGACTATAAAAAAGAGGCAATGCCCATGGAAGTAGAAACATCAATGCTACTTGCACCCATTGAAAAAGAATCACAAGAAGGGCAAGATCTTCTGCCCACTATTCTCCATTATGATGAAGAGACAACTAAAGAGAAGGCATTGATAGAATTATCACCATACCTTGGGTAAAGCAAAGCAATCAAGAAGCATCAATTGAAAGAGTTGGGAATCATCAAAGGCAACACATGTCATGTTTTTTTCTATTTTTGTAACAATTTCATGTGATTTTCACGTATTTTAGAGGTTTTAATGTATCCCAACTCAATTTTTTGTAGCACATGTCATCAAAGGCAACGCACGTCATCTTTTTCCTATTTTTGTAACACTTTCATGTACTTTTTGCCTTTCTTTTTTAATGCCAAGTAGTCATTGAACCTAAGGAGTTCATTTTATCATCTTGTAGTTTTCTAGAATCTTTGGCTTTCATTTTGATGCTCTAACATGCTCTATCACTTTACTTTTAAGTTATTTTTGCCAAAGATAATGTGAAATGGGTCAAGTCCATAAGTATAAAGGACAAAAATCCTAAGTCATAAATAAGTTTTGGGATGAAACAAAGTGATATTTTGTGCATCTTGATTCTTGCGACTGACTGGAGGACTTCACGATCTTCAAGTTGAGCATCATGGAAATGTCGGAGATTAAAGCTTCTGCGATGTAATTTATTGAATACACAGTTCATCCGTCGTGATTCATCTGCAAGTTAAGCATCATGGAGATTAAAGTTTATGTGATGTAATTAGATACACACTTTGTCCATTGCGACTAATCTGCAAGTTGAGTATCATGGAGATTAAAGTTTATGAAGATTAAAGTATGTTGAATTCACACTATGTCACCCTGCCTAAGTTGTTGGTGGGCACGATTGGTGCTAAATAAGTCTACTTCCTCCATTTTCGCCTTCGATAGCTATTCTAAGATTTTAAGAATCAATCCTTCTTCATTGAAGTGTTTTGTGCTAGCAAGGCAAGTCGGAGAAGAGATCATTCTCTAGGATAGCAGAAGTTTATCTGCGGTGTGCAATTCGAGGTACTTGGCATGGCTTCAGTGGCCCTCTCCCTCATGATATGCAACCTATCCCCGACCTATGGGGTGATTGGTAACCTGGCCCCTATTTTGGAGGGGAGATCCTGCGTTGCTCCTGGGGCCTTCGAGGGTGTTGAGCCTCCCTTGGTCTCTCTTAGTAGAGCTGCAATCTTCTCAAAACAAGAAGAGCTCAAGAAAGTTTGTCTCGTTGGACAAGTGTTTGGCCAAACACCGTCACTTGAAACTGTGTGCCTTTTGCTTCGAAAAGAGTGGTTCCCTTGTGAGTTGATTGTTAGCAATTGTCAGTTCCTATCGGTTAGTCATATGTTGCTAGTCTTTGAGAATGAGGAACCTGGAAACTCGAGAGGGCGACATTGTGTCTATTCAGATGGTCCCCCGATTTCATTCCTGACAAATCAAAATCTCTCTACTACCCTCTTTGGGCCGACCTCACTTACCTGCTGTACTTCTTGTACAACTTTGCATGGGACAACGTTTCTCCAATCAACAAGCCATTGGCTTCACGGGAGGATGTTGGTGGTTTCATTTATGAAGGTGCGAGACACTCTTTCAATGCTTGGTGGTACCCTCAAATCTACATCGAGGCTCACCTCAGCACACTACTTCCTTCAAAGATCAAAGTGGAATTGGGCAAGGGGGAGTTCTGGAACAAGATGTTAATTACAAAAATCTACTTAACGTGTGTTTTCCTTGTGGCCAACAAGGCCACACAATCAAAGAGTGCCTGTTGAGACAAAAAAGCAAACAAATACAAGAAGCGCCCAAAAAAGCTTAAGACAACAATGGGACCCTAAATCAACTCGTGAATGAAGAGGAAGTTAAGGGCTCTCAAATACTCCAGATGCCCCCCCAAACAACTTGTATTGCAATCTGGAAAAGGAGATTAATGAGCTCGATTACCCAGATATGAACCACTTTGAGGTGGACACCAGCGACAAAGCCCTAGAGTTCCCTAACAACAAAGAATGCAATCAGGAGGGCTACACTACAAGCAAAGAAGATGGCTTTATGACTAGTAACAAAGACAACATGGATGGTGAAAGTTCCATCATTGGATTGACTGTTCCGGATATTGTTTCATGTTCACTTCAACAAAAGACCTCCCACAAGGGAAAACAGCCTATTGAGCTACCCTGGAAAAACAAGTTACTAAGTCAGGACCCCCTCCAAGCGAAAAAGAAAGACGAATCTAAGAGGAGAAAGGATAAGAGCCTTTCCTGCAAAGAGGGTAAATTATGGCAATGATCATCATCTCCTTAAATGCTAGAGGGTTGTCTGATCCCTAAGAGCGACCATCATTGGTCAATGGCTTTGTGACATTGGCCTAAACCCTGATTTTGTCTGTATTCAAGAGATTAAAATTGATGGAGTAGACCTCCAGAAATGTCTTACATAGGTCTCCTCGATCCATGTCTAGATCTCGATGTCACACCCCTAGGGGTCCGGTGGGACGACAATTGGTATAAACCCATTCTGGTTTGAAAAGCTTGAGAACTCCATCGAAGATCAGAGCCATCGATGGATTGCCGCTTCCTTTGGTGCCCCCTTTCGATTCACATTAGTTTCTATGTATGCCCCAAACGAGAAGCTAGAGAAACTGGAGACATGGGCCTCCTTGGACTCGCTCCCCTACAACATACTGATTTGTGGTGACTTCAACATGGTGGAGGACCCTACGGACAGATGGAACAAGGGCTGGGTCATCGATAGTTGTGAAAAAGAAACTTGGGACAAAACCAAGCTTCAATTGGATCTGGTTGAATTCAAAGTCTTGAAAGGCTTTTTGTTGGCATACAAGCTATAAGAATAGCATACCAGCACAAAGGAGTAGTCATGCACAATCCAGTAACAAGGCCTAATCATTTTTTCCATAAACTATTTCCAACTCAAGTGATTTTCATCACTACACAAACATTGTAAATCCCGTTTTTGGTAGAATAGACTCCATTTTGTTCAAGTCGAGGAGTGCTCAAGCTTGAGGAGTATTAGAATTAGCTACATACCAATTCTCATAACAATTTTTAGACTCTGTTTGAGCCCTCAAATAGGCTCTAGAACCTAATTTTTAACTAAGCCGGACACTAGGTCTGGACAAGGCCAAAGCTAGTCAAAAAACTATAAAAAGAGTTAGAGAGCTCATTTTTGAGGTTAGATTGCTAGTGATTTGAGCTTATGTAAGAGACTTTTTGACTAATGCAAAGAAATCCATTGTTCCTCTCCTTGTTCTTGCCTTGTGTGCGAGTGTGTGTGTATGTGTGTGCATGTTTGTGTGCTTCTCACTCACACACTTGTGCCATCACTTGCTCATAGTCTTCATACTAGTCCTCACGTCTCCACGGATTGAAATTTATGAGGTGGATCTCCTCATGTTGGTACTTGCCATTGTGCTAGAGTGACACCAAATTTGGCATCGTTGCCGAGGAGAGAGCTTCGAGGACGAGCATGTGAAGGTAAGACGTAGAGTTGAGACATTCGAGTTAAAGGTAAAATCGATAAATTTCCTTATTTGTCATCAAATTTTCTTGTTTTTTGCATCACCGTCATCACCATCATCATCCACACCACCTCCCACCTCCATCTCCACCTTCCCCAAAGTTTTAGTTTTTTGGTCATATTTCCCTACCCACCTCGTTTCCCTCATTTCACTTGTGAGAGAGAGCGAGAGAGAGCTTGTGTGCGATCTATTTTTGTGTGTTTTTGAGATTTTGCTGTAGATTCTAGCTGTACCACCATCTCCAGTAGCTTGCGTAGGTATGATAGAACTCTGCACAGGTCCCGGGGTGATGACCTTTGTCTGTTGCGACAAATAGAGAAACTCAGTAATTTTTGTTTGCATGCTTGGCACGACAACCTACACCATTAGAGCACTCCAAATCACTAAAAGTTTCAAAAAAATTTACGTTTTTTCAGTCTATCACGACAGACACCATCTATCATGACAGACAGCGTCTATTGCGATAGACAGCAGCCCACGACAGAGACCGTCTATCATGACAGACACTGTCTATCATGACAAACACCGTCTATCATGACAGACCAAAGCATGACAGATGATAGACGTCTTCTATCACGATAGACACCCATCTATCATGATAGATAGAGTCCCGCGACAAACACCGTCTATCACGACAGACACCGTCTATCGCGACAGACACCGTCTATCGCGACAGACACCGTCTATCGCGACAGACACCGTCTATCGCGACAGACACCGTCTATCGCGACAGACACCGTCTATCATGACAGACACCGTCTATCACGTCAGACACCCTCTATCACAACAGACACCGTCTATCATGCCAGACATTTTCTATCGTGACAAACCAAAACATGACAGACGATAGACACCGTCTATCGTGATGGACACCCGTCTATCGCGATAGACAAAGCCTTGTGACAAATAGCGTCTATCACGACAGACACCATCTACCGCGATAGAACAAAACACGACAGATGATAGACACCGTCTATCATGATAGACCAAAACACGACAGACAATAGACACCATCTATAACAAGAGACACCGTCTATTGAGACAGAGAGGACCCCATGATAGAACCCATCTATCGCGATAGGCACCGTCTATCGTGACATACATGCCCCACGCGACAGTCAGGGTCTATCATGACATACTCCATCTATCGCGATAAACAGGCATTTTTGACAAAAATTAAAGTGCTAATTTTTTTGTAAATTTGGGCTAAATTTTGGGCATATTTGCACACTCAATTACCCATATAATTACAAAGGCCTGAGAGAAATACACTAAAATCCTAAAAGGTCCTCTTTGTCTGTTTTAACCCCTCGAATCCTGAATTAACATAACTTTTTCATATGAAATCCGTTTTTTGAGCTCTAGAGCTTGTTGGAAAGCTTGTGGTAGGGTATTTTGAAGTTGACCCTCTGTGGGGTAGGTACACCAAGGGAGCTCTAGAGAAATTTTTTTGGCAATACAAAAGGGGAAAAAAGGGTCATTAAAAGTGTCTATCAATTGAAGGTAAAAACTTGAGCTAAACTTGGAATTTTAACAGGATCATCGAGAGCTTTTGGGAGAAATCGAAGCAAGTGCCATTGTGTGCACACTTGGGAACACACTGGCGAGGCTAACAAGCATAGCAAGGAGAAGCGATTTGAGGTTGGAACATCTCTCAACCCCCTCAATCCATTATTAGCTTAGGCTAAGTGTGAGTTGTTGTCATGATTGACTAGGGGTACGATAGGAATACTCATGTTCTAAGAGCCTCTAATTTCTCACGTCTAAGAATAGGTGGAATTGCAGTCAAGGGACAACTTAAGGAAAAGAACTTAGAAAAAGTGGACGAAGAACATCAAGTACGAAACACTTAAGTGCTCCTGACGACGCTTAACTAAAGACAAGAAAAAAAGTACCCAAGAAATTAAAAGGAACAAGTGATTGGTATCAAAGAATCAACAACGGGGTTGTACAAGGGTCATTGGGACAATTAGTAGGGCATATGAACCTGAGATCAGGAAGGCACCTAGGGAGAGACCATCAGAGTGTTAGATCATCAGAGGCTAGTGTCAATCATACTGCTAGGTCTTGGGCTCAGCAGTTGAGTGGCTACCCCTATGCTCTAAACTTAGAAATTAGTGACTCTGAGATGTCCTATAGCATGGAGAGACCCATAGGTAGCTCAGCAGTGGCATACCTAGAAAAACCAGAAGGTCCCTACAAGACTCAATTGGAATATATCAAGACCAACCGCTTAGGTGCTCGCATCTATGAGGATGGCTTGAGAAGATCTGTTGTCCAAATTAAAAACCCGGATCAGCCCATGGGTCTAGAACACCCTATAGTCAAGTTCGAAAATGGTTACTACATAGATAAAGAAGGAACAATGTATGTGGTCACCAGCCAACTAGAAAGGATGGATGAATTTGGCAACGTAATCTCAGATACCGAAATAGGTGACATAGAGCAGGGGAACATCGAAAAAGAGCAAAAAACCCCTCGAGGCAAGTTAGTTCTGACTAGGATAATCACTCCAGAGTGGGTTCCCCAAGACAATAGGAGCATAGATTTGCTCTTAAATCGAGAGACGGAAGAGGCTTTTTGGAGGTATAAGCGTGAGCAACCGAACGAAGTGGGAGCATTTACCATCTATGAATTCAAAGATCCTGATAGCCCAGGCAAAGTGACCTACCTAGATGAGGCTTTTGAGAGGATCTTTGTGGTCTCAGAGCATGGAAGACATGCATACACTTGGAAGGGTTTGTGTTTCCCCAACCTTGATCCACTATGTCTTATGGTCACCAAGGAGCTGGAACATCTTAGGCTCATGGAACTCAAAGAGAGAGGAGCAAAGATAGACCCGAGGTGAGCTTTGCTAACCCCCTAGGAAGAGAAAGAACAAGAATGGAGATAGATAGAATGGAAAATGAAAGACATAGAGACCTGAGGCATCAAAGAAATGCTGATGAATCCCCTCTGCCAAGGCCTAGAGAACACGCTAGGACCTTGAGGCATACGCAACTGGTTAAGTCCATGAAGAATTGCTTCGATGGCACATGAGACCTGTATGACCATCTAGCAGAGTTTAGGCAAGTTTTGAGAGTAGAACAAGTGGAAGACTTGTTCACTCAATACAGTGATTTTGGCACAACTCTCAAGAACACCGCATTGATTTGGTTTCAACTGCTTCACTAAGGCTAGTTCAAAAATATATATCAACTTCTTGAAGCATTCATCATTGAGTTTTCCAAGAGTGGTATTAGGCATAACACATCCTCCCTGATATAATACAGGTTCAAGCAAACACCTCAAGAGACAGTGAGGCTTGCAGGAAGAAGGTTTAGGCAATACCTAGAGAGGAGGCCTGTTCAAGAGTTACCCACTCCAACCAAACAAGTGGCCTTATTTCTAGATGGATTGTTAAGTACCAAACTGAGATCATATGTGTACTTAAAGGACCCTAGATCCATACAAGAGTGTGTACGCATGTGCACAGACATCGAGGATAATCTAGGGGAGGAATTAGATCTTTCCAAGATTTATAAAGATTCAGATAGTTCTACTAACCTCACTTTCTCACAATCCACATCAATTGAGGATCTCATAGAGAAGGTAGCTCAAAAAATAGGAGTATCTAGCAAGCAGATTCCTAGATTTTCCCCAGGGAAACGATGCTACACCTGTGGAAGAGACCATATGGCCAATGTGTGCCCTATCATGGCTCAACCACAAGTGAACCCTAACAACCAATACTGCACCATAGAAAGGAGACATACCAACCACACTACACAAGACTATCCTTATAATAAACAAGCTGTTAGACAATTATCCTCAGACATATCCACAACAAGGAAAATACCAAAATTAGTACCCACAACAGTAGTATTGTAGGCCCCAGCAATCCTATCAACCACCCTATCAAGGGCAGCAAAGAGCTCAACCAATTCTAGTGCAACAATCCCCTCCTCCAGACAATGTGATCCCCAATGAAATATGTAGCTGTAGAAGAAAATCTGATAGAGCTTTAGTGCCAATAACACCATTTCTCTCCAAAAGTGACCCAAGTGACCATAGTTTTGACTCTACTCATATCGATAGCCCACAGGCTTACTACATGCAGTCACCTGAGCATAATGAGTCATATTATTATGAAGACCCAAGTGAACCTAGTTGGGAGCCTGAGTATGCGAATGTCATGTACGCAAACCCCAACTCTAGACCTTAACCTAGGTAGATAAGACCTCCATTTCCTAGAAGGCCATGCTACTGATGTCAGAAGAGATCACCTCATTCGTGATTGCCCTCTACCTGCACCTACACAAACCCAATCTATGACAATTTAGGGTCTTTGTCCCGATTGCGGGAAGGAGCACTTGCTAAGAGATTGTCCTAAAAACCCCACCAATATGCCAAAAATCACTCCTATCAATGTTATTGGGTTAGTGCTAGACTCCACGAGGAGTGTGACTTCCACTGCCTTAGTGCAAGTAGTCACTAGAGCTCAGGCAATACAATAGAACCATGGCTTAGGCCAGGAAAAGAGTTTCGAGGTGAGTGAGACTGAGAGCCTAGCTAAGAAAAGGACAAGAGCCTGGAGGGATAGTTGAGAGAGAATGAAAAGGCAATGGGCAAAGAAGATGAGTGAACTTGAGGAAAGTTTGCGAGAGACCAAAGCCAAAATAATAGAAATCACATCTCAAATGCACTCTCATACATCACCTCCACTACCATCCCCATCACCTTCCATCCCCCAACTTTCTAATCCACCAAACGTAACCCACCCACCACCCAGAGTAGGATCAGTCCTAGCCAATCCCACTCCTGAGGACATAGACATGATGCTTAGTGCATATCAGGCCAGAATCAAGGAAGGGCCAAATGTAACAGATCATGAAAAGTCTTACCCTAGAGATGACCTAGAGCTCAAACAAACAAACATTTGCACCAAGATGGTGGAATTGGCTCAAGCCATGTTTGAAGCCAGTCGACTCTTCAATTGTTCCAGCTCCACTAAAACACCATTGCATTTTGATGGTCTATTAGATAGATTGGAGAGGTTAATTGCAAAGTCTAGAAAAGGAGTCACCTCCCAGGCTAAGGAGAGGGCAAGTGATAGAATAAGCATTCATCCTCAAGAAGCTTATGTTCCTAACTCCACTGAACCAGACACCTCTTCTTCTATGAATTGGTATTCACCAGAATTCCTGCGAGACTTCAAGAAGAGAAATGGGCAAAAGAAAGTGAGAATCCTCCACCCATTGAACTTGTGGATGACCTACAAGATCAATTCCCACAAGACATTCCTTCCATTTATGGAGAGCAAGAGAGTGCCCAATCTCATGAGAGATTAGACTTCGAGTCTAATTCCTTGCAGGAACTACCCCATTTCACAGGCCCATGGGAAGCTAAGTCTACTTGTATGAGAGCACCCATGGTCATGATAAGAAACAAAGACTCAATCACACCTAGGAATACGGAGGTAGAAAAGAACACTAAAGTGTAGTGCAATCTCACTTTAGAAGAGCTACTCAAAGTTAGGCCAGAATTATGGAAACATGTAGCCAATCAAATACCAAAAGTAGCAAAACCTTGTTCCCAGGTAGGATCTCATAGAACGGTGCCAGAAATACCCTTGGACAAGATAGGAGACATGAGCAAAGGAGAAGAAGGAAACACCTATCTTCCCGTTACCCATTAGGGGTACACAACCAAGGCAATTTTGGACTCAGGTGCATGAGTTGCAATTGCTACCACTTCCCTATGGAAGCATTGGGGCAAGCGAGCACTCAGGCCAACTAGAATGAAATTGCAGATGGCCGATGGTCACATAGAAAGACCCTTAGGACTACTAGAATGGATAACTCTCACCATTTGTGGTGTAGAGTTTGAACATACTTTTGCGACTTTAGCAAAAATCAAGCCTACAAGATGATTATGGGAAGATCATTCTTGAGAAAATTGCAAGTAGTATAGGATTGGGGAACCAATTCCTTATATTTGCAACACTTAGGTGTTACAACCAAAGTCAATATCAAGGATTTCTCTCATCGAGACGTGCCCCCCATTCAATGGAATTCCATCCATAGAGCCACAGAAGATATAGAGTCACTGCATTCCATAGGATTAGGATCCTCATGGATGCATGAAGACACTCACTTATGGATGTGTAAAGTGGTCGAAGAGTATTTCCAGATGAGGAATTTGAACCTCATGGTTGGGAAAATTTTTTAGCAACAATGGATGTAGCCATCAATGAAGAACAATGGACACCCCACTATGACGAGGATGGCTATGACATTTCAACCTTCACAATAGAGCCAATCATGTGTGATCCGATCATTGAAGAATGTGAACCTAGCACTGATGCATTCGAGGATGCAAGTGACTCCGATCTAGAGTCAATTATTATGGACCCTCCTTTTGCATCAGATGAGGAATATTTCTACGAAGTAGAAGCTCACCCTCAGAGACACGAAGAAATTATGAATGAGGTGAGATTAACCACACAAGTGACCACTAAGAACGAAGGGAAGAAGAGGAAGAAGAGAGAAGCCACACCAGAGGAAGAAGAATCTTTGTTTGAGGTCCTTGAAAATTTCAAGAAGTATGAAGTTGAAGATAGGAGAGTCATGATAAGGATGCCTAAACGTGAAGCAGTCATAGGAGAGGCCTATGATAACAAAGAAACTACAAAGAAAATCATAGTGACCATAGAGGAAGGTGAAGAGCGATGCACATACATAGGACACGACCTAAGTGAAGATGAGAAGCATGAGTTAATAGCCTTACTATGAGAATATAGAGATGTCTTTGCATGGAGTTACAATGACCTAAAAGGTGTAGACCCTAACATATGCTCACATACAATCCCCATGACCTCATATGCCAAACTCACTTCTTGATAATTATTTCTTTTAAGCTCTTTTCTAAGGGTTGACACACTCCTTGGTTCCATGTTGATCCATTTCTATTTTTGTTCCCCTTGGTTAGATTTGGCTCACCTAGTGCCAAGCTTTCCACAATCGCTCCTCCCCAACTAAGAGTTAGATAAATGTTGTCATGCAAAGCCACACTATTTTGTGAATAAATTAAAATAAGTTTGAAAGAATCAAAATAAAGAATGGAGAAAGTTTATAGAAGGTACACTAACTTTGAGATTGAAGTTAACGAAGATAAAACCCACCTTCAAAGGAAATTTTCAAGATTAGGAGAATACTCACATATGGAGAGGAAAGGCACTGAAAAAAGCTTCAGTTTTTCTTTAAATAACATTGGTATACTAAAGCAAACAAACCTTCCAATGAAATATGTAGACTTTCGAAAAGAAAACAACTAAAACAATCCCTCCCTAGAATGATTAGCAATAATGGTATTGAATGTGCTCCAGACGAGGATAATTGTGAATTAATTGTTAATCACTTATCTTAGTAATTGTGAATTAGTTGTTAATCACTTATCTTAGTAACTATTTGGGATGTCCTCTTCGTTCTCTTTTTTTTGAAGGCACTATTGCATGGAAGAATGCATCTCAAATGTTATATTCAAAAAATTTTTGCGAGATACAATTCTCGGCCTTGATATCGCACTTAGCAGTTGTGAGATCGAGGATGCAATCGATGCTCTTCCTAAAAGTAGCCCTGATGACCTTACTAATGAGTAGGCTTCCAAACTAATGAGTATGCTTACAAACCTTTGAAGATGATATTGTGAACCCAATCTTCTTGGTTTGGAGGGAGTCTTTCAAATTTGATGATCTCCTAGGTGCTTGAATAAAGCCATTATAAATCTCATTCACAAGAAAGACAGCAAGATTAGAATGAAAAACTAGTGCTCTATCACTTTGCTTTAAACTCAATACAAGGTCTTTGTCAAAGCTCTAACAAATTGCATTTGAGCTTGTATCCATGATTAATATAAGGATTTATCAAAGGGATTTCAATACTTGAATCCTTTCTTAGGATTCGTGAAGGTCTCGAGTATGCTAAAGAGTCATCCCAAAACCTTATCTTCCTCAAAACCATAATCTAGAAAAGTCTATGATAGGTAGGAATGGAATTTCACTCTCAAGTCCTCAAGGACTTTGAATTTGCATCAATTTTCATCAAAATGGTTTCCAATGTTCTAGGAAGTGCTTCTACTCAAATCAACATCAAGGATAAGCTTTCCGTGGCTATAGCATCAGATGGTAGGTTACAGAGATCGGAGGGTCTTTGCAAAAACCTACTCTAAACCTTCCTATTTCTTGTTTGGACACATTAATAAACTTTAAGCTTTCTAATTATGTAAAAATATGATCATAATAATTTTTAGAAATGTTTTCAAAAGTTTGTGTCAAGATAAACTATTTGCACTTATGAGGGTGAAGAAGAAAACTTCTATTTATAGAAGAAGGCACACAAAAAATGCTCCCTACTCCTAACTTGCTATGAATTGAGAAAAATAATTTTGCACAATTTTGATAATAAGGTAAGAGAGATATTGTTGTATATTATGGAATCATGGAAGGTTAAATGGATTTTTAATGTTTTAAATGTCCAGAAGGTTTTAATGTGGTTGTGTTGGATCTAGCAAGTGAAGAAGCATGAGGGCATGGATACAAGTGGATGCGCATAAATAAATAAATTTGAAGACTAAATCGAAGAATTCTAGAATAGTTATATTTAAGTTTATCTTGTTGTAAAAGTAGTGGTTCGCTTTAGAAAGCGACGCCTTTTGTAAATAAAGTAGTTTTACCTAAAAAGACGCTTCTAAAAGTGATGGCCCTCATGTAACTTCTATCTTTAGGATGTAATAGAAATAAACCTATAAATACATGTACTCTGAGAGACTCGTCCATTAGAGTACACAGGGGGAGATTGCACCCAATATCACGGTGAGTGTTTCTTTATTTTTGATTCCTGTTTCGTCTTCTTTCTACCTTTGTGTGTGCATGCACTGAAGGTCCTGACAACAGATATTCCAAGTCATATCTTGAATTTATAGTTCCTAGATTGTGAGCAATATACTTAAGAAATCACATGTGTGATCTTGATATTTCATGAAGAAGACAATGCACATACATATTCATAGATATCGACTCATACTTTTGCACATAGAGCTTCAATGATCAAAAACTTCCATAACAAAGATCAAAAGTATATTACTTTAGTGAACCATGCATTGGGTGAGAGAATGAGACCATATGTTTACTTCAATGACTCTAAGAAGTCAGTAGATTTGAATAGTAGACAACTAGTAGTCCAAGTTGATGATGAGACTTCAAGTATATGTGTCGATATGTAAATTACAATCCTTCAAGGTTTTGTAGGCCTCCTATGTCTACAAGTTAATCACGATAATCACTCTCAAATAGTGTGATATCTTAGTCTCTCATGATGACTTTTCCAGTGAATTTTATCAAGTTTTTTTCCCATCTTTCTAGTTAGTAGGTGCTAATGATGCTATCAAAGATTCCAATAAAATTTTTAACTACTCATCTGAAGTTTGAATTCAAATATGTCTCATGCCTTTCGAATAGTTTCTTTTTTACCTTCAGCCCTGAATTTTTAGGTTTACATGCTTTTACAATCGATAAAAACAAGTTGTGCATTTTCCTTAGGCATGAACTAAGGATGAATATAAGTACATATATTTGATCCTCAAAATCCAAAATATTCTAGAGATATGGTCAAGTTCTTAGACCTGCCATATGTACCAAAAGCTCACCCTCAAGCCTAAGAAGCTTGAATCTTCAATATTTTGCGATCTTTTGAAGTCCAATCATTGATTTGAACCTACTGTGCTTTACTCCATCAAAGCTTTAGCATCATCTCTACACATTGTTGTTGATTTCAGATATATGAAAGCTCAATTTCTTTGCTTGTGATCTTCTCTCTAACAAAGTGATAGTGGACCTCAATGTGTTCGGTCCTTCCACTGTAAATAGGATTTTTTGCAGTATGTAAAGAGCTCATGTTATCAACAAATATATGAGGAGTTGAAGTCTTGATTCCTAAATCAAGATATATCATCTTAATCCGCATAGCTTCTTGAGTAGCATTAGCCAATCCTTTGAACTTAGCTTCTATAGATGAGAGAGCAACAATAGGTTGCTTCTTTGGTAACCAAGAAATGATTTTTGAACCTGCAAATGCGAGCTAAATAGAGGTACTTCTCCTATCATCTCTTGATCCTTCCCAATTTCAATCATAAAAGATCTTTATATATATATATATATATATCACAAGTATAAGAATAGAATACTCCTTCATTGATTGCCCCTTTGATATATTTGAGTATCCTTTTGGTTGCCCCACATGTGGCTTCTTAGGTGAGTGCATAAACTAACTCTAACATATGATATTTACTCTTATGAAAGTAACATGATTGAGATTTCCAACTAGGCTTTGATATATTGTCACATCTTCAATGACTTCTCCTTCATGAGTAGTCAATTAGAAATTCACTTTCATAGGTGTACCTCCAAGCTTTGCATTTCCTATCTTGAAATTTGTAAGCATGTCCTTGATGTACATCCTCTACATGAGATACCTACCATGCTGTACATATGGCTTCCAATCCAAGAAGTATGTTAGTTGCCCTAAATTACTTATCTTGAACTCCTTCTTCATTTGATGTTTGATTCTTCTTTTTCCTTAAGCATCATTACTTGTTACAGTTATATCATCCACACATACATAGAGATATATGACTTCTTCATGTGATCTTTTGATAAGCAAGATAGGATCTTCATTACGCACGACAAATACTTTAGCTTTTAGATAAGCAACCAATCTATGATTCCAAGCCCTTGGAGCCTACTTCCCATATAGAGATCTTTTTAATTTTCAACCATACTCAAGATATTTTGAGTCTTCAAAATTGGGAGATTGAGCCATATATACCTCTTCTAAGATCCATCCTTTCAAAAAATCATTCTTGATATCCATCTGGTATATCTTCCTATCCTTGGTAGATACAATACTCTCTCCTTACTCTAATTGTATGTATCTTTGCTATAGGAGAGAAGGTCTCCTCATAATCAATACCTTGAGTTTAATCATACACTTTGGCTAGTAATCGAGCCTTGTATCTATTTATGAATCCATCAAAATTCTTTTTTACCTTGTAGATCCATTCAAATACAATTAACTTTTTGGTTGAGGTCTTGGGTAGTAACTCCCAAGTATTGCTCTATTACAATGCTTCAATGTCTTCCTCCATGGTATGCTTCCATTCTATTTTCTTCTTGGCCTCATATGATGAGGGTTCTTCAAAATTCATGTGATGAACCATATATAAAAAAAATCTTTGTGACCAATGAGGTATCATATCCATACCTTCATAGTTTCTTCTTTTCCCTTGTAGACCTTCTAATTGTTTGTTGAGATGATCTTGATACATCTCTTAATTCTTACAAATTTTCTTTGTTTCAAGAGTTACCATGACTTGATCTCCCTTCTAAGTGTCCTCTAGTCGTCCTTTGATTCACTCAATTCTTCTAGTGTACGTGGAGTGTTGCTTGATAGATTTGGAAAATCATCCTCCAAATTATAGTTCAAGTTTGTTTTCCTTTAATCATTGTCAAACCAAGATTTATTCTCATCAAATACTACATCATGACTTACAATTTCTAAGAAAATTTAGTTCTAAAAAGCTCATGTTGGTCAATTTTTCTACTTGTTTTAGGAATGGGTTCGAGGCTTATCATGAGTCAACATTTGGATTGGGTTCTTGCCAAGCTCAAAGTAAGCTACAAGACTTGAAGAGAATGCATCTTAATGTGGTGAGAAAAGTGACTATGGTAAACACATACCTCATCTCTTCCATCATTTTTGGCTCATTGAAGACCAAGCAACAATGAGATGTTTGAAAGTGGAGAGATCCTATAGAAACTTCCTTTGGATGGGAGATTCAAATAGGAGAGATGTGCCTAAGATTAAGTGGGAGATTTGTAATATCCCCAAGAATAAGAGTGGTATGGACATTCTGGGTGAGGCCTTAGCTAATAAGCTTGTGGCCAAATCAATGACTAAGGCATGGTGTAATGGCACATAGTCTTGGGCTGGGCTTATCTTTAGGATATTTCATTTTCTCTCCCTCTCTAGAGATCCTAGATGAAAAGACCTCAACAAGACCATACTCCTTTTCTCCCCACTTTTGATGGTCTCAAAAAGATCATATCTTATTTTCTCTTTGTGAGAAGGTTAGAAAAATATGAAACCCTATTGCTCCATCACTCATCAATGAAAATGGAATCTTGGCATCAAGTATCATGATTCTATATGGTTCTCAATCACTCCTATCATAAGTGTTGAGAATTAATAGTCTTTGTTCCAAAGGTTCTCATATTTGGAAGAACCTTTGGAACCAAGAATAGAGACATTATATCAGATTCCAAGACTTTGACCCAAGTCATAGAGTAGACTATGAACACTAATGCCTATAAAGGCATAGAATCAATGCTTGCGATGATTTAGAGATTTTTCTACTAGTCACTTAGAATCCGCCCATTTTAAGGGTCTAAAGTGGAACAATGGAAAGAGAATGGAGCATATTTTGAGAATTAAAAGAAATCTAAATTTTCATCAATCAAACAAGAAGCGATGCTCAGATTGGTGGTGGATAAGATAGGAATTCAAGTTCAAGGAGCAATGGCATGTTCTTATAGAGAACAAGAAATTGTTCCTATTGTGGAAGATTCTTCATAGAGGGAGGTATAACAATGTCAAAATCAGTAAATTATGTGGTGCCCCTTCATGGTGTAATAGGTGCTTAAGTGGCAAGGAAGACATAGGTCACCTATTTCTTTCACTATTCTAAAATTACCATTATGTGATAACATCTTTTTAAGTTCCTTTTGCTAGTTCATCAAATCAACTATAAAAAACATTTTCTTGAAGAAGCTATCAACTTCTCTAGAACTCTTTGGAATGCCATAAGAAGTGAGACTCTACGAAAAATTTGGAAGCAAAGATGTGTGCAAACTTCAATAGACCTCCCAAAGAGTGGTCTTTTGAGAAATTCCTTAACTCTCTTAGTAGTAGGATTTTAAATTGTAAAAGCTCTCCCCCTTCAAGCACCATAGGGTGATTGCTGTAGAAAACAACAGCTAAAAAGAAAATGGATCCCCCATGGAGGAGACGAAAAGATTATCAGCTTACTTTGTATCTGTCTCTAGTCTCCTTCTTTTATCTGCCTTCTTTTATTGATTAAAGTGCTTTTGTTGGATAATAAGAAATTTATAATAAGATAGAAAGGAGGATGGAACGTGCACTACGAATGGGTTCAAAAAATATGATAGTATCACTTTTTTTTATTAGGATGCATTTTTTTGTTTTTTGTATTCTAATTGCAAGATATATACTTTTTTTCTTTTCCATTATGCAGACTTTTTAAGAATAAAGAGGCGTTAAGAAACCATCAAGGTATCTCCTAGTGTAAAAAGGGAGCAAACTACTACATATAGTTTTGGAAATCATAATATTAATAAATAGTGTTCCTTGGACTTTATATTGTCTTATTTATGCCCAAAATGCTAGGTACCATTTTGAACTATGGCTAAAAAGACACTTGTCATTAATTCTATCTTTCTTGTATATATACTATGATAGTAATTCAAAAAGCTTTATTTGATCTTATGTATATTGTGGAGTTATATTTCTCATACGACAACCCTAGTTTTATTTATTAAACTATTTCGTATAGTTCCAAAACATCAGTATTGAATGAGTTTTAGAACTCGATTATATTATTTAATATATATGTTTATTTCATATTCTAGTATGATCGATATAATTGTATCCCAAAATATGATCTTTTCATTAAAGGTTGTTCGCTTAATATTATATATTAATCTCAGTGAGCCATGAATGTCTAAGTATAAATGCATTAAATTTCAATGCATATATATATATATATATATATATATATATATATATGTGTGTGTGTGTGTGTGTTTGTGTGTGTGTACATATATATAGATAGGTACACACATACATATTTATACACACATATGTATGTATGTATGTATATATGTATGTACGTATGCGCATATATATATATATATATATATATATATATATATATATATATATATATATATATATATATATATATATATATATATATATATATATATATATATATATATATATGTGTGTGTCATCCCTAAAATTCTCATTGGTTTGTTTTTTTTGGAATTTTTCATATCATTACAAAACAAATCCATGTGCATCTCATCGAAATTAAGCGACATAATTTATTGTTATGTAAGATATCATTTCTCGTTTTTGTAACTCGAAAGCATGGCCTAGCTTCTAACCATTGCATTAACCACCATAATCATTTTTGGAATTGTAGCTCAGTGATGAGTAGCACCTCCTTTAATGTCAATCCGGGAAGACATGAGGATGGTATGAAGACCTCGAGCAAGTGAAGGCACAAATGTGTGAGTGAGAAGCACACCAACATGCACACACATACACACAAACGTGCACACACGGGAAGAACAAAGAGAGAGATACAATGGAATCACTTCTATTGCCAAAAAGTTCTCATACAAGCTCAAATCTACAAGAAGCTCCCCCGAAAATGAGCTCTCTAGCTCTATTTATAGTTTTTGACTAGCTTTGGCCCTGTCCAGACCTAGTGTCCGGCCTAGTTAAAAATTAGGTTCCATGGCTTATTTGAGGGCTCAAACGAGGTCTAAAAAATATGAAAATTGGTAGGCAAATACTAGTAAAGCTCCTCAATCTCGAGGACTCCTCGGCTTGCATAAAATGGAGCTACAAAAAGGTGAAACGGTATTTACAATGGTTGTCAATGATGAGAATCACTTTTATAGTAGTGTAAAGATTGAAAAAATTTAATAGGTTGCCTCAGTGCTAGATCTGCATGTATGCCCGTACTTGATTCTTCTTGTATGATGCCATCAGGGATCTATCTCTTTATACATTTGGAAACTAGGTCATTCTTTCATAATTCTAGTCAACAAGGATATTAAGTCCTACATAAAGAAATTTTCCAAATGTTTCACAATTTTGAGACACGTGAGAATTTTTAGATTGTTGAGAGTTCCATGGTCTATCCTTTTTGTCCAAGAGTACTTTCATTCTCATGCAAGCTCCTTATCCCACATGAAATGTATTTTTCCCTCTACTCCATATAAAGAGGGCCTTCACTCTCCATAAGCTCATTCACTCATGCTCTTGGAAAGAGTGTCCACTCGCTCATCATGGAGTCTCCATGCTCATGGAGCATTGTATGTAATTATTTTTATTTATCAAGTTTATTAGGTTGATATATTTAGGTAGTGATATGTGTGAACACTCTAGGACTGTCGGGGCACTTTTTTCCCTCTTTAGGATGTTTTTTTTCCCCAGCATTTATATATGCCTATTGCCCTAATAGGCTTCTTATCTTTGTACATTCTAGTGGTAATACATTCAGCATTTTGTGTTGTGCTCCAAGCTTCTTCTTTTTCCTTGTGTTGTTTGCAAACTTCTGTAGACATCTAACTCCAACAATTGGTATCAGAGCAGGGCACTGCTTCATCTAGGGCATTGTCTACACCTCTCTAGTTGCAGTCTTAGAATCGCATGAAATTTGGTAAGCATCCTCAGTGTGTTTCAGAGATCAAAACAACTTTGCCATGTGGTGCCAAAATCATGATGTGAGCTCATTTCAGCCTCCAAACGCACTATCATAGTGCTTGTGAAAGCTATTTTGTCTTTTTGTGCCAAAGGTATATAGGAGTTTTGGTTCGCCAGTATAAGTATCTCGAAGTTTGCTATAGGTTTAGGAGAATTTGTCTAGGAAGTTCTGTTCAACTTTTTGAGATACATTCAATTTTCTGCATCAAGGTATTTTAGTCACTGGCCATGGCTGAAAGTAGTGATGTATTCTGTATGTTGGTTGTTGAGGATAAGTTGTATGGTACCAACTACCCATTATGGGCTTATATGATGCATCATGTATTGGTCGCAAAAGGATAGTATGGAATATTGTGTAGGGTGTTGAAAGACATCCTGTTACAACTGCGAAAACAAGTACTGCAAATACATGTGCTGGAGCTGATGGAGATGGTGTTGAAGATGATGATATTCTGTAGATTCCTATTCAAAGAATAGCTAAGGATGCTTGGGATACACTTACCACATTCTACCAGGATAGGAATGAGGCTCGTGTTGCTTACCTTCGAAAAAATTGGAGAGTGAGCACATGAATGAAGGTGATTCTATGGACAATTTTCTCACAAAGATCAAGGATTTGAAAGAACAATTGAGTTCTGTTAATGAAGTTATACCAGATAGCCCACTTGTGCAGACCATTCTAAACTGAAAGCACCTTATATGTTAAGTGTTCTAATGATGTGCTTCTGATCATTGCAGCATATGTTGATGACATGCTGCTCACTAGTCCTCATGACATGCATATTGCTGATTTTAAGGCTGATTTGCATGCCTCATTTGAGCTGTATTATCTGGGGCATTTGCATCACTATTTGGGCATTCAATTTATGCAAGTTGATGGTGGAATGGGTTTGTGTCAAACGAAATATATTGAAACATTATTGCAGTATTTTGGCCTTGAAGACTGTAAGCCTATTTCCACTCCTATGGAGATAGGTTTATGATTGAGTCTTCATGATGCTAGAGATGCATTTGATGTTGTTCTCTATCAGCAGGCTGGTGGATGCTTGATTTACTTATGCATTACTCAGGTAGACATTTAGTTTGATGTCTCACAAATGAGCAAGTTTATGCATTGCTAAGGTATCAAGCATTGGCAAGCGGTTAAGTGCATCTTTTGCTACTTGAGTGCTACCCAGATACTTGGATTGTTTTATCCCAAGGGGGGATCACTAGTGCCAGATTTGCATGCTTTTTCTGATAGTGATTGGGTTGGTTGCTATGACACTCCTGTGTCCACCAATGATTTTTTCTTCACGCTTGGTAGCTCATGTATATCTTGGTTGAGCAAGAAGCAGCCTATTGTGGCCACTTCCAATTGTGAGGCTAAGTATAGGGCAACTTTCACAACAACTATTGAGTGTGTCTGGCTCAAAGGCCTTATGGATGGTTTGGGTGTTGGTCAGTCTCCTGCCACCACCATCTTCACTGATAGTCAGAGTGCATTGGAAATTACGAGAATCTTGTGTTCCATGCTCGCACTAAGCACATTGAGGTGCATTATCATTATGTCACAGATAGGTTCTCTACTGGGGAGATCAGCTTGATATATGTGCCCACGCAGGAGAACATTGTAGACCTTTTTACGAAGGCTCTGCCTAGGGAGAAGTTTGAAGCTTTTCGCAAAGCTTTGAGCTTACTTCCTTTTGTGGATTTCCTTGCTCCGCATAGGGCTATAATTTGGAATACTTCCACTTGCTTTTTCCTCCTTTCCCATTCTTGGCACCCTTGCCTTTACCTTTGCTAGCATATAGGACCTATGAGCAACCATCCTTCTTGGATGTATCTCCTATGGAAACCTCTTCTGCCACTAATTGTGGGATCAACTTCTCAAGAGTTGATAGAGGATCTCTATACACGATAGTAGTAATGAAGGGTTTCCACTTGTCTTACCCTCTCAGCCCATTGAGAGTAATCTGCACAAGGTCTTCCTCATCTACTTTGCAGCCAATGGATGCCAATTGCTCCCTCAACTCATTCACCCTCAAGGTGTAGTTAACAGTAGATTGGCCACTACCCTTCTTGAAAGAATGGATTTCATTCTTAAGCTGCATCTTTCTGCTTCTTCTAGAGGTGGCATATATCTTATCTAAGGCTCCAAAACATCTCTAGCATGATCAAACTCTGATATATGACCAATCATAGTTTTAGAAATTACCTATGATATGTAGAAGATAGCTCTCCTACTTTCATGCCAATCCTTCAACATCTTCAATTCTTGATTGGTGACCTTTGGATCTTTGGGATCCACATTGGGATTATCTTCATCTCCACACACAATAGGCCATAAACCTTTGCTCATGAGGTAGTTCATGACTCTAAACCTCCATGGTTGATAGTTGTCTTTGTCAAGCAACTCCACTTTTTGACCTAGATCTACCATAATGAATGAGAAATCAGGGTTACACTAAAATGTACCCCTTAGCCTTTATGTCCAAGCTTTTGTGTCCTTTTCCTAGAGACTTGAAAGGATGTTTCTTGCTCTGATACCAAGTGATGGAATTTAATCCCTCATATTTTCACACTAGAAGTGAAATGGACCTAATACCTAGGTCCCTTCATACACCTTTTCAGCTACCTTACAACAAAACTCTGATTCACCTGCCTTACACTTATCCAAGTCACCTAAGCTTTTGGCCACACTTATTGTGATTCATAAGCTTTCCGACAAAGGTGTTCTATGTATTTACATTAGTCAAGAACTTTGTACAAAATAGACTATGCAGAGATGTAGGATATGCAAAAATTAGGGTTATAGAGATACACCAATTTCTCTGCACATAAAATTGATTTTCAAAAGCCCTCTTCGAGAAAGTAATATGCATATTTAATCTATAGAATTCACTTTAAACCTCATGAACTGGATATGTACACAAGGAGTTACAATTGTTATAAGCAGACTATGTCTATACCTACAAGAGACTAGAGGGGGTGTGGCGTTGATAGATCCTCTTCTATGCATGTAATGCCTCCTCTACATTTTGCCTAGCTTGGAAAACTCTTTTTTAGCTCCTTGAGCCTTGGATGACTCTCTGCTTGAGCCTCCTTGAGTATATGTCTCTTGATCTTCAATTATCTACAAGACTTCCATGTATTTGATGTTTCTTCACCTCCCTTTATAGCTTTTGGATGCCTCTCATGACCTTTCCACTACCTTAGGACTTCATTGCCCAACCTTGCTCAACCTTGAGACTCCCTTAAGTGATATGAGACGTGACATTTGACCATATTAAGGTCTTCTAACCCCTTTTTCCACCTAAAGTTTGCATAGTTCACACTTTCAACACTTTTTCCCCTCTTTAGGAGGTTTTTTTTCCCTCGGCTTACATATACGTCCATAACCATGATGGATCACTTATCTTTGTACATTTTTCACTTGGTAATACATTCTATATTGTGTTGTGCTCTAAGCTTATTCTACTTCCTTGTATGGTTCATGTGCTTATGCAGACCTTGAACTCAAACATTTTTAGATTAAGGAGGGGTTAGTGATGTAAAAATGAGAAGAGGGTGGTGGAAATAGTCTAGTCCCTTAATCACATAGGCTAGACATAGGATTCCCTTGATTTTTTTGGTCAAAGAGGAGAAAAACGGATAGAACTTGTGGTTTTGCTTATTTGAATGGATTTGAAAGCCTACGAATGAATAATAGCCCTTGGATTAGCTCAAAGATCCAAAGAATATGTTTGAATTACAAAAGTCAAGGAATATTTCCATCTTGGATATGGAAGGTGTTTAATGGCTTAGATCCTAGAAATGAAGAAAAAGGTGCCTTTCAATAAGAGGATTAATCTTGAAATCTAATGGTTGGACATCATTTTTAGAGATGAAATGCAGCTTAAGAATGGATCATTGGAGCCCCTCAAGATGAGGGTGCCTTTTGTTCTCAGTAATTGGATCAAATCGCTATCTAATGTCTTATATTGCTATCCAACTTGCAATCAGCCCCAAACACACTACATCATCAGATCAAAGCCATATCCAATGGCTCACATTGCACATTAATATCAAATCACCCCCGATTGTAGGATATCATTGGATTCGAGTGAATCCAATGGCCAAAAATGTGCAAAGGGTGTCCAAAAGGCCGCATAAGTGTTTTTGATTCCCACGATTTGAAATATCTCTCTCTCAAGAGCCTTATGTATATTAATCTTCGGCATTGATACTCAAGCATCCAAAGCCTCATAAGACTCCAAATTTGATCATTCAAATACAAGAGCTATCAGATAATATTTTATTTAATAATATCACTAGTGGTTTTCCATGCCAAATTAATTTCCTTGACTAAGCATTTTAATCCCTAAAATTAGGAATCCTTACTTGGCCTATTCTAGGCTCATTTTTTCCCCTAATGTGAAGCCAAAGATTCTCATGGTTTCACTTGGTCGAACCTTCAATTGGCTAATTATCTTTGCAAACCTAGACTTGATGGAGGCTAAAATTAGCAAAGAATTATAGATCACCTATGGCTCCCCTCCCTCTCCCAAAACATAGATATTGCTATGTCTCATGACGTCTCAATTGTTTTCTCTTTACAAACATTTGTCAAGGATGGCAGGGTGCCTTGGTTCCATGTTGATCCTTTGGTGTTTTCACTCCCTTGAATAAAACACAAAGTTTGTCTTGCGTGGCACCATGCATTAAGCATTCACCCCCCTTCTAAGCGTTGGATTCTTGCTCTTTAGTGGACCCATGCTATTCTATACAAAACTCATAAGGGGATCCAAAGAACTAGAAAAGAAAGAAGAGAGAAGCTTTACACAGGGTTAATTTGGATAGAAACTAAAATAAACCAAGGTGAAACTCACTTGGAGAAGGAGATTATCAAGATAATGATTATTGTTGGATATGAAGACGCGCTAAAGAGAAAGAACTTGTAGTTTTTCTTCAACAATTGCTAGGTAGGCAAGGGAAAAGAAACCCTCCAAAGAAATGTGTAGACCCTTGAAATAGAAACAACTCAAAGAATTCCTCCCTAGGATGATCAATAATAATGGTGTGGAATGTGCAATGGAAGATGACAACAATGGCCAAATCATTAGAAACTTTCTTGGGGCTATTTTGGGTGTCCTCAATGGTCTTTCCTACGAGGTATGATTGCATAGTCTTTATATTAAAAGCAAAATCTAAGAAAGTTCTAGTCTATATTGCTTAAGGCCTTGACAACCCTCTTATTAGTAGCAAGATCAAAGATGCTATTGATGCCCTTCCTAAAGGCGAATTTTCATATTCACAAGTTCTTTAAAACCTTAATGATGTTTTGGTTGCCCCCTATTAATGCTCTAGAAGGAGGCCCTCAACTTCTGTACTCTACCCAGATGCATTAATGAAGGCATTATAAAGCTCATTCACAAGATAGATATCAAGAATAGAATTAAAAGCTCGTGATAGATTATCATGCTCTAGAATAGTTACAACTTCATCAGAAAAACTCTAGATAATTTCATCTTGAGTTATCTTCAACCTAGATTCATGAGGTCAAGAACGGCTTCATCAAAGGAAGGTGGATCCTTGAAGCTACCATCAATATTTTGAAAGTTCTTTATTATGCTAAGGAGTTGTCACAAGACCTTCTCTTCCACAAAATCAATTTTGCTAAAGCAAATGACATATGAAAGTGGGATTTTGTTTTGCAATCCCTCAAAGACCTAGAACGGGGTTCTATATTTGATAAAATGGCTTCTACTCTTCTCAAAAATGCTTTTGCCTGTATAAAAATCAATTAGATCATCAAGCTGACATTATGCTTGAGGTGGATTTTCTCTCCATAAAAATCCATCTTTTTTAATGTGTCAAAGATATCCATTGAAGAGTCTTCATCATTGTTCGTTTATGGTATTTCATAAGGATATTTTATGGATCACTTATTCATGTAAAAGCCTAGAGTTTTTATACTTGTAAAAGGATAAATAAAAGAACTTATTTCCACGAATTTGAGATTGGTGTGATTGCTAATCAATAAATCACCTAAAATCAAGTTGTTAGATTTAACTTCACTTTTCCTAGTTTATAAAAGGAGTATTTCTTCATCAGAGCTACCAAGCCTCCTTGGATTTGAATTCAAAAACTACTTCTAAAGAGTTGTGGAAGGCTTCAAAATTATTTATAAAGACTCAATTACATGTACAATAGGTTGATGCAATATACTTACAGGTTTGGTCTTCACTTTGTTCATTCTTCATTTTTCTACATTATCATCTTCAACTCAAGTAAACTTCGAGAGGTTGGTTATCATTTTAGTTTGTTGCAAATTTGACGAGTTAGCATTCAATGGAAAGATATTACTATCTAATAGATGTGTACAAATTCTGGTAGCATTTGTATTAGTGGATTGTGACCCATCTTTACTTTAAGGTCTCTATATCTATCTTTGCATTGCCCTAAAAGATCAAGAGTACCACCAATCAATGTTAAGCTTATTGCAAACAATGTTAAATCCTTCTCTTGTGCATTTTAGACACTTAAAAGTTATAACGTTCCTTCAAAAGAAATGTTTCCAATTGTTATCAGGACCATTGCTCTAAGCATTTGAAGTTGAGTGTTTCATCCTAGAATAGCAGAGACTTGCTCATGTGAGTGAAAGAAACTTGAAGGATATATGCACGATTAAAATTTTTCTAGCACTTCCAAACATATCAAAGCAGCATATGATCAATAGATGTGATTCTTGTCAGATTGAAAAGGCAAAAAGACAACCACTCAACAACAAAGCCTACATCCACAAAAATCTTTTGGATTTCGTGCACACTCATGTTTGGGGACCAAGTCAAGAACCTTCATTTGCAAGCTCAAGGTATTATGTTTCCTTTGTTGATGATCATAGTAGATGGACCATTCTATACTTTATCAAGAATAAGAGTGCAATGTTTAAAGGTTTCAAGAAGTGCCTTGCACATGTGGAGAATTATCATGAGGAAGGAGATAAGGAAGAGAGCTCACACTGCACTCTCACAATCAAAGAGGAGCACACACACATATTGAGGCAAGAAAGAATGACCTTCATCATCTTCTTCTTCCATTACATAAAAGGAATGTACAAGAATGACCTAAAGCAACAATACAATAAGTGCAATATATAAAGAGAACTCACATAACGTAGCGTCTGCCTTAGAAAATCTAAATGCAGCTTCCTAGGAACTCGCATAAATTGACTTCGAATTCCATGAAGTTTTAGAAAGTTGTTGAACTCATTTGACATATATTGACCTCCTCCATCAGATCTTAATGTTTAAATATACTTCCTTGTTTGGTTTTCCACCATAGCTTTAAAATTCTAGAAGTGAGTGAATACCTCACTCTTCTCTTCCATGAAGTATACCCATACTTTTCGTGTATGATCGTTGTGAAGAGAGATGGTGGATGCAATCCAAAGATGAGTAGGTGCTGCTATAACCAGCTTCACACCTGTTGCTCTAGCACAATGGTGAGAACCACGTTAAGAAGCTCCACCTCCTTAATGTCAATCCGCGGAAGAGATAGGAGTGATATGAAGATCATGAATGTGAGATGAAGTGAGAGTGAAGGTGAGAAGCACCAAGATGCACACACACACATACACACACACAATGAAGAGACAAGCAAGACACAATGGAAGGTGAGAAATCAACTCTATTACTCAAGAACACTCTTACAAGCTCAAAATAGCTCTAAGCTCTTCTCTACTCAAACAAGCTAACCTCAAAAATGAGCTCTCTAGCTCTTTTTATAGTTTCTAGACTAATTTTGACCAGTTTCACATCTAGTGACCGGCATAGTTAAAAATTAGGTCCTAAATGCTATTTGGAAGGGTAAACGGTGTCTAAAAATAACGAAAATTGATACACTCATTCTACCTAAGCTCGTCAAGCTCGAGGACTCCTCGGCTTGCACAAAATGGAGCTAGAAATTAAGAAAAGGGCTTTTCTTTGTTACATATGTTACATTAGTGATAAAAATCACTGTTGGAGGTTTTTGAAAAGTATTTCTAAAACATGATTCTTTGAAAAAAGATTCCACTAGCTCCCTGCTCTGTCGTTACATGCTTTCGCGTCTTCTATGCCTGTGGCTGCTTCCAACACCCCCCTCCCTCTCGCTTCTGTCGTCCCTGACAGAACCTTGTTGTGAGGTCTGCCGGATATAGTTTTGTAGGAGGTCTTGAGCGAGGGTGTGCTCGGAGATATGAATGCCTCGGGCCAGGTCAGCCTCGAGTTTCTCCCAGTCTATTGGTTGCGGTTCTTCCGGTGGCGGGAGCTGATAGTGTGTGGAATAGACCATTCGTTCACAGGCAAATAAGTGTAATAAATGTGTAGGCCTGCTTATGAATACCTCTGAATGGTATTCCCAGAAGCCGGTTGTGAACATCTCTTCGAAAGTCTGCTTGTAGAATGCCGGTAGGTACTTTATTATGCAATGCCAGGCATAACACACCCATAGCGATGGCGTTGTACTCATATCATATACCAGATCGAAATTGCCATGCTCAAAGCCCGGGGTGTTTACATTAGGTGCCTTGACGCGTCGGAAGACTTTAAAAATCATTTGCATCATGTCAAAGATTTTGACAGTCATATGCACCGCTATATCGTCCATATGCTTTAATCTAGGGAGCCAGTGGCGAATTGTAGCCATCATGTAGCCTACAGTTGGTAACTCAATGGGTGGCTTAAAATAGGGGTAATTCAACCAGTCCTGGCACTGCTTATTGTTTTGTACCTTAATAGCAAAGGCTGTCCAGGAGCGGCGTCGTGGTACTGGTCCCCAACATGGGTTGTACTTTAAGTTCAAAGGTGCCTTTACCCATGTACTCATCATTTCTGGATACTTCTGTAGTAAGTCTGTGCGCCACTCTGGTTGATAGATCTCTCCTTGCTGTGCATCAAGTGGCAAATTGTCCTCTTCGAATTGAGTCGCATGCGATGGTTTCTTACCTGTTTCCTTCTCAATGGCTAACTGGTATTCAGCCATTAACATAAAATACGGTTTATATTGTAGCTCATGCCCAGATATGTATCGTCGCGGGGCCAAATGAGCAAAGAATGGAGACTGTAAAATTCTTTCTTCTATCATCACCATGGCATGTAATTGTGCCTCTACTCTAGCTGAGTGTGTTGTTCCAAGTTCCTCAATTGTCTTCATCCATGCAGGGGTCGGGAGTTCGTACGTCATCTGGCCTTCGGCCGTGACGCGTCTGCCTGGGATGGGTTGTGGCTCGTACGCCTCTTCAAACGTTTCCTCCACCGGGATGGTGACAGTTTCTTCCTTAGCTGGAAGCTCAGGTGGGGAATCTGGCCTTGGTGGTGCTTCATACACTGCAATCCTTGATTCAAGGTTCGATACCTGGGCCCTTAATGCGTTGAGTTCCTCTAAGATGTCAAGAGAGGGGTCCACAGGTGCTGGTATGTCGTGGTGTGCCGGTGCTCGCAACTGGAGTAGTTTATGATCGTCTTTGAGTTTTTGTAACTCCTCATTCATGCGATCGTATTCATCTAGCAGTCTTACATGATCTTCTAGCAGCATCTTCATTGAGTCTGAGGGAATGGCTTTGAACCAACTAGGACTCAAAGGTTGGTCTGGGTGGTCAAGAGCTGCTTCTAAGTTTTCTCGGTTCTGATCCTGTAGGCACTGGTTTTCTTCCTTTGCTGCTGCTAGGTGTCTTCGTAGTAAGCCCATGTTTCGTGTTAGCATTGCATTGCGGACTGTCTGGGGTCTTAATAAGTTATCCAGGTCAGCAGTGGCTTCCTTGGTCTTTTCTTCGCTTTCTAGTTCTAATTTATGATAGGCCTCTCGTAATTCTTGGTATCGGCTATTCCGTGAGGCATTCTCAATAGACAATAAATTAAGCTACGACTGTAAGTCAGTGGTTGTCTTTTGCAGCTGCTGATAATTATCGCCAAGAGATGTGAACTCATCTCTTACTTGCATCATACACATGAACATCTGTCAAAATGCATTATCTACATTGGGTGATAGTATTAATGGGGTGCTAAATGAAGATGCAGTGGGTGTAGATGCAAAGGGAACGGGGGTGGGAAGGTGGATGCTGTGGTGATTGTGGAAAATTGTGCGATGCCTAAATATGTTTGTGCTGTGAGTGAAGTGAGTGATGGTGCAGTGGGTGGTGAGATGTCCATGTCATTGGACGTGTCCAGTGCAGTGACTGTGAATATGGGTGTGACTGTGGGTGCTTGTGCTAGTGTAAATACGGGATTTACAAAGGTTGAGGAGTAATTTACAGGGCGGCTGGCTGGAGCATCTTGGTGGAAAGGGGAAATAGGGGTTACAGTGGGTCGGGGAGGTGAGACGGGGGAGAAGGTTAAGGTCGGTGGGAATGGAGAAAGGGGTGTTGGAGTTGTGGGGAGGGATGGAAAAGATGGATGGAGGAATGGGTTGGATAGAAAGGTGGGTGTGTGAGGGGGTAGACTAGGTCTAATGGGTGCGGGAATTGTGGGGTGAGTGGTCGTACAGACGATTTCTGCCACGCCACCAACGACTGAAGATGTTGGTCGGGGGGAAGGAGGGTGAAGAGGGGAGGCTGGATGGACGGGCGGAGATGGAGGAGCGGTTGGGGTGGTCGGTACTTCAATGACTACTGAGGTATGTACAGTTGTAGCGCGGGGTGGGGAATCTACAAGGATGGTTTCTGCTGCCAACGAACTTTCAGGGACGAGGCGTGCCTCCCTGGATTGTTCTGAAGACTGTGCTCCTGTTGGTACACGAATGTATTCGCCGGGCTTTGAAAGTAGTCGTACTCTGCGGGGGTCAAACTGTGGTAGTGGCTTTCTTTGCAAGTACCTAAGTGCTTCGTTGGAGCCTACTGATTTGACTAACTCTCTGAATCCTTTGATGTATGTGTCTTCGAATCCGCCTGTGACAAGTTAGACTTGTTCTATTATCGCTTGACTCTCTTCCTCAGTTAGCTTTTTGCGTGCCCAAACTTTTTCCATAGTTCTATACAGCTTCTTAATAGCCAGTGTGTAAGCTGCTGCTTCGTAAGTTTCATCTTCATGGGTACTTGTATCACCATGTGTGTCTGTTTGTTGGCCTTGGCCATCTGTCTGTTCATGCTCTTGGGATTCGTGAGTGCCCTGGCTAGCTTCGTCGTCTCCTTCATCGTCATCGGTTGTTGTTCTTTCGTCATCAGAGCTAGACACAATCTGTCCTTGTGGTGGATCCCTGGGTGTGGTAGGGTAGCTAGGCCTTTCAAATTCTTGAGAAAACAATTGTCCTTCTGAAAACTGGAAGTCATTGGAGAATGCATCGGGCATCTCAAAATCGAACGTTGTGTTCAGTGGCGCTGCTTGTTCTGCTTCTAAATGTGGTATTGGAAAAGAGAACGCTTCCGCACCAATAGTGGTGGGAAGTTCTGCTGTCGTGGTGATAGGTTCTGGGGTTGTGGCTGCTTGAGGTGCAACAGTACTGGTGGTGCCCTCCGGCGTAACTGGTCTTGATAACCGTATACGAATTGGTGGTACCGTGGGAGTGGCTGCGGTCGGTGACTGCTCTGGAGATGGTTGTGGTGAGGGTGATTCTGGCACTTGTAAGCACGGGATAGTGCCTCTCATCCGCTTTCCTGCTCTACCTTTGCTAGACTTTCTAGCCTTCTTAGTGGTCCCTTTGAATGCTTTCAGTTCCTCGCTGGTCATGGCACGCTCAATCGGTAAGTCATACGCCAAGCACATATATATAATTCTCGTAAGCGCACAGCATCCATTGATGACTTTCTTTCGTTCCCATCTATGTTGTGCCAAATAGAGCTGATCAATTATCCAGCTAGCTAGATCAACCGTTTGAGGTCCAATACATGCTAAGTATAATCCAAACCAGATTCTTTTGTGGGGCATGGTAAAACGATCCTGAGCTGGGAAAGCAAAATGCTGCATGCATATCCGCAATGGCTTGGAAAGCTCAGGGGTTATAGCTGAAATATCCTCCCACTTAGTTACGTCACCACGTTTCATCTGCTTTGGGACTAGCTGTTCTCGCTCCGTCGGAGTATGCGTTCCATGTATTTTGAGAGCTGTGCGAATTAAATCTTTAGACAAATAAAACCTTCTGAATGGGGGGTCATTTACCAAGGATGGTAACATGAATGTGCCGGGTAGATCCTTGTTCTCTGAAGCTGTCACGGTGGTTACTAGGTAAAAGCATCTGTAAAAATTAGGTTTAGGCAGAGGGTCACTAAAATATTCTGTAAATCTCGCTCGTGCCCAAACGTGCGTTAAATCTTGGGTATTCTGTAGTCCTTCAAATTCTCGTGAAAAGAACTGGTACTTGGCCCATGTGCGAAGATCAAATGCCAAATTGGCCTCAAATATGAAATCAGCGTCTGCTAAGGGTCCTGCTAGGCCTTGAAACCAGTGAGAGTTACGATGAATCTTCTCAGTATACCCTCTAGGAGGGTCATCGATGGGCATGGGTCCTGGAAAACCTTGAAACTCTGGTGGTTGCATCGTCGAATAAGATTCTACGAGTAATTCTCCAATATTGGCCATTGGTGTGCTTGGGCCAGCTTCTGATGGTCCTTCTTCGGTTTGCATGATGACAAACGAGCTAATGGAAAAGATTTGCTACAAAAGATTAGCACATTAGTATGGAAATTAATTATGATCCCATTAAGGTGAGACCGCAATCCCTTTCCATAACCGATGTGTAACCCGTGTAGCCAAGTGTCGTGAAGTGATTGATGCTATGATTTTTTTTTTTTTGCAGAGCTAATGCATGTCTCTAGACGCCTACATGTTCAGATTATGCATACATTTCTTGATGAGCTTTTATTATGCATGATGTGGGGTTATGGTGTGTGAATTTATACGAGGTTTAGTTGAGGGTGAATTATTACAAGGGTGGTGTTTAAACGGGGTGGGAGAATTGTCAGATAAGGGGGTACAAGAAGACGTCTGGATACGTTTCGATATCCATTTCCTAAGGGTCTTTGAGTGGGTGGTATGTTTCTGCTGAGGGACAAAAAGTGGTATCGGGTTTGGTGGTATTGAAGGATGAAAAGATTTCTGAGGGGTATATATTACATGGCTTGAGGGTTGGGCTATAATACATTGTTTGGGTACCCAAATCTGCGTGGGTGTGGGTCGATTCATAATATACTTTTTGGCGATCCAAATCTGTCGAGTATTTGTACTTGGGAAGAAGATCGAGGGGACTTTGGATGTTGACTCTGTTTTTTTTGAAACTTTGTCCTGTTCTTGTCTACAGTGTTGCCAATAGCCTGTGGTTGCTGTCCTTTTGGCACCCATATTTGTCTCGTGCCACTTGTTCTGTGATGTTGATACTGCTGCTTTCTTTGCCTTGTCTGGTGGTGTCGTCGGTCTGGGTTCCTCTGTTGTGGTTGACTCCTTCGTGGTTGGGTTTGAGAGGTCCATTGGACGCTCTGCTTTGGAAAAGAAGGGAGATCCAACACTTCCGTGACCTGCCCATTAGGAAGTGAATCGTTCTTTATCTTTAATCTAGGCCAGTCCGTAGCAAGTTTGGAAGGATGAGCACCGCAGGGTATTGTGCTCATTTGGCCACTGATGCAACCCACCTGACCGCTGATTGTGTCCATCTGCCCTAGCAGTTGGGTAGCTGCCCCTTCTAGTTTGCAGGAAGCCCCAGGGAAGATCTCCTGTTGTCCTTCTGATTGACAACTGTCTATAGCCAAGCCCGAATGGGTTGGTGTAGACGTAACGTGATTGATCTTACCAAAGATCTTCCGGTCTTCCGTCGCATGCATTTCATAGGGTCTAGGGTTACAAACCTCAGTTGGAATGCCATTAGGGAAGTCAAGCGGTATCACTCGCTTCTGCTCTAAGGTTCCAATCTGTAAGGAGCCTTGTCTAAGATTTAGGTCCACTGAGTGATCGTATAGCCAATCTTGGCCAAGGATTAGGGGTTCTATTAGGTCGTCATCATGGCACACTAGTAGCTTTGCTGTCATAGTTACTTCGTTTATGAGGATAGGAAGGCCCACCTCACCCATGCAAGGGGTTTCCATGCCTCCTAGCCCTATGAGGTATGCCTCAATTGGCCGCATTTCTATTCCTGAATCCTTATATTGGGACCATCTAATCGCACTAGTCGTAGCACCTGAGTCAATTAAAGCCCTGAGCTCTTGGCAAGGGTTACCATGCTCTAGCCTGACTATAATGAATGGTCTCCTGTCCACTATGCTAGGATGAGTTCGTGACTTTACTTCACACATGGCCATGGGGTATCGGGGTGTTGTTTCCAGATGGTTATAATGTTCTCTCCCTAGTCCTTGTCTTCTTAGCTTCATGTGCTTAATGCGTTCTATTGCTTCTGCCTGAGCTTCCGCTCGTATTCTATTTTCTTCCTCCTTACGATTCTTTGCCAATGTGAGTCTTCTAAGCATATCCTTAGTAAGAGGTTCCTGATATAACTTGACTCTACAGCCACTAATGTAATTAGGCATTATGTCTCCTTCTAAGGTGGCTAACTGTAGTGCTCCACTTGTCGAGAGTCTGTTTCATAGGTCCATAACCTCGCTTTTCTAACTTCCGTGCGTGTTGTTTCAGCGTATATACTAGAACTAAATCTCCTTCTTTTAGACCTTTATCTTTCACATGTGCATCAAAATAAGCTTTCTGTCGCTTCTTTGCTGCATATATTCCTGCTGCTGCCTTTAGCCTGGTTTCTCCTAATCGTTCCAAGTCCATTATTCTTGCTGATAATTCATGGCCGGTCCACTGATGTTCTTGTGCAACCTTAAGGGTCGGTATCAAGAAGTCCAAAGGAAGCACAACATTCTGACCAAAAACCATCTGAAAGGGAGTTGCATTGAGTACGGTCTTGTAGGCCACTCGATATGCCCAAACAGCGTGGTGTAACTGTTTGTCCCAATCTGAACGTTTGTTGTTCACGAGTTTCGTCAGTACGTTACAAAGGATCTTATTAGTGCTTTCAGCCTGACCATTGGCCTGAGGATGATATGGTGCTGATTTCTTGTGAATCACCATAAACTCCTGTAACAGATATTCAATGACTTGGTTTAGAAAGTGAGTTCCGCGATCGCTCACTAACTCTATAGGCAATCCATATCTTGTAAAGACATTCTCAAATAAGAATTTTGCAGTTGTGTGTGCATCATTCTTTTTTGTGGCTTTTGCCTCTACCCATTTGGTTAGATAATCTGTCGCGACAATAATGTATTCAGCATGTGTACCTTTTGCAGGGGGGTTAATGGGTCCTACAAAGTCTATACCCCACTTAGAAAATGCACGTCCGCCCATCATGGGTTTCAATGGCATTTCATCTCTGCAAGTAGGAAACTGAGTTCTTTGGCACACATCACATCTCTTAACATAGGTATGAGCATCCATGTGAAGAGTGGGCCACCATAATCCTGCAAAGAGGATGGCTTTGATTATCCTTTCACGTCCAAAATGACCTCCTGCAACACCTTGGTGTGCAGTCTCTAGTATGATCAGATAATCGCTTTCATGAACACATTGTCTTAGATATCCATCTCGTCCTCTTTTGTATAGATTATCGCCAATAAGTGAATAGTCTTGAGCTTCCTGCTCCAGACTTCGTTGTCGAGCTAAGGTCATTGCTTGAGGGAATGTCTTCGTTCTCAAGTATGTCACTAAAGGTTCACTCCAGTCTGGTGTGAGAGACACGTGATATAAGGTAGCATGCTCTACTGGTGGTCTTTCACAACAAACATGGCATTCTTTACACAACTTGTAGACATCTGCTTCCATCGAAGGCCAATATACTCCTAGTCTATGCAGAGTCTGTAATGTTCGATGTTTTGAATGATGTTGCTTAACTGCACCTATGTGTGCTAATTGCAAGCAATTTGCATGTTCTGATTCATCTACACAACAAGCAAGAATCTTTTGATTATCCTGTTTATATATGCTTCCTGCAATGATTTGGTATCTCTGAGACTTGGTAATCTCTCCTTGTTTGATCTTTATCTTAGGATTCTTGGGTCCATATGTCAGAATAGGGACTATAGGCTTAGCCCATTCTGGTGCTATCTCAAGGTTAAACAGGTATGCGTCTGGTAACTCATCCGCTATTCCTTGAGGAGCTTCTCCTGAGGTTAATCTCGAAAGGTGGTCAGCTCTAAGATGTGTCTTTCCTTTCTTGACTACTACTTCAAAATCGTACTCCATGAGTAATAGAAACCAACGTATTAGTCGTCCTGTGTTACATGGTTTATTGACTAGGTACAATAGGGCTTGATGATCTGTAAAGAACTTGAACTTGTTTGCCAACAAATAGTGTCTGAACTTCTTTACCTCGTAGATCATCCCTAGTCCTTCTCGTTTCGTCGTGGTGTAATTTCTTTCTGCTGCGTTCAGTTGTCTGCTCGCGTAAGCTATGGGGAGATCTATGTGACCTTCATTCGTGGGTTGTGTTAACACACATCCTATGGCGTAGTTGGATGCATCCACATGTACATGGAATGGTTTACTCCAATCTGGGGTTGTCAATATAGGTGCTGAGCACAAGCGTCGTTTAAGTTCACTGAATGAATTTTCACATTCATCTGTCCATTCAAAATTGGTTAAAAGAGAGTACAAAGGCTTGGCTATGATTGCATACATGTGTATGAATCTCCTATAATAGCCGCAATGACCCATAAATGCTTGTACCTCTTTGATGTTCGTCGGCCTAGGTAGATCTTCAATCACCTTCACTTTTTCCTCATCCGTAGAGATTCCATTTTTTGACACAATGTGTCCTAGAATTTTGCCTTGTCTGACCATGAAAACGCTCTTTTCTGGGTTCAAACAAACCTGATATTCTCGACATTTGTCAAATATTTGCCTTAACTCTGGGATATGCGTCTGCCTAATATTAGAATGAGTACATATGTCATCGACATATACTTCCAAACTCTTGCGTAAGAATTCCTTAAAAACATGACACATGAGTCGCTGGAAAGTGGCGGGTGCATTTGTTAAGCCAAATGGCATCACACGAAATGCAAATATGCCCCATTCGGTGGCAAATGCCGTCTTGTGTTGGTCCTCTGGAGCAATGGCTACTTGATTATAGCCTGAGAATCCATCAAGGAAGCTATAAACTTCCTTGCCCGCAACTCTTTCCAATAGATGTTCTGTGGTAGGAAGAGGATAACTGTCTCTAATCGTGGCGGCATTAACTTTTTTAAGGTTAATACACACACGCAATTTTCCATTCTTCTTGGGCACTACCACAATAGGGGATACCCATTCGGTATGCTCAATTTCGTAAATGAATCCTGCTTCTATCAAGCGATCTATCTCCTCTTTAATCTTCGCAGCGTAGTTATCATTGTACGTGTAAGGTTTCTGTTTCGTAGGTTTTGCATCGGGAGTCATAGGGATTCTATGAGAACATATATCTGGATCTACTCCTTTCAAATCTTTGTAACTCCAAGCGAATACATCTCTATATTCGCGCAATAGGGCAACTAGCTCTTCTTCTTCTTCCTTCGTCAAATCGTGCCCTATGTATGTACATTTTTCTTCTTCTCCTTCTATGGCTACTATTATTTTCTTGGTTTTCTCTCGGTTATCGTATACTTGTCCGTCATTCGCCTTTCTATTAGGCATCCGTACCATGATTCTTCTATCTTCGATTTCATATTTCTTGAAATTCTCGGGTACTTCAAACAAAGATTCTTCTTTTTCTGACATGGTTTCTTTCTTCTTTCTTTTCTTGCCTTCACTTTTGTTAGTCACTTGAGTGGCTATTCTCACATCATTCATAACTTCTTCGTGTCTCTGAGGGTGAGTTTCTACTTCGTAGAAATATTCTTCCTCTGATGCAAATGGAGAGTCCATGATAATTGATTCTAAATCGAAATCACTCGCATCCTCAAATGCATGTGTTAGGTTCACACTCTTCTAAAATTGAATCGCACATAATTGGCTCTATCGTGAAAACTGAAATGTCATAGCCATCCTCGTCACAGTGGGGTGTCCATTGTTCTTCATTGATGGCTACATCCATGGTTGCTAGGATTTCTGCCCAACCATGGGGTTCAAACTCTTCATCTGGGAACACTACAGGTGCATATGCTGGGTCTTGAAGGGTTCGTGGATGTTGTTTAGCACCTAAGGTCCTGGCTTCTAATCGTTCTTCCTCTTGTTTGGCTACTTTACACATCCATAAATGAGTATCCTCATGCAACCAAGAAGGATCTGATTCTAATGAGTGCACGGATTCGTCTCTACCTGAGTCTTATGGAAGGTATTCCATTGTATTGGGGGTACGTCTCTATGTGAATAGTCTTTAAGATTGACTTTGGTAGTCACTCCTAAATGTTGCAAGTACAAAGAATTAGTTCCCCAATCTTGTACAATTTGCAACTGACGCATGAATGGTCGTCCCAATATCATCTCATAAACATGATTTTTACTAAAATCACAAATGGCAAAGGTGTGCTCAAATTCCACACCACAAGTGGTGAGAGATATTCCTTCTAGTAAGCCTAATGGTTTTTCTATGTGTCCGTCAGCCATTTGTAGCTTCATCCTGGTGGGTGTTAATGCTGGCTTACGCCAACGTTTCCATAAAGCGGTGGTAGCAATGGCTACTCCGGCTCCTGAATCTAAGATGGCTTTCGTGGTGTAGCCCTGATGGGTTATCGGGAGATAAGTGTTACCTTCCTCTCCTTCGCTTACATCTCCAATCTTTTCTACAGGTATCTCTGGTACCTTATTTTGTGATCCTATTTGTGAGGGAGTAGTAGCAAGCTCGGGGAATTGATTTGCTACATGTTTCCACAATTCTGGTTTTACCTTTAACAACTCCTCTAGAGTAAGGTTACATTGTACTTTGGTATTCTTGATCACTTCCGTGTTTCTAGGGATTACTGATTCTTCATTCCTCACTATTATCGTGGGTGCTCTCATATTAATAGACTTTGCTTCCCAAGGTCCTGTGAACTGAGGTAATTCTTGTAAAGAATTAGATTCAAAAGCTGTGTGTTCACTCAGTTGTTCCTCCTCTACCTCATCGTAAATAGAGGGAATGTCTTGGGGAAATTGCTCTTGCAAGTCATCTATTTCTTGAATAGGAGGATGAGTTCCTTGTTCCTTTCTCCATTTTTCTTCTTGGATTTCTCTCAAAAATGCATGTGAGTACCTATGTATGGAAGACAAATTGTCTTGACTTTCTGTATTGGGTACTTGAGACAGGGATGGTGCATTCCTTTCCTGTGTCTCTGGGACACTAAGGTTCCTGTGCTGATCCTTTTTCTCTTTGCTTTTTATCAAGTATTCTAGCCTCTCCATTAGTCCTTGAAAGTGTAATTCCGGTTTTTCCATGTTATTCCAATTAAGGTATCTAGAGGCTTCGAACAAAGCTTGTGCTAATTCTACCATCTTCATGCAAAGTTTAGTTCTCTCAATTTCTAGATCAGCTCGTGGGTAGTTTTTGCTCATTTCAGCTACTTGAGATCCTTCTTTTAATCTAGCCTGATATGCACGAAACATCATGTCTAGATCTTCTGGTATGGGTTCCGCTAAAACTGATCCTGATTTCTGAGCTGGGTTCTCTTGATTCAATTCCTGTGAAGTCAATTCTAGGATTTTGGCTCTCGACTCTTTTAAACTCCCTTCCAACTCAGTTATCTTTTTACTCCATTTTCTCTTAATTCTTTCTCTAGAATCTTTCCAAGATTTTGTCTTTTTACTGCTAGATTCTGCAACTTCACTACTTCCGGCTACTTTCTCCTGATTAAGCTGTTGGTTCTGTAAGAGCGCCTGGGCTCTTGTTATAGCTTGGATAGGCACGTATGTAGGGTTGGATCCATCTGCGTTGTTTACAATGCCTATCACGTTGATCGGTGTCACATTCGAAGCATTAACAGGGTTCTTAGGACAATCTTTTATTATATGCTCTTTGCCACAATCGGCACAAAAGCCTTGGATGTTATAGTACTGTGATTGTCCTGCTATCGGAGGATGTGGACAATCCTTTATGAAGTGATCTCCTTGGCACCTAAAGCATGGTCCTCTAGGGCCCTGTGGTCTTTGTTGTCGTACTTGGGGCCGTGGACTTGGGTTTGTGTACATCACATTAGCATAGTCTGGCTCCCAACTAGGTTCCACTGGTGGACTATCGTAATGATATGTCTCTACGTGTTCTGGTGACTTCGTGTAATAAGCGGGTGGACTATCTACATGAGTAGAGTCAAAACTGTTTGAGTTTGGGTCACTCTCTGTGATCAAAGGTGAAGAAGGCACTAAGGCCCTACTTAGATTCTCTTCTGCAGCAGCGTATTTGACTGAGATGACATTCGCTGGTGGGGGTGGCTGCTGAGCTAAGACAGGTTGAGGTCTCTGTTGAGCCTGGTATGGGTAGTTCTGAGGAGGCCTATAGTAATAAGGCTGAGCATTGTATTGGCCTTGATACCTACCTGGCTGTGCGTATGCTTGCGGGTAGTTCTGTCTCATGGTTTGCTTGTTGTATGGGCAGTCTTGAGCCGTATGATTTGTGTATCTTCTCTCAATTGTACAGTATTGGCTAGTAGGGTTGGCTTGTGGTTGTGGTGCATTGGGGCACACATTCGCCACATGATTTCCACCACAGGTGTAACAACGCTTGTTTGTTAGTACCCTAGGTTTACTAGAAACTCCTAGTTTCTGGGCCACTTTTTCTGCTAGGTCTTCTATCGAGTTAGACAATTTCGTGGATGCTAGAGATGAACAGTCTGAGTCCTTGTAGACTTTTGAGAGTTCCAACTCGTCTCCTAAGTTGTCCTCAATGTCTATACAAATTCTTACACATTGCTCTAGCGTTCTGGGTTCTTTTAGGTACACATAGGAGTGTAGTTTAGAGCTCAACAAGCCATCTAGAAACCATGACACTTGTTTGGCCTGTGAGGGTAGCTCTTGCATTGGACATCGTTCAACATATTGTCTAAACCTACGTCCTGCCAGTCTAACTGTTTCCTGAGGGGTTTGTTTAAAGCTATGAATCAACGAAGACGTGTCATGTCTAATCCCACTTTTAGAGAATTCAGTGATGAATGACTCTAAAAAGTGATGGATGTCTCTAAATTGCCTCTGTTGCAACTGTTGGAACCAAGTTAAAGCGGTATTCTTTAACATTAGTCCAAATGCATTGTATTGCGTGAACATGTCTTCAACTTGTTCTGCTCTTAGTACTTGCTTGAATTCTGCGACATGGTCATAGGGATCTCCTGTCCCATCAAAGTAATTTTTCATGGATTTCACTAACTGTGTGGGTCTCAGTATTCTTGCGTGTTCACATGGTCTAGGTAGAGGAAAATCATCTCTACCACCTGGTATTCCATGATCTCTTTGTCTATCTGCTCTATTAGTGTCCGTGGTTGTTCTATCTCTCCCTATGGGATGAGTGAAGCTTACTTCAGGTCTTTCTTTATTTTTCTCTCTTTGATTTCCATGGGCTGAGGATGTTCCTGCCCCTTGTTGACTTGTATTCATGTTCGTTCTAGATGGAGGGAATACCAATTCACCTCTCCATGTGTATGTGTTTTTAGCGTGGTCAGGCACCACAAAGACTCTTTCTGAAGTCTCATCCAGGTATACAACCTTTCTAGGTGTATCAGGGTCCTTGAACTCGTATATCGTGATGATACCTACCTCACTAAGTAGTTCTGTCTTGTATCTCTAAAAGGCTTCATCAGTTTCTTTATTCACAAACAACTCTATGCTTCTGTTGTCCTGAGGGATCCATTCTGGGATTAGTACTCGTGTCAGTACAGATTTCCCTCTAGGTGTTCTAGGCTCTTCTAATGGTTCTTTTCCTTGAGATTTAGTTTTCGTCTCTGGTTGAATCACGCCAAACTCGTTGGTATTGTTTGGATGCGTACTTAAGATGTACATTGTTCCTTCCTTGTCTATGTACGTGTCTCTCTCAAATTTCACCACTGGATGTTCCAATCCAATGGGTTGATCGGGATTATGCATTTGCACCACCTGTCTTCTCAAACCATCCTCATAGATGCGAGCACCTAATCGGTTGGTTCGGAGAAACTCTAGTTGCGTTCTATAGGGTCCCTCTGGTTTTTCTAAATAGGCTACATTCGACCCTCCTTCTGGTCTTTCTGTGCTAAATGCCATTTCTGAATCGCTAGTATCTGAGCTCTCGTAGGGATAGCTAGTGTTCAATTTTTGACCCACGATCGTGTAGTAGTTCTTACACTTGCCTCTGATGATCTAAGGCTTCGTCGGTCTGACTTACCTATGTGTTTGCCCGATCTAAGGTTCATTAATTTTCTTCCTTGTACACTCAGTACACGCTCAGTTCGTCAATGATTCTTTGTTATTACTTTTCTTGATTCTTTTTAGATTCCTTTGGATTCTTGTCTTAATGTATGCATCAGGAATTCGACTTTCCGTGGTACTTTGAGTTCTCGTTCCGTCAGACTTATGTTCTTTCCTTTAGGTTTTCGTGTCACACACCTTTATCTTTAGTCTTGGACTTGGTAAATTTAATTCTCTTGAACTTGAGGCATTCTTATCGTCTTAAATCCACAATGCTAACGTTTATCCTAAGCTAAGAATTGACTGAGGGGGTTGAGTAATCTTCCAACCTCGAGTCAGCTTTTCTAGTTGCTTTGATGCCCAAGAAGCCGCGCTTCCCAAGCTTTATGCCTTCACTACCTTGCTTTGGTTGTCTTTGATTGCCCTTACTAGACCTGGAAAAATCCAATATTAGACCAATTCACAATTGGATGATCAAACACTTGAGTATATACACCTTTTAAGTCCCTTCCCTTTTGCCCAACTTTTCAATGCTTGCCCCCTGGCTTTCTAGTCCTAAACTAGGTCAACCTCAAAATAGCTTATCTAAAAATAGACGTATTCTTTAAGAAAAAAATAGTTGAGGTCACGTAGTACTCGTAGAGAGCTTTCTAACGAGCTATTAAGCTCAAAAAAGGGACTTCGGATGAAAAAGTTATGACTATTCAGGCCCTCAGGGGTAAAAACTGACAAACAGGTTTTTCTCCAAATATGAGCTAAGGGGTCTCCTATGAGTCTAATCACCCAAAAATTTCCCAAAAATAGCTCCAAAATTGGCCAAAAAATGAAACCCTAAAATTTGCGATGGGGGTGCAGAATCGCGATGGCGTGAGACAATCGCGATGGTCTGGGACCGTCGCGATGGCGTGAAGGTGAGCAATCGCGATGGTCTGAAGTGCACGGTCGTGATGGTCCAAATGTGAGCAATCACGATGGCTCGATCAGGCGGACAATCGCGATGGCATCAGTCAACGGTCAACGTGAACAATCACGATGGTCCAAAATGAACCGTCGCGATGGTCACAGATGCGATGGCGTGAGCCAATCGCGATGGTCAGGGGGCGATGGCTTGAGCCAATCACGATGGTCCAAAATTCCAGTTGTCGCGATGGTGTAAGGGTGTCGTCGCGATGGCGTGAAGTGTGAACCGTCGCGATGGTCTAGCTTGCCACGTGGTACCGTCGGCGCGACGGCGTGAGCCAATTGCGATGGTGTGGGGTCAACCGAACAGTCGCGATGGTCCGCGAACCGTCGCGATGGCGTGAGACCGTCGCGATGGTCCGACCGAGCCGTCGCGATGGCGTGAGCCTATCGCGATGGTGTGACACAATCGCGATGGTCTGAGACCGTCGCGATGGTCCACCAAAATGAGAATTTTGCAGATGCGTCTGTGCATTCATGTATGCGTGTGTGTCGCCTATCCCATGGTGTGGTCGCTTACCAAAAATTCCGCACTTGGCAGACCATCGCGATGGTCTGACACAGACGGAAATCTCTGACAGAAACTGAAAATTTTACCTTTTCCAAGCTTTCCTGATGCACTGGAGCTCTGTACCTGCAAGAAAACTCAAGAACACAAAAGTACATGCAAGCACAAAAGCTCTCTCTCACTCTCTCGCATGCACAAATGAGGGGAAATGAGGAGAATGGGTGGATATGGTGAATTTTCTGATTTTTTTGGAGATGAAGATGAAGATGCGGTGATGAAGATGGAGTGTGGGGGAGGTGAAAAACACTAAAAAATAAGTAAAAACAACAACAAAAACTGAAATTTTTACCTTCCAACGCCACTTCTTGCTATACTCTTACCATCACACGTTCGTCCTAGACTTGATCCCCGGCAACGGCGCCAAATTTGGTGTTGCTCTAGCACAATGGTGAGAACCACGTTAAGAAGCTCCACCTCCTTAATGTCAATCCGCGGAAGAGATAGGAGTGATATGAAGATCATGAATGTGAGATGAAGTGAGAGTGAAGGTGAGAAGCACCAAGATGCACACACACATACACACACACAATGAAGAGACAAGCAAGACACAATGGAAGGTGAGAAATCAACTCTATTACTCAAGAACACTCTTACAAGCTCAAAATAGCTCTAAGCTCTTCTCTACTCAAACAAGCTAACCTCAAAAATGAGCTCTCTAGCTCTTTTTATAGTTTCTAGACTAGTTTTGACCGGTTTCACATCTAGTGACCGGCATAGTTAAAAATTAGGTCCTAAATGCTATTTGGAAGGGTAAACGGTGTCTAAAAATAACAAAAATTGATACACTCATTCTACCTAAGCTCCTCAAGCTCGAGGACTCCTCGGCTTGCACAAAATGGAGCTAGAAATTAAGAAAACGGCTTTTCTATGTTACATATGTTACATTAGTGATAAAAATCACTGTTGGAGGTTTTTGAAAAGTATTTCTAAAACATGATTCTTTGAAAAAAGATTCCACTAGCTCCCTGCTCTGTCGTTACATGCTTCCGCGTCTTCTATGCCTCTGGCTGCTTCCAACAACACCAGCCAACTGAGACTTCAGAGTTGATTAGTAGACCCTTTGAGCTTCCTAAATCCACCAAAATATCATCCAAGTACTTTGGAACATGTATCCCAAAAGTTTAAGTCAAGACAGACTAGTTGCCAAATGACTAGCTCCCAAAACTTGCTATTTTTGGACATACAACTGCTGGAAAAAATGAATAGTTCTCTCAACATGGTAAGAATTAGGTAAATTCCTTTTGGGAATAGCAAATAGACTTAGTAAGCTTCCAAATCCAAGTTAAAACACTTCAAATGATGGAATGAGCAATGAGAAGAAGATTCATCAATTTCTGGAACATGCCCACCGGGCTCTGCAGAGATAGACTAGTGAGCAATAAAATGCAGATATTTCCAAACCTGTAAATTCAATGACCACGAAAATTGGTATGCAAAAGCTAGGCAGTAAGAGCTATTCCACGCATGTTAAAACATTGAAATGTGGAGTAGAACTCGAGATATGACCTTCTGAAGTTACTACTCTGAGTGAGTATAACAGAGAACAAAACAGAGAAGTAGATGATGATAAATGTATAGATTCACATATGATTACAACCACATGGGCAATGAATATTTGCACAATGGGAGTAGAATGATAGAGCTATGGAGTAAGCTCTTCAATCTCTACAAAATGACATGAAGTGGTCACGTACAAGGCTTGTTAATTTCCCTTCCTTCTTGCTCTTTTTATAGCTATTCTTGGAGGGAGTTTTGAATTCGAATTCAAATGGCTCCACCTAAAAGTGATCCCCAAAGTTAGGAGATATTCCCTCAGCTCAAAAATTTGTGGTTTTAGGTAGTTAGAGCAACGACTTTGCTTTTACATCATGGATGAGGTAAGCCATCCTTTTCCTTTTTTCTTTTTTCAATTACAAGAGCTAAAATGTACTCTTTTACAAGAGGTGTTCACATGACTACACATGTGACTTACAAGTGAGGATAATATCAAGCATATCAAGCATGTAGGCTTTTGTAAAATGCACCAACAGCTCCCCCTCAAGCCTAACATGCTTGTCCTCCAAATAAGTCTTCAATTGTCCTTGATTTCCTGCAAGCCAATCATCAACTTGAATCTACTTAACTTTGTACCATCAAGAGCTTTAGTCAACATGTCTACACATTACATATCTATAGAGACATAGGATAGTTGAATATCCTTGCTCATTAGCTTCTCCCTTACATAATGGTAGTGGACTTCAATATGCTTGGTTCTAGCATGGTATACCGGATTAGCTACAAGATGTAATGAGCTTGTGTTGTCACCTAAAATGTGAGGTGTTGAAGAATAAAGTCCAAGATCTGTGTACAAAGACTTTAACCACATAATTTCTTGAGTTGCATTAGCCAAACCTCTATATTTGGCTTCAATAGAAGATAATGCCATGGTTGGTTGCTTCTTGGATGATTAAGAAATGATTTTTGAACCTGCAAATGATATATACCCAGATGTGCTTCTTCTATCATCTCTAGATCCGGCCCAATCTGCATCTGAGTAGACCTTTAGCTCAATATCTGAAGTAAATGAATAAAAAAAACCTTCATTCATGGTCCCCTTTAGGTACTTGAGGACTCTCTTGGCCGCTTCCATATGTGATCTTCTCGGCTTATGCATAAACTGACTCAATATGCTAACACTATAGCATATATCCACCCTTGTGAGTGTTGCATAGTTCAAACTTCCAACCAAGCTTTGATAGCTTGTGATGTATTCAATTGGCTCTCCTTCATAAGCACTAAGCTTATGATTTTGCTCCATAGGTGTACCTGCACACTTGGTATTTTCCATCTTGAACTTGACGAGCATGTCATGCACATACTTCCTTTGTGTGATGTATATACCTGAATCTGTGTAGATTAACTCCAATCCAAGAAAATAAATGAGTGGTCCGAGGTCACTTATTTTGAACTCCTCTTTCGTTTGACTCTTTACCTATTTGATTCCTTCAAGATCATTGCATGTGATAATAATATCATCAACATACACACATAAATAGATCACTTCAGATCCATTCCTCTTTATGAACAAAGAGTTATCCGCCTTGCTAGCTTTGAATCCTTGGTCCCGCAAATAAGTCACCAATCTAAAATTCCAAGCTCTTGGAGCTTGCTTCAATCCATACAAAGCTTTCTTTAGTTTGCATACATAGTTAGGATGATGTGCATCCTCATATCCACGAGGTTGTGCCATATACATGTAAGCTGCCGGATTGGCACTTCGTATTTTCATAATTCTTGTATTTTCATATCCCGCATGAATTGAAAGGTTTCATTTTCCGCACGAACCGAAAGGTCGTTGTGAAGAGTTGTAACTACTTATAAAGCAATGAAAGGACGCTCCGGTGACAACCAGAAGAATTGCTAGACTGTCTGTCTAGGCGATTGCATTCTGTGAAGTTGCCGTGGTGCCATGTTGAGAAATCTGAGTAGTACTATCTTTTTCTCGTCTTTGTTTGATTACATTAACTTGCGGTTAGTTCAGCTCCATTAAGTTATGATAATGAAGCGTGTGTTACGGGAATAACTTTGTTGTTACGTACTGAGAAAATAGTAACCAGAGTATGAATAGTAAGTCTGTGAGAGAACGAACCAGAGTAATGACAGTAATTCGTAGTAAATAGAGGTTTGAATGTTAATATACTACGGTGGGGATAAGTTAATTGGGAAAATTAAGTTATAGTGCCTCTGATTAGCAGACCCCTACCACTCCCAAGAACCCGAAAGAGTTTAAACGTGCCTGTGACGGCAACGCTCGTTTAACAGTGGTGCCGTCTGTGGGAAGGTGGCAAATTGATTGTGGGAAGGTGGCAACAGAGTGTTGTGAATTGATTGTGGGAAGGTGGCCATGGATTGTGAATCAATAGTAAGGTGAAGTAGTACGCAAGTGTTGCAAAAGGTGATATATGCCGGTTACTCGGTCTGGCGAGTCATATCCGAAGTACAGGAGAGACCGACAGCCTTGGGAGGTACCAAATTTATTAGGGACACCCCCAAGAGGCAGAAGCACAGATCGGTTAAGTCTAGTCATTGAAGAAACGAAGCGCGTTAGCAGTGATTCCGATAGCATTCTGGTGGAACATACTGCAATTCCGGTAGATTCTGGTATAATTCCGGTACAGTCTGTAGAAGGTACAGTAACTTCGGAGTCTACAAGGACGTAGTGTGCAATTGACCCGACACCGTCTGGTCAAGATTCGAACTCGTCTCAGGATAGAAGTGTCTTGCACAAAGAGATTATTGAAAGTGAAAGAATACCCTGGTTTGGGGAAAGTTCGACTAATTTTGGTGACAGTTCGGTCCCAGTTGCAGGGAATTTACAATTTTCCGGTGACAGTGTGATACTTCCTGGTGAATCCTCATTCCGGACACCATTGTTCGGGGTAAGTGTGCCTACGTTTGATACCAAAGAAGAGGATAGGTTATTCGAATTAGAGATCCGTGAGAGGCTGAATGCTATTTTCAAGCGAGAAGATGAGCAGTCTGATCATACAGAATCCGAAGGACCGGAAAAACCTCCTCAGAACTCAAGAGAAAACAACGGTACCACTACTAGCACCATAAGTGGACAACAACAGCAACAACAACAGCAACAACAACAACAACAGAAGCAACAGCAACAGCAACAGCAGCAACAACAACCGCCACTTCCACTTCGACCTGTTCCAACTAGGGTGACGTACACAAAGTTTGGTGGATTTCCAGGTGATGATCCTAATGCCCATGTACACACCTTTGAAATAAGTTATGCAGTGCTAAACCATCTACCCAATCCGGCATACAATGCCATCGTATTCCAGTCTACATTAGTCAATGAAGTAGCAAGATGGTTAACAAAGTATGATATCAACCATTTTGGCACCTATGAGGCGATAAGGGATGCGTTTTTGCAGAGGTTCCGGTTGAAGAAGAACCCTGCCAAAATTTTTGATTACTTGTAGAACAATAGACAGAAGACGCACCAAACAGTTCAGGAATATGCCACATTATTTAGAACTCATTTAAGACAATTGCCTCCGGCACATGCTAATTTACCGGTTGATGTCATAACCCAGTGGTTCATTAATGGTTTGACCCCACAGCTTAAACAAATCATGATCATTCGCTGTGTGGAGCTATGACACTGGATGCTGTTATAGCGATGTCCCTACAACTAGAACATAAGGTTGGGGGATTCACCAAAGACTTAGAGTGGCTGAAAGCCAGTAGAAATGTTGCAGAAGATCAGGCTAAACAGATGTATTGCACCAAATGTAAAAATCCAGGGCATACCAGTGCTACATGTGCCCTTAATCAGCTGTATTGCACCATCTGCAATACCACCGGACATTCCACCGAAAATTGTGCGTATAACACCAAAGTGCAGGGACAAGCAACTATAAATGCCATTATACAAGAACCAAGGCAGCCAGCTACTCACTACGTACCACCGCAGATGCGAAACAATCAACAACAAGGATACCGAAATTACCGGGGACAGCGGAGTACCAACTTCAATGCAAATTGATGGCAGGCCAGTACATGAGCGGAGAATACTTCTCTGCCACCACCTCGATGTCACTTTTGTGGTGAACTTGGCCACATCCGGAGATTCTGCAAGGATGCAGCCGAATATGATCAAAGAAAGAAAGAGCGTCAGAACCCAATGATCAATATGGTCTATATTTCACCAGTGGAAACTCAAGCAGCAGTGGTCCAGACAAGATCCGGTAAGCAGTTGCAACCAGCAGTGGAAGTGTTTGAACCTGGCATCCGTGAACAACAGAGAATGCATAGCAAAGTTAGCCAATGGACCACCAAAGAGCCTACGGTGTTCTCTGATCCAGTTCTAGTGACACAGGTTCCCCTGCCAAAGGTGGGAGCGGATGAACAAGATTGTACCCCAATAACAAGAGAATCATCATCGGAACCAGTGAAGAGTGCAATTCCAACAGACCAGGTATGGGATATTCTCTCTAAGGCCTCAATTACACTCCCCTTGGGACAACTACTCGCTTTAGTGCCAGGAGTACGGCAGCAGTTTCAACAACAGGTTAGTCCCATATCTCCCAGTACTCCGACGACTGCAACAATCCAACTGGAAACTGATTCTACGGTGGATGATTCTGTTCCCTTAATCACGGTCTGGCATAAAAATCACAAGATTATGCAAGTGCTAATTGATGGTGGTTCCGGTGTGAATATAGAAACTGCAGCTCTCTGCAAGAAGTTAGGATGGACCCAAATCGAGCCTGTTCAATTCTTTGTCAGAATGGCAAATCAATCCCGAGTTCATCCAGTGGGACTCGTAAGAAATATTCTGATCACTTTGCAGGGTACAATGTTTAAAATGACTTTTATAGTCTTAGAACTATCGGAATCTAGCCTTGATTATAATCTCCTTTTCGGTTGACCATGGTTGAAACAAGCTAAGGTTATACAGGATTGGTCAGCACAGGAATTGACTTTTAAAGATAATCACCGTAAATATATTGTCAAAATTGATGCCATTCAGCGCTGTGAACTCCATGCCAGGCCATATGTAGTAGAGCTGGTCCACATGTTGGATGGCTTATCTGAGGATGAAGAAGAAGCATTTTTGAAACATAATGAAGATCTGATTTCCTTAGGTACTATAGACCTGCAATCAGTAGTGGACACCTAGAGTCCGGCAGCATGTACAGTGGTTCCCGTAACCGGAGAGGCAGATACAGATGAGACTGATGCCATGGATAAAGCCACTCTGCATTAGCTTTTACAGTCAACTGACAATCCGGTGAAACCTCATCAATTCTATGTCCCGGAAGACCAGTTAGTGACCTACAATTTGGGTAATGATAGTAACCCGCGTCATGTTAAGATGAAGGCTAGATTGTCTGAGGAATTTCAAGAAGATTTGATGAGATTCTTGCATGAGTTTTCTGATGTTTTTGCCTGGGATTACCGCGATATGAAGGGGATCCTCGGATCTATCAACATCGAGTCGTGCTTAAACCAGAAGCAAAGCCAATTAAACAACCCAGTTACCAAATGAATCCCAACTATGCAGCATAGGTCAAAGCAGAACTTGATCGCCTATTAAAGGTAGGATTCATTGTACCCATTGAGCACGCTGAATGGATCTCCCCGATCTTGATCGTACCAAAGAAAAACAAGCAGCTTCAAATATGTGTAGATTACTGGAAATTGAATGCAGCCACGATACCTGATCCATTTCCTCTTCCATTTCTTGACACAATGCTGGACAAAGTGGTTGAGCATGAGATGTATTCATTTCTCGATGGTTATAGTGGTTATAACCAGGTCTGAATGGCTGAGCAAGATATACCAAAAACAATGTTTATTACGAATTGGGGTGTTTATGCTTGTACAGTCATGTGGTTTGGGTGAAGAAATGCTCCTAGCACCTTTCAACATTGTATGCAAGAAATTTTTTCTCCCTACCTCACCTCTTTTATGCAAGTATACCTAGATGACTTTTCCTTATTTGGTAAGATTGTGGCACACCAAATCTGTCTTTGCGGTTTCTTGTGGTAAACTCCTTGGCCATATTATTTCTGCACAAGGCATACAAGTTGATCCAGACAAAGTTGCAGTTGTGTTGGAAGCACCTGTGCCTACCGCACCGAAAGAAGTGATGCGCTTCCTAGGTCAAATCCGGTGGCATGGTCACCATTTACGGTGGTTAGCTCATCTCGCCACACCACTTAATCGACTCATGACGAGCACTCCATGACAGTTTGAATGGACCCCAAAATGTCAAACTGCCTTTGATCGTCTAAAAGAATTATTGACTCAGGCACCAATTTTGCAAACCCCGGATTGGGAACGCCCGTTCCACGTCTTCGTTGATGCTTCAAACATAGCAATTGGAAGTGTATTAATGTAGCAATCTGATAAATGGTTCAGGCCTGTCTATTACGCAAGTCGTCGAATCGCTCCTGCTGAAAGGAATTATTCAGTCACTGAAAGAGAATGTCTCGGTTTAGTGTATTCTGTAAAGAAATTCCGACATTATTTGTTAGGCCAAAAATTCACCTTTCATGTTGATCATGTTGTGCTAGTATATCTGGTCCGACAGCAACATTTAGGTGGTCGCTTGGCACGATGGGTTCTATTGTTACAAGAGTTCGATCATGAAGTGATTCATCGACCCGGCACTGCCCATGCATTAGCAAATTTCCTCTCTCGATTAGATTTCGGTGAAGCTCCGGTGGGCATTGATGACACCACACCAGCAATTTACATTACTGAACCGACTAGTGACCAATCTGCCGAACCTCCTGTGACACCTACCTACTATGATCAGTTATTAACCTTTCTTACTAATGAATGTCTTCCTCCTCAAACTTCTCCTACTATGCGTCGGAAAATTGCAGTTTACAGTCGCAGATTTTGATTGATTGCCGGACAATTGTATTATATGGATCACACTGGGGTTTTGCTTTGTTGTATTCCTCCACATGAAGTAAATTCTGTTATTGCTATGGCACATTCAATATCTTCCGGTGGACATTTTGCAGCAGATTTAACGCACTGAAAAATTTTGCAAAGTGGGCTGTGGCCTACTATGTATAAAGATGTAACTCAATTTGTGAAGCAGTGTGACACTTGTCAGCGATCTTGACAACCTTTACAACGTCACTTCTTTCCTCTACAACCTGTATTACCTTTAGAACCTTTTCAGAAATGGGGTCTTGATTTTATTGGACCAATCACACCTCCAGCAATCCTTAGCAACAATCGCTACATTCTAACATGTACAAATTATGCTACCAGATGGGCAGAAGCTTGGGCCTTACGATCCGCCACAGCTGTTTCGGTGGCAAAATGTCTGATGAAGGACGTTTTCCCGCGTTATGGATTACCTCTAGAGCTTGTGACAGACCAAGGAACACACTTTGCTAATAATTTAATGCGAGTGCTCACACACACTTTTCATATTCTGCATAAATTCAGTTCACCGTACTATCCTCGTGCCGATGGATTGGCGGAAAGCACTAATAAGACCTTGTTAAGTATGCTACGCAAATTGGTTGTAGAATCACCAGAAAGATGGGATCAGTTACTACCTGCAGTTTTATGGGCATACCGGACTACATATAAAGTAGCAACCGGACTAACTCCTTTCAAGCTTACCTATGGACTGGAAGCAATAGCGCCAATGGAAATTGTAGTGCCAAGCTTACGCGTGGCCATTTCTCAAAAATTGTTACCTGATGACTCTTTGCCATTTCGGTTGGAAGCACTCAATGACTTGGATGAACATGGCTGGGAAAGTTTACTAGTTCTTCAAGAAGTTCAGTTGCGGCAAGCTCGTACCCATGATAGATATCTCAAAACTCCAGTTTTTTTGGTGGGACAGCTTGTGTTATTTTATAATGCTAAATCAAATCGTGCGGCTGGAAAATTCAAATTACGGTGGTTTGGCCCTTACCGGATTAGTGAACAAGTGGGCCCAACTACTTTTTGGTTGACTACTTTGACCAGAATTCCTCTTCCTAAAGTGATCAATGGTTCAAAGTTGCGATCGTATCATCAAGCACCTGATTCTCGCTAACGTGTTCTCCGTTTTTCTGCGTGTTATTTGCTTTTCTTTTTATTTTTGCATATTAGTTGAATAAGCCTGTAAATATCCTCGTTTTGATACCTAATTATGATCAACAGCCGCCCTGCATTATCGATTCTGCACATGCATGCATGCCATAGTTATGAAGGTTATCATCTCAACATCGCGCGATGATTAGCCATTTCAATCGCCTCCCGTTGCCGAGTATCTACTTAATCTTCTTCTTTTCGCTGTTAATCGCTATTGTGTCTGTGTGCTTTGTGTGTTCTGTATTTTCTGTGATTACTGTGTATTCGTGACCTTGTGCTTTCGCGTACGCATCATGGAAGCATTGGCTAATTTCGCTGCCTTCCGTGATGGACTCCCTCACGACGTGAGTGAGTTCTTGCGTATCCAAGGTCTGCTAAACTTTGCTGAATTGCCTTGGCATTCGGTAGAGTGTCATCCGTATTATGCACAAGTTATCGCTGCCATTGCTGCCACACCTGCTACAGAGCAGTGTTGGCCAATTACATGTTTACCATCTCATGTAGTAATCACCTTCGAGTCATTTGCTGCAGCTTTCCGACTCCCTCTGGAAGGACGAGAGAATGGTCCTCTCCTTCCGATAGCTACCATGATGGAATTATTCCCAAGGCACTCATCAAATGAGTATGCCATCTTGTGTCGCCCTGATCCTGAACGAACAGCTTTGCAATTCTTAGTGGTCATATTGAATCTACAGAAACGCACTTACGGGATTTCACGCCCATTCTACTCAATGATTGACATGGCTTCTTGGGAGCCTGTTAATTTTACTTTTTATTATTTCTGGCGCATTCACCGTGAATGTGTTACGGTCATAAAGCATGTTAACAAAGGAGATCTGCCGCGTTCTCGTCTTCCGCACATCCTTACTTTTTTGTTTCCGGCCCTCCAAGCAGCGCAACCGCCTCCAAATGCTCCAATCTTATATCATGAGGAATCTGCTCAAATACTTGAAGATACCGAAGAGGATGATGAAGATCTCTTCCAACTCCTTCGCCGGAAATGCAGACGGATAAGCTCTTCTGACAATCAAGTGCAAGGTTTTGCCACTGGAAATGAAGAAGAAAGAAATGAAGAAGAAATTTTCCACGACACTGCCACCTCAATTCACCTTGATTCGTCTACCCAGACTTCTCCCATCCAGCAACAAGAACACAGTGCATCCTCTACCAATACTACGGAAAGCTCTTCTCGAGAAAATTCTCAACAACAGTCCAAACAAGATGTGCAAGAAGATGCGCAAGTTATCGTTGCAGAAATTTTTGAGGAATTGATTGTGGCAGTAGATTCTGCAGTTGCACATACTGAACCGACTATACAGCAACTTACCGGAATAGTGTTGGTACCCAACACTCTTCTACCCACTCCTCCACCCATACCTCCGATCGAGTCCATTGTCCCCATTCAACACATTGTCCCTGAAGCACTGGATTCCTCTTCTTCTTCCCCTAATTATTCTCCGCCCTCTTCCCATCACCTCTTGATAGCTTCTTCCCAACCACTTCCTCCTCCTCTTTTTCCTTCGATTCCCATGTTTACTGAGTTAGCATCCATGGGTCATATGCTGATCCAACTGTCGCAGCAACTACCAAACCAGATGAAGGAGGTTACTGATAATATCCGACATGAATTACAACACAAGGTCGATGTTCTTGAAGCAGATATTACCCCATTGCAAGAAGAGGTAAATGCAGTAAAAGCAGAAAATCATGCTCTGCACGAACAGATTCAACAACTCCAGGCTCGACTTGCTGAACAGGAATCATTGATCAGCCAAAGAGATGCTACGTTAGCTGAAATACAAACCAAAGATGATTTATTAAGTGCTGCTGATGTAAAGATTCTCCAGTTAAAACAGCTAGTCCAGGATAAAGAAGATGCTCGTATAGCACTTGGAAATCTATTAAAAGAAATGCGTGTGCAGCTTGATGAAGCCGTGCAGAAAGGACAAGAAATGACAAATTTAATAAAGCAAACCAATACAGAACTCCAGTTTGCAAATGCAAACCTGTTTGAAGCGAACTCTGCTCTTAAAACGCAGATGACATTAACCGCTCACCTCCAGAAAGAGGTTCCAGTGATTCGAAGGGAACAAGATGCCTATTACCAGACCATTCAGTATCAATCACACGAAGTGGAGAGAAGAGAAAAGCAGCTTGGTTGTCAAGCAGAAAGATTATCTAGAATTGATAAACAAATTCAAGACATGAAATTGAGCCGTGATGCAGCTCTGGCGAACGATTTTTATTTATAGGAAGCATTTTTGCAGACACAGGCTGACCTTTTGATGACACAAGTAACTGCAGCAAGCTCTGTTCGTACTGATGCCCAGTTAGTCGAACCAGACACTTTAAAGAAAATGCTGGATAGTCTGAAGCAGAAAATTGCCAAAACATTTAAATTAGCTAGAACCATGTATTTACAGGGTATAGTAGATGAGCCCTAGATTTTATTCGATTGCGGGTTCAAGTCCATCGTTCGTGTCAGTGTAAGCCGCCGGATTGGCACTTCGTATTTTCATAATTCTTGTATTTTCATATCCCGCATGAATTGAAAGGTTTCATATTCTGCACGAACCAAAAGATCGTTGCGAAGAGTTGTAACTACTTATAAAGCAATGAAAGGACGCTCCGGTGACGACTAGAAGAATCGCTAGACTATCTGTTTGGGCGATTGCATTCTGTGAAGTTGCCATGGTGCCGTGTTGAGAAATCTAAGTAGTACTGTCTTTTTCTCGTCTTTGTTTGATTACATTAACTTGCGGTTAGTTCAGCTCCATTAAGTTATGATAATGAAGCCTTTGTTACGGTAATGAATAACTTCATTGTTATGTACTAAGAAAATAGTAACCAGAGTACGAATAGTAAGTTTGTGAGAGAACGAACCAGAGTAATGACAGTAATTCGTAGTAAACAGAGGTTTGAATGTTAATATACTACGGTGGGGATAAGTTAATTGGGAAAATTAAGTTATAGGGCCTCTGATTAGCAGACCCCTACCACTCCCAAGAACCCGAAAGAGTTTAAACGCGCCTATGACGGCAACGCGCGTTTAACATACACTTCCTCAAAAATCCATCCATTCAAGAAAGCATTCTTTACATCAAGTTGATAGAGATTCCAATTTCTAGATGCAGCAAGACTAATGAGAACCCTAATTGTAGGAATTTTTGCAACAGGAGAGAAAGTCTCCTCATAATCAATACCCTGGGTTTGAGCAAACCCTTTAGCAACTAACCTTGCTTTGTGTCTATTTATATGTCCATCTAGATTCCTCTTGATTTTGTATATCCATCGAGATCCAATTACCTTCATAGATGGCTTGTTAGGTACAAGCTCCCAAGTGTCGTTTTCCTTCAGGGCTTCCATTTCTTCATCCATTGCATCTCTCCAAGCTTTCTTGCTTTGTGCTTCTTCGAATGTGGTAGGCTCTTCATTGGTTGAATCTTTTGCAATGTAGATTGAGTGCTTGGTGACCAAAGAAGTATCATAACCAAACCTCTCAAATTTCTTCTTCTCCCTTGAAGACCTTCTAAGTGGTTGATGTGAGCTCTTGGGTCCATATGTAGCATCCTACATCTTTGCTTTACCTTTGTTCTTCCATAGCTTTAGTATTTCCAAGTCTTCTAGGTCAATCTCCAAATCACTTTCTTCAATTTGCTTTGGCTCCTTTGGTTGAAGTGATGGAAAATCTTCATCCAAGTCATAAGGCAGCTTCACTTTCTTTTCATCATCAAACCATGATTTGTTTTCATAAAAAATTACATCTCTACTCACAGAAAATCCTTTATTGGTTGGATTGTACAATCTATATCCTTTTTGGTTTTGGTCATAACCAATAAATACGCACTTCTCTGCCTTGGGATCCAATTTCCCTCTTACTTGAGAAGGAATGTGAGCAAAGGCTAAGCATCCAAAGATTTTACAATGCTCTAGACTAGGTCTTCTTCCATTCCACACTTCATATGGAGTTGTTCCATCTAGTGACTTAGATGGAAGTCTATTTATGAGATATGTGGCTGTCGACACAGCCTCTACCCATAGGTAGTTTGGCAATCCCTTTTTGTTGAGCATGGACCTTGCAGCTTCAGCAATAGCTCTATTTCTCCTCTCTGTTGCACCATTGAGTTCGGGTGTATACCTTGTAGTGACTTCCCTTTTAATGCCTCTTTCATGCAAGAAGGCATCAAATTTAGAAGAGAAGTATTCTCCTCCACCATCTGATCTGAGTCTTTTTCAAAGTCCTACCTATTTGGTTTTCAACAAGAGCAATATACTTCTTAAAGCAATTAAACACTTCATCCTTGTGCTTCATGAAAAACAGAATGGTCCACCTGCTACAATCATCTATGAAAGACACATAATATCTTGAGCCTGATATAGATGGCTCCTTACTTGGACCCCACACATCCGTGTGCATTAGATCCAAAGGATTTTGATACATATATCCTTTCTTATTGGAAGGTTGTCTATGAGCCTTGCAGAGTTGACAAGCTTCACACTTATAAATCATGTGTTGCCTTGTGATATTAGGCAAACCAAGTACACTTTGGTCCTTGCAAATTTGTTTGAGTGTCCTCTCACCAATGTGAGCAAGCCTTTTGTGCCATATCTCCAAATTTGTTAGAGTTTGAGATCCATAGCTAAACAAAGCTATGTTCTTTGTATCTTCCACTTCAAAAGTGAAGAGCCTTCCTGTCTTTTCTCCTTTGGCAATCCTTCAAAAGCCTTGCCTTGGGTCTTCAACATATGCTCCAAATCGGTTGAATCTAACCTGTAATCCTTTTTCAACAATCTGTCCAACACTTATTAAATTTTTGGTAATTGTAGGGACATACAAGACTTTGCTTTAGAGGTTGATATTCCCATCTGATGTCTTCACATTACCTATCTTCTCCACTGAGTCCTTTGTGCCATCTCCTGTCTGCACCTCATGCTTGTTATGAGGATCTTCCAAATCAGAAAGTAAAGCCACATTTCCTGCTACATGGTTTGAGCATCCCGAATCAATGTAAAATATGTGATCATCATCCTTACCCTTCTTCACTGATAGATTCATAATCAATAATGAATCTTCTTGACTTTGGTCCTCTGCATAGTTATTGTAATCTCTTCTTCCTCTATGGCCACTTTGATAGTTGTTGTTGTTTTAATTGTTGTTGTAGTAGTTGTTGTTGTTGTTGTAGCCTCCATTGTACCCGCCTCTATTTGATCCATAGCCACCTCTATTGAATCCTCTTCCTCTTGAGTTCCTCGGGTTCCTGAAACATTCTTCAGTAGTATGATTAGATAAGCCACATATATTTCAAGGTTGAGATGATTGGAATCTCCCCCTACCTTGCTTTCCACCTATGCCTCTTCCTCTAGCTCTTCCTCTACTTGCAAAGTTTGCTTGGAAAGAGCTACCTTCATCTTCATTCTTCCTATTCTTTGACTTGTCCTTGACCTTAGCTTTATCAGAATATAAGGTAGAAGTTTGATTACCTCTTGAGGACTCACCACCTTTGCTAATCTTTGCTTCATGAGTGAAGAGTTGGCCCATGAGTGTGTTGAGGTCCGGTACATGCATATCCATGTATAAATCCATGGCTGTTGTGAATGACTCCCACTTGTCGTCTGCTTTGATTCCATTTATGATTTTTCTAATGATTTGCTCCTCTTCAATTACTTATCCAATGCTTCCAAGTTGGTCGGAAATCTCCTTCATCTTTGTGACATAATCAGTCACATTTTGCTTCGGGCTTTTCTTCATTGTTGTGAACTCCATCCACAATTGGTTCTTCCTTGCTCGAGTGTTGGAAGAGAAGAAAGAAGCAAGTGCATTCCAAGTCTCTCTTGATGTCTTGCATCCCTTGACATGAGGTAAAAGAAAATCAGAGATTGAGTTTAGAATATAGGACCTTGCAAGTGCATCCTTCGAACACCAATTTGAAAGTCCTTCCACTTCTTCATGTGATGGTTTCCCTTTGTTCCTCATGGTTGGCATTGCTTCATCTCCGGATATGAATCCATATAGATTCCTCCCTTGAAGGTAAGCCTCCATCCTTAGAGACCATGCCGGGTAGTTGTTTTGATCCAATTTGTCAATTGTTGATGGAAATCCATCTCCCATGTTGCTTGACTATGCTCTAATACCACTGTGAAGATAGATGGCAGATGCAATCCAAAGATGAGTAGGTGCTGCTACAACCATCTCCACACTAGCCAACTGAGACTTCAGATTTGATTAGTAGACCCTTTGAGCTTCCTAAATCCACCAAAATATCATCCAAGTACTTTGGAACATGTATCCCAAAAGTTTAAGTCAAGACAGACTAGTTGCGAAATGACTAGCTCCCAAAAACTTGCTATTTTTGGACATACACTTGCTGGAAAAATTAAATAGTGCTCTCAACTTGGTGAGAATTAGGTAATTTCCTTTTGGACATAGCAAATAGAGTTAGCAAGCTTTCATATACAAGTCAAAACACTTCAAATGATGGACTGAGCATTGAGAAGAAGATTCATCAATTTCTAGAACATGCCCACCATTCTCGGGGCTTTGCAGAGATAGACGAGTGAGCAGTAAAATGCAGATATCTCCCAAACTGTAAATCTAATGACAATGAAACTTGGTCTGCAAAAACTAGACAGTAAGAGCTACTCCATGCACATTAAAACACTGAAAAATGTGGAGTAGAACTCGAGATAGGACCTTCTGAAGTTACTGCTCTGAGTGAGTATAGCAGAGAACAAAAGAGAGAAGTAGATGATGATAAATGTATAGATTCACATATGATTACAAGCACATTGGCAATGAATATTTGAACAATGGGAGTAGAATGATAGAGCTATGGAGTAAGCTCTTCAATCTCTACAAAATGACATGAAGTGGTCACGTACAAGGCTTGCTAATCGCCTCTTCCTTCTTGCTCTTTTTATAGCTATTCTTGGAGGGAGTTTTGAATTCGAATTCAAATGGGTCCACGTAAAAGTGATCCCCAAAGTTAGGAGATATTCCGTCAGCTCAAAAATTCATGGTTTTAGGTAGTTAGAGACACGACTTTGCTTTTACATCATGGATGAGGTAAACAATCCTTTTTCCTTTTTTTTTTCAATTACAAGAGATAAAATGTACTCTTTTACAAGAGGTGTTCACATGACTACACATGTGACTTACAAATGAGGATAATATCAAGCATATCAAGCATGTAGGCTTGGGTAAAATGCACCAACAATCGTGAAGGAAAGTAACATAAAACTTGCAATTAGCCATAGGTGTGGTCTTTGCAGGACCTGAAACATTTGTATGTACTATTTTTAGCACATTCTCACTAACATGCTTGTCATGTGGAAATGATGCTCTTGATTGTTGACCAAATTGACATGATGCACATACCTTTTGCATTTTTGCAAATTTTTGGTAGTCCGTTGACAATCTCCTTTGATTGCATGAGTTTCAGCCTCTACAAGTTTGCATGTCCAATTCGTTTGTGCCAAATCTCTATACTAGCAATAACTTCTGCACCTTTTGCAAACATGGCTCCATTCATTTTAGGAATTTTCACATTTGAGGGGAACATCCTACCCACTTTGTTTCCTTTGGCAATCAATCATCCATCCTCTTTGTACTCTTCTACATATAGCCCATCATCATTGAACTTGACTTGTAATCCTTGGTCAACCATTTGTCCAACAGAAATCACATTCTTTGTTATATTTCGAACATGCCGCACATCAACAAGATGTTTTACCTTCCCATCCTCCATAGAAAATGCTATGTCTCCTATATGCTTGATAGGGTGTGATGTGTCATCACTTGTTTCATCATATCCAAGAACTGGTGATTTCTACAAGGTATAAACCATTCCGCATGACTAGTCATGTGATTTGAAGCACCTAAATCAACATACCATACATCACCATTTGATTTTGAAACATGATCGGACATTGTATTCATCATATGATGTTGTACCATGAACAACTTCTCAAAATAATCTGAACTTGTGGATGCATAGTTTTCTTGCTTCCTTCTATTATTTTGATTCTTCAACCTGCAATCGCGTTTAGAGTTCTTTGGAAATTTTTGTGGCCTCTTTGGCTCCTCTTGCCTCCAAACTTTCATCTACCTCTTGCATGATTATGATGTTGACCTTGGTCTTGGTTACTGCTTCCTCTTCCACTTCTCAAACCTCTACCTCTACCTCTTCCTCTACTTGTGTAGAATACTTGCTCAAAACTAGGATTTTCCTTAGGATTTTGAGTCCTCACCAAGATTCTTTTCTTGAATAATCAACATGGACGCTAGATGAGCAAAATTTGAAATGTTTTCCCTCATCTGTTTAGATTTTTTGAGCTACTTATATGCAGCTCCTAAACCACGAAGGAACATTTCCACCTTATCATCATCATGGTCATCATCTACATTCATGCTAATAGATGCAAGTGGCTCACATATGCTTTTGATTTTTAGGATGTAGTCACTTACCAACATTCCCTTTTTCTCCAATGTATGCAACTCATTCTTGAGTTATAACTTTTGTGCCTTTGTATTGGTCTCATACAATGTGACAAAAATATTCCAAGAATCTTTTGGATTCTTGACATCTTGTATGTGCCCAATCACGCTATCTTGTATGCTCACAGATAGCCAATACATTACCTTTCATGCGCCTTGATTTCATTCCTCATATGCTCTTAACTATTTCATAGTCTGATTCCTCTCTAGTAACTATGGGGCATTTTTGTTCTCTCCTTTGATATACTTCTAGTAGCCTTTTTCCATCAAGAAAATTGTCATTCTGAATCTCCAAGAATGGAAGTTGTAATTGTCTAGCTTATCGCTCATAAGCTGACTCATTCCATCTGCATTTGCCATTTCTATAACAATTCATAACAGTGCAAAAAAACTACAAGCAGTACTTCTGCTTGAACACTACTGCACTATGACGTGACAGTTTGATCTCAAAAAACATAGTTTTGGTGTACAAACTGTACACGGAACTCCTTGAAATTTGGGATCTAGAATATATGAGTGTTGTCAAACATGACACAAGTTATAGTTTTGCAAACTGACTTGGTTTTTGTGGGTCCCACCTTGCGAGATCAAAATGCAGTCTGAGATGGCTCCAAAACTAAAATCTAACCAAAGCAAGTGACTCTAAAGGGTTAACTCTCAAAAATATTTTGATGCCTTCTACCTTCATGCCAATTTTCATAGCAATCTGAGGTCGTTTGTGAATTGCACTTTCTCCATGCCTTCTCGAATACTCTTCACTGTCGGCCTTGTCAACGAGATCTCTATAGCCACACTGGCTCTGATACCATGTCACAAGGAAAGAGATAATGAAGAGGGCTCACACATGCACTCTCACAATCAAAGAGGATCTCACACATAGATTAAGGCAAGGAAGAATGATTTTCTTCTTCTTCTCCTTCTATTGCATGAAATAAATGTACAAGTATGACCTAAAGTAACAATATCATAAGTGCAATATATGAAGAACAGTACATAAGGAAAATCCTAATGTCTATAGATGAGTGAGCTAGCAAGAAACAAATGTGCCATCACTCTTAGTACATAAATCTAGTAAAGCTCACTAAAGTATCCCTGACATATATTGGTGTGACCACTATGCATGTTAGAGAAATGAAAAAGTGATACCTATCATCTTGGACAATCACATGTTGAGCTTGATACCTCAACAAGAATCATACAGGAGATCATTGAAAACAGTCAAATGTGATGGAGGGGGGGAATACTTCTCCAAAGAGTTTGATGAAATCTTGTAGGATAAAGGCATCAAAAGGGAAGTGACTACCAAGTATTCACCTCAATTGAATGGTATTGCAGAGAGAAGAATCAAGACCCTTGTTGGACCAACAAGAACAATGCTTGAAGAGAAGAATCTACCACATTATTTATGGGAAAAAGCAATCTCAATAGCTTTATATGTTGTGAACATACTTCCATCCAAATCTCTTCAAGGTGTGACTCCTTATGAGTCTTAGAATTGTAGAAAACCGAGTCTAGGACATTGCAAGGTATTTTGTTGTTTAGCTTTTGTACATGGCCTTCACAAATAAAGGTAAACTAGATGAAAGGGCAACCAAGGTAGTATATATTGGCTATGATTCAATTGAAATGGGCTACAAGTTTTATAATCCATCCACTAAGAAATTTACCATCCACAAGGATCTTGTGTTTGAATAACACATGTCATGGTATGATGAAGATAAAAAAAGGTAAACTTACCTTCTGATCTTGATTCTGATTTCTATCCATTGGGTAGCAAGCATGATACACTGGTTTAAGATCCAAGAAGTAAATCTAATGAAGATCAAAATAAGAAGGAAAGAGACTATAAGATCTCAAAGTCAAGAGGAAATGCCAAAATACAAGAATGTGGAGAATGCTCTGAGCATACTCCTAGAAGCTCAACAAGGGAGAGAAATCAACATGAAAGGTATGGATATGAATCTACATTTATAACAACATACTTTATTAATTTGGACAAATAATCAACTTGAAAAGAACCTTCAACATATGAAGAAGCAAAGGGTAAACCTGATTGGGAGAAAGTTATGAAAGAGGAGATAGAAGCCTTAAAAGAAATGGACACATGGGAGTTGGTCACAATGCAAACTAATTAGAAGGCTATAGGTTGCAGATGGTTCTATAAGTTCAAAAGAAATTAAGACCGATCAATTTGTCCGTACAAAACCAGATTGCTTGCTAAAGGATGTGCGAAATTGGAAACTACGACTTGATGTGAAGAATGCCTTCCTTAATGGTTGGATAAGTGAAGAGGTATACATGTCACAAACTCCAAGATTAGAAAACCCTAATTAGATATCTTATTTATGCAGACTCAAAAAGGCATTGTATGGAATTAAACAAGCTCCTAGAGCTTGGAATTTCATATTGGTAAGCTATTTACAAGATTAAGGTTTCAGGTCAAGCAATGTAGACCCTTCTTTGTTCACCAAGAAGGTTCAAAATGAAGTTATCTATTTGTGTGTATATGTAGATCACATAATTGTGATAAGAGATTATTTAAATGGCATACACATGATCAAAAGGCATATGCAAAGGAGTTCAAAATCAGTGATTCGAGTGAGCTCAAATTTTTCTTATGTATGCAGGTCATATACAAAGATGAACGAATGTATTTCACTCAAAGGAGATACATTCAAGATCTACTTCTAAATTTCAAGATGGAGAATGGTAAAACTACAGGTAAACCTTTGGAAATGAATCATAAACTTAGTGTTTATGAAGGAGAGAAGATTGAAGACGTTAAAGAATATCAAAGATTGGTTGGTAGTTTGATCTATTCTACTCATATAAGAGCTAATATCTGATATAGTATAGGAGTGCTAAGTTGATTCATGCACTCTCCAGGAAGACTACACATGGATGTTTGCAACGAGAGTAATTAAGTACCTCAAAGGTACAATCAATGAAGGTATATTCTATCCTTACTCATAAACTTGGATCTCAAGCTATAACCAGATGTAGATTGGGCACGATCTAAGGATGATAGGAGAAGTACTTCAGGATTCTTAGCATTTGCAAAGATCAAAGCTAGTGTCATGGAGTTCTAAGGAGCATCCCATAGTTGCATTATCATCAATTGAAGCAGATTATAGGGTTTTGACCATAGCAGCCCAAGAAGCAATATGGCTAAGGTAGTTCACCTCACATATTTGGAGATAACATAAGCTCTATGCACCTAGCCGCAAACCATGTCTTCCATTCAAGAACCAAACAGAAAGAGGTTCATTATCATTTCATGAGGGAGAAGCTCATGGCAAAATATATTGACATATCTTTTGTTCCAACTTAAAAGCAGGTGGCTAATATGATGACAAAGGTACTTGATGGAATAAAACTTTGTAGGTCCAAATCAATAGTAACTATTCATCTTATCAAAGATTGAATACTCAAGCATAATTTTAGCCTGAGGGGGAGCATTTAGATCATCAATCTCACATTATTCCTAAGGTGGATTTGCTCTTGCTCAAAAAACCATAATTTAGAATGTTTCAAAGATATCCATTGAAGAGTAAGAGTTTCATCAATGTTCATTTATTGTATTTCATAAGGATATTTTATGGATCACTTATTCATGTAAAAGACTAGAGTTTTTACACTTGTAAAAGGATAAATGAAAGACTTAATTTCCACGAATTTGAGATTGGTGTGATTACTAATCAATAAATCACCTAAAATCAATTTGTTAGATTTAACTTCGCTTTTCCTAGTTCATAGGAGGATGATTTCTTTGTCATAACTACCAAGTCTACTTAGATTTGAATTCAAAAACCACTTTTAAAGAGTCGTGGAAGGCTTGAAAAGTCTATATGAAGACTTTCAATTACTTTTACAATAGGTTGATGCAATATACTTACATATTTGGTCTTCACTTTTTTCATTCTTCATTTCTTTGCACCATCATGTTCAACTATAGTAAACTTGAAGAGGTTGGTTTTCTTTCTACAATGCTTCGAATTTAACTACTAGAAATTCAATGGAAGGATATTACTCTCTATTGGATGTGTACAAGTTTTGGTAGCATTTGGCTCATTGGATTGTGAGAAGTCTTCATTTTAAGGTCTCGATTCTATCTCTACATAGCCTAAAAAATTGGGGGTACCACCAATTAGTATTAATCTTATTACAAACACATTAGTTGATTTTAATTCTTTGTCTTGTGTATTTTAGCTACTCAACCTTATGTATAAAAGTCCTCCAAAGGAGTTTTCCCAATTGTGATGATGTTGGTTGCTTCAAGCATTTGCAGTTGAGTGTTTCATCCCAAAATAGCAAGAATTTTTGAGCTAGTCAACGTGCAAACTTATCAGTTTTGTATCAAAACTTTCTCATTGATGTTCCAAAGTACATAGTACATTTTATTGCACTAAGCACAAGATTCTCCAAGATTGAAAGGGCTGGTCCTATGCTCGTTGGCTTGACCAATCTTCATCATTTTGAACCTCACATTTCTACCTCCTACAAGCTTCTCCAAGTTTTGTCAAGCATGCTATCCAATACTGTTTTTCTCAAGCAACCTATCTCTAACAATTATTTCCTTTCCCCATCTCTATTTGAAGTTGCAATAGATGGGCTCAATCTCTTGGTTAGGAATCAATAGTCAAGTCATATCTAGGGTCTCACTCTCCCCAATGGTAGAGAGAAGATGGTTCTTTAGGATAATGCTATAAGAATCTCAAATTTTTGGAATTTTCTTAATATCTTTTGCATTGCTCCAAGGTCTAGATTTGACCACTCAAAGATGGCCTTCAAGGCTCTTACACAACCTCCTCTAGTTTTTATTCCTAATCAAGGTTGCAAGGAGCTTGCCTTTGTTCAAATCTTCCACGTTCTTGGGATGCCAATGGATTGTAAGTATCTTTGAACCAATGCTAGAACTAGGTTCTTGCTAAGGTAAAAAATAAACTCCAATATTTAAATGGAAAATAGCTTAATGTGGCCAGGAAAGTGATGGTAATCAACTAGTTCCTTATTTTTTCTATCATCTATTTTTTGTTGTATTGGAGACCAAATATCAATGAGAAATGGAAAATTGATAGAGCTTGTAGAAACTTCCTCTTGACTCATAATCCTAACCATAGAGGGGTACTCAAGATTGCGTGGGAGTTTTGTTCTTGCCCAAGGATATGGGTGGCTTGGGTATTTTAAAAGTGGAGGTTATGTCTAACAAGATTTTTTTTTGGATGATCAAAGCATAGTGTAATGAAGAAGCATCTTGGGCCAACATTATTTTCAAGAATAAGAATGAGCTATCCTTCTCTCGCACTGCCAGCTAGAAAGGCCTTGATCAGCTCACACTTCTCTTATCTCTGATTCCAATTGTCCCCAAAGGATCATATCGAATATGCTCTTTCTAAAAATCTTGGAACAAGATGAAACCCCTCTAATCCATCAATAATGAATGGAAGTGAGCTACAAGCATCACATAGCATGACTCAATCTTGTTGTGTATTACTGGTATTAGGAGTGTTTAGAAAGAAAATATTCAAAGAGATAAGAAGATTTGGACTAAAGGTTTTTGAAAAAGGAAAGAACTTTGGAACCAAGATAGAAGATACTAGATTATGTTTGAGGATATCAACCCCAGTCATACAATTGATTATGAAGGCTCATGCCTTTTAAGACATATGATCAACCCGAATTCTCACCCAACAAACCCTGTTTCCAATCAATCGAAATTTCTAGCTTGGGATACTCAAGAGATTCCTCTCCAAAAAAGATCACTCTTTGGGCATGAGAACAAGAGATGAGTGATATATTCTTTTCCCTAATAATGTGTCTTGTGTTGGTGTAAATCACAAGCCTAAACACTTGGCTTGAAAGACATCTTGAAGACCCTACATATGTGAAGAAGCATAGGAACTAGTACTAGTGGTTAATTACCATTTCATCTCATTGTAAAAGTCAAATTGACTTAGAATCCTTAGTAATCACCTACTAAAAGGATTTGTGGAAAAAGGTAGGGCTTTGATTGAAGGAATATCTCCTAGGATATAGGAGCTTGATCATAGGGAGCCAAAAGTTTGAATTTGAATTCAAATTCTTACTCATTCTCTATAAAAATGGACATGGAAAAGTCACGGGTAGAACTCATCACTCCCCAGCTTCTCATTACTGATTTTGAGTGTGTGTGAGGCCTACACTATAGCCCACACCTATCTACACCATTAGGCAATCATTTTCATGCCAATGGATTTGTATACAAGTGTTCATTAATACATACATTCACATTATTCATTTCTGAGTTCTTTGTCATACTACTCAAAAGTCTGTCAACTTGTGGAGTGCATATCTCAGTCATTTCTCCATCCAATTCAGTGATTCAAAGCTTGTTGGATTCAACTCAAAGTTTTCTACATACTATCAAAGTCTTAAGAGATTCTATTCAGCCATTTTAGAGAAATACGCGTCGAGGTGATCACCGGTCAATATCTGCTATAGTCCTAAAAAATCGGGGGTATAGCTTAACTTGCTAAATTGATTTCTCTTAGCATAGTTTATCTTTTTACATCATTCCACTTGGAACAGTTAGCTTACTAAGCTGATTAGATACCTCTAAAAGGAATTTTTCCAGTTCCTACTGTGTTGGTTATACTGAGCAAAATACTCAGCAGGTGTCAAGACATAAATAGAAGGTTTTCTTGAGTTTGTGAGTTTCAAAGTTATCTGTTTTGATTCAATCATTGCACACATCACTTCCAAAGTACATAGGCCATTTTATGGTGTCATTGGAAAGCTAAGGAGGTCTACTTATCAAGCCTAAAGCAAAAGAGGGCTGGTACCAAGCAGGTTTTTGCAGTACCTACTCAGTCTCTTGGAGCATGCATCCATCTTTCCCAAGAGTGGTATCAGAGCAAACTAAGGTAAAATGGGAGATGGTTTTCCTTCATTTATTGATAAATTGGAAAGGAAAAACTATCAAGCATGGTCTCTAAGGATGAAGACCTACTTACAAGGAAGGAGTCTCTATGGATACATCTCAGGAGATGAGGAATTGCCCTCATTCAAAACAAGAGGATTACCAACCAAGGAAGAACATGAAAAGCTCAACACATGGTGTGCTAAGGATGCATTGGCAAGGTCTTATTTACTCAACTCCATCTCTGATTTTCTTTTGCCACATATTAGAAATTGTAAGACATCCCAAGAGACTTGGGAAACCTTGTCATCATATTTTTCCTCTAACACAAGGGCTAGGAAAAATCAGTTGTGGATTGAATTCACAACATTAAGGAAGCAACCTAAGCAAGATGTTTCAGAATTTGTGACTAAGATTAAAGATGTGGCAGATCAGTTAGCAAGCATAGGAGAAGAGATTGAAGAAGAGCAAATTGTAAGGCAAGTGATCAATGGGATCAAGGCTGATGACAAATGGGAAAGCTTCACCACTGCCATGGACCTTTACATGGACATGCAAATTCCAGATCTTACAACTCTCATGGGACAATTGTTTACTCATGAAGCAGAGCTCAACAAGAATGGAGATACATCCAAAGGTAATAACTCCCCTATACACTAACAAGAAGTCTAAGGATAAAGGCAAGAGCAAAAAGGTGGAAGATGAAGGCTCTACCTCCCAATCCAACTATGCAGGGAGAGGTAGATCATCAAGAGGAAGGGGCAGAGGAGGTAAGCAAGGTAGGGGGAGATCCTATAACTCCTCACCATGTAACATTTGTGGTCTATCAAATCATACTACAGATGAGTGTTTCAAGAATTACAAGAATCAGAGAGGAAGAGGATAGCAAAGAGTGGATAGTCATCACCAAGGCTACAACAACAACTACAACAACAATTACAACAATAATTACAATGGCAACTACCAAGGAGGATTCAAATCCAGGAAGGACTACAACAACTACACAGAGGAGTAGGGTGACTCTCTTTTGATCATGAACATGACTTCAAAATTAGGTACAAATGATGATCACCTATTCTACATTGACTCAGGATGCTCAAATCATGTAGTTGGAAATGTAGCACTACTCTTTGATCTTGAGGAACCAAAAGGTAAGCCTCAAGTCCAAACAAGTGATGACACCAAGCACTCAGTAGCTAAAGTTGGAAATGTTACGACTTATGATGGAAATCAGAATTTGTTGAGCAGGGTACTCTATGTACCAACCATTACCAAAAATTTGATGAGTGTTGGATAGATTGTGGAGAAAGGTTTGCAGGTTAGATTCAACCAATATGGAGCATTTGTGGAGGATCCAAGACATGGGTTCAAGAGGATTGCTAAAGGAGAAAAATCAGGTAGACTTTTCACTTTTGAGTTGGAAGATACAAAAAATACTACACTATACAGTTATAAAGATCAAACACTTTCAGAACTTGAGATTTGGCACAAAAGATTAGGGCATATAGAAGAAAGAACCTTGAAGCAAATATGCAGGGACCAATGTGTGCTTGGAATACCTAATGTATCCAAGCAACATATGATTTATAAGTGTGGTGCTTGTCAATTTGGGAAGTCTCACAGGTTACCCTTCTCAAGGAAAGGTTACATGCATGAAGATTACCTAGAGCTTGTTCATACAGATGTATGGGGACCAAGCAAAGACCCCTCAGTCTCAGGATCAAGGTACTATGTGTCTTTCATTGATGATTATAGCAGATGAACTGTATTGTACTTCATGAAGCATAAATATGAGGTGTTTAATTGCTTTAAGAAATACCTTGCACTTGTTGAGAATCAGACAGGAAAGAATTTGAAGAGACTAAGATCAGATGGAGGAGGTGAGTACTTCTCCAATGAATTTGAAAACTTCTTGCAAGACAGAGGCATAAAAAGAGAAATCACCACAAGGTATTCTCCTGAACAGAATGGGGTAGCTGAGAGAAGAAATAGGTTGATTGTTGAGACAGCTAGGTCTATGTTGAATGAGAAAAAGTTACCTAATTATCTATGGGCAGAGAGTGTTTCTACTGCCACTTATCTCATGAACAGGTTACCATCTAAATCCCTTGATGGGATGACACCCTATGAAGCATGACATGGTAAGAGACCCTCACTAGAACATTGCAGGATATTTGGATGTGTAGCATCTGTACACATTCCTTCTCAGATAAGAGGTAAACTAGACCCAAAGGCTGAAAAGTGCATCTTTATTGGGTATGATCTAAATCAAAAAGGTTACAGGTTTTATAACCCTTCCAATAAGGGATTCATGGTAAGCAGAGATGTTGTTTTTTATGAAAAAGATTCTTGGTATGAGAATGAATGCAGGAAGGTTAAATTACCCTATGATTTGGAAGAGGAGTTTCCAAGTCTTGCTAAGGAGGAACCAACTCAGAATGAGGACACAAGTTCAGATGATGAAGACACTATCAATCTTGAAGAGTTCAAGGCATGGAAGTCCAAGGGCAAAATGAAGATGAAGAAGCTTGAAGATATACCTGAATCTTCAACTCAATCAATCAGAAGATCACAAAGAGAAAGCAAAAAACCTATCAGATATGGGTATGATACATCTCTTGTTACTAAACATTCTGTTTATCTTGCCAAAGATTTGTCAAATGAAGAACCAGGATCATATGAGGAAGCCATAACCAAATCAGAATGGAAAGAAGCTATGGATGAGGAGATTGAAGCACTCAAAGAAAGTGATACATGGGAGTTAGTACCCAAGAAGGACTCCATGAAGGTAATAGGATCCAGATGGATCTATAAACTTAAAAGAAATTCTGATGGCACAATTAATAGGTACAAAGCCAGATTGGTAGCCCAGGGTTTTGCACAAACCCAAGGCATTGACTATGAGGAGAGATTCTCACCTGTGGCCAAGATGCCAACTATCAGAGTGTTGGTTAGTGTGGCTGCATCAAAAAATTGGAATATGTACCAATTGGATGTCAAGAATGCTTTCTTGAATGGATGGATTTTAGAGGAGGTATATATGTCACAACCTCCTGGCTGAGGACCCTAAGAAGGTAACACATGTTTGCAAATTAAAAAAAGCTTTATATGGATTGAAGCAGGCACCTAGGGCAAGGAATTATGAGCAAGGTTAATTACATACCTCCAAGATCAAGGTTTTGTTATGAGCAAGGCAGATACTTCTCTATTCATTAAGAGAAGTAATTCAGAGGTAATATACCTTTGTGTTTATGTTGATGACATCATAATTATAGGTAATGATGTCAATGGAATCAGACAAATCAAGAGCCAGATGATGAAGCAGTTCAAGATCAATGATCTTGGTCTATTGAAGTATTTTCTTGGGCTTGAGTTAGTTTATACTAACTCAGGAATATACATTACTCAGAATAAATACATACAAGATATGTTGAAGAAGTTTCACTTGCAGGATGCTAAAGTAGCAAGCACTCCAATGGAGGTAAACTTAAAATTAAGTGCCCATGAAGGTGATGAAGTCAATGACATTACAGGTTATCAAAGTATGGTGGGTAGTTTGAACTATGCCACCTTAACAAGGATAGATATTGCATATGGAGTTAGTGTGCTAAGTCAATTTATGCACAAGCCAAGGATACCTCACTTAGAGGCTGCCAAGAGAACCTTGAAGTATCTCAAGGGTACACAGAACCATGGTTTGTATTTCCCTTACACTTCAGATATCGATATCAAAATTTATTCAGATGCAGATTGGGCAGGATGCAAGGATGATAGGAGGAGCACTTCTGGATATATTTCTTTTGCAGGTGATAAGCCAATATCTTGGTCTGCAAAGAAGCAACCAACTGTTGCATTGTCTTCTACAGAGGCAGAGTATAGAGGGTTGGCTAATGCCACACAAGAAGCTATTTGGATTAAGCTTTTGTATACAGAATTGGTTTTATATAATAGGTATCCATTAATCTTTGGAGATAATAAAAGTTCTCTTCACCTTGCAGCAAATCCTATATATCATGCTAGGACCAAACATATAGAGGTCCATTACCATTATGTAAGAGAGAAGTTGATAAGCAAAGATATTCAATTGACCTATGTATCAACCAACATGCAATGTGCAGATTTGTTGACTAAAGCTTTGGATGGAACCAAACTTTGCAGGTTCAAAGCAATGATTGGATTGCAGGATATACATGAAGATTGAAGATGAAGACCAAGCCAAAATGTTTGGCTTGATGGGGAGCTGTTGGTTTAAATCACAAGCCTAAACACTTGGCTTGAAAGACATCTTGAAGACCCTACATATGTGAAGAAGCATAGGAACTAGTACTAGTGGTTAATTACCATTTTATCTCATTGTAAAAGTCAAATTGACTAGGAATCTTTTGTAATCACCTACTAAAAGGATTCATGGAAAAAGGTAGAGCTTTGATTGAAGGAATATCTCCTAGGATATAGGAGCTTGATCATAGGGAGCCAAAAGTTTGAATTTGAATTCAAATTCTTACTCATTCTCTATACAAATGGACATGGAAAAGTCGCAGGTAGAAATCATCACTCCCGAGCTCCTCATTACTAATTTTGAGTGTGTGTGTGTGTGAGGCCTAAACTATAGCCCACACCTATCTACACCATTAGGCAATGATTTTCATGCCAATGGATTTGTATACAAGTGTTCATTAATACATACATTCACATTATTCATTTCTGAGTTCTCTGTCATACTACTCAAAAGTCTGTCAACTTGTGGAGTGCATATGTCAGTCATTTCTCCATCAAATTCAGTGATTCAAAGCTTTTTGGATTCAAATCCAAGTTTTCTACATACTGTCAAGGTTTGAAGAGATTCTATTCAGCCATTTCAGAGAAATACGCGTCGAGGTGATCACTGGTCAATATCTACTACAGTCCTAAAAAATCGGGGGTATAGCTTAACTTGCTAAATTGATTTCTCTTAGCATAGTTTATCTTTTTACATCATTCCACTTGGAATAGTTAGCTTACTAAGCTAGTTAGATAACTCTAAAAGGAATTTTTCCAATTCCTACTGTGCTGGTTATACTGAGCAAAATACTCAGTAGGTGTCAAGACATAAATAGAAGGTTTTCTTGAGTTTGTGAGTTTCAAAGTTATCTGTTTTGATTCAATCATTGCACACATCACTTCCAAAGTACATAGGCCATTTTATGGTGTCATTGGAAAGCTAAGAAGGTATACTTATCAATCCTAAAGCAAAAGAGGGCTGGTACAAAGCAGGTTTTGGCAGTACCTACTCAGTCTCTTGGAGCATCCATCCATCTTTCCCAACATCTTGCACCATGACAAAACAAGACAACATTTGGTAGCTTTCATGTTGGTCTAGATCTCATAGTGGAGGCTTTTCCATAGAAGGGTTGCTTCCTTGCTCTCCATCATTGGATACCAAAGGCCTCTAAACTTTTAATTATATCTAATCCAAGACCAATTGAACCACCATTTTCTATTGAGAGAGTGAAATTCAAGAACTTTCTTGATTGTCAAGATATGTTTGCTCTATCCTCTTACTTTTTCTTTGGGTTCCCTCTTTGCTCTCTAAATAGAAGGAAGAGGTTTTTCCTCTCCAATACAATCCTCCAAAGATTTATCTCTCTCTCTCTCTCTCTCTCTCTCTTCTTTGTTTGAACTTTGTTATGTTCATCTTAACTCCATTAGAATAAACTTCATTTAAGGGTGCTTGGATAGCTCAACTGCCTCTTAAAATGGAGTTCATGGGTTCAAATTTTGGCACCTAATCTGTGTGATATTGGAAGGATGACTAAACTTTTGCACCACCTAAGATATTGCATATAAAACTATGATAATATTTCTTAACTCACTTCAATTATGAGTGAATGTGTGTGTGGCTTTGTGTCTAGTTGAGTGTCATCTCTAGCATGAGGCTTCAAGTTTGCTTCCGTATGGATGTACTTTCAAAGGTACTATATATTTTTCTCCTAGAGGAATACACACGTGAAGGATTCTTTAGATTGCAGAGAGTAGAAATGTGAGTGATTCTTCGAAAGCAAGAAAATTCACATGAAGAGTCAATATTCAAAATCTCATAGAGATAATGATCACATGGAAGGTTTCCATAAAAAAATATGAAGAAGGTGGTGAGGCCACCAAGGACACCATGAAAGCTTGCTATGATAACCATTTGATGAGCTAGACTATTAGCACCACCATGTTCTAGAGAGATGATTGTCTTCCCAATCTTATGCCTCTATATATAGCTACTTGAATAAAAAAGGACTACAAACGTAATTGGATTTCACAAGTTAACTCATGCTAACTAGAGTTAGAAGCCTCTATACCTATTTGTGCTAAAATCTCTCCCCATGCTCCCACGGGAGTTGAACCCAAGACCTCCTCCTTCCCAACTTTCGGACTTAACCACTAGGTTGATTGGATTGCTTGTTTTAGATCACATGATCCTATGCTTAAATTTAATATCTAGATCTTTTGGCATACACATGAGTGACCAAACAGTGTTCAATTTCAAATCAATATGAACCCACTGAACACTCAAATCATAGAATCTATTTTATAACATAAGTGATAAATCAAGCTCACTATAATTAGTTTCCCAATGCTTTTCATTAGAGAAAATTTCAATTATTAATTTTAGATCCATATGTAACAAGTCATACAAAGATACTTCCTTGTATGTGTTTAACATGATCTCTTTTCATAAAATTATTTAGAGTTTCTAGAGTAGACATGGGATGCTTTTGGTTGAACTGGAAATCATACATAGCCTTAGAATAGGCATACTCAATTGGGTTTCTGCGAGGATCCTCCATTTATATGGGTTTTTTCTTTTGGTGAGGATGTGGCTTTAAGTTAGCCTCTACATCTTGAAGTTGAACTTGCTCCTTCTGGCCTATGTTCTTGCTTTAATGTTGTCCCTTATCGTTATCACGTGAAAAAGGTTGTTAGGATTTTGTCTTAATTAACTTGTGGTTCAAAGATCTAGTCATAATTTCTTGCATCTTCTTTCTTTGTATTATCCATGAAACAATTGATTCTTCTACAAACTTTGCATCCAACTTGACTCCTTCCATGAAAAGGACCATGGATAGGTTGCAGTTTCCTAAGACCTTGCCCTCTTTTTACAAGTAGAAATAATCCTCTTCATCTTTAGCCTTGCCCCACTTATCGAATCCCACTTGGTCCAAGTTAACCTCATCCAACAAGACCACCAATTTGATCCAAGTCTTCCTTATCAAGTCGTCCTTTCCCACCTAGTCAGAGATTTCTACTTGAACGTTATATATTGGATCTACCTAGGATACATAAAACAATGTAGATTTGAGACAATTCACCTCGAAAGAGTATCATATGAACCTACTGGCATGCTCAATTATTGAGATCATATGCAAGGAGAAATATGTACCTCTTTTTTTTTGTTGAGTACTAGCCTAAATAGTCTTTCGTTTAGTGTTGTTTTATTTCTAGAAATGAATGAAAATGGTCCAATAGTGAAAATGAATGAATAATGATGCACTAGTGGTGCAGTTCCTACCATGTAGAAGTTAACACATCACACATATTAGGATCAATCATCAAGGTTAGATAGAGAGTGATGTAGCTACTCATGGAAATAATACAAGAGATATGGCTATAATAGAGAGTGGACTCAAGATGAATAGAAGATAAAATCAACTTAATTCAACTCAAACTGATAACTCTAATAGAATGGAACTCAAATACTACACAAGAAATAGATGGTTCTATCGACCCATGCACTCCCTATATGAAGCTTAGATGGTGATCTAGATAGAAGCTAGGTGAAGGGCTATAAGTAAACACATTGGGTACTAAGATGGACATGCTAATGGTTTCAAACACCACAAAATATGATCCTACATGGGGAGGGACCATCCTTATAAGGGCCTACAAGCCTAAGTTGGCTGACCCATGTTCTAGGGTCGTGGTAGCTTTATCCATGCCAAAAATAATCTTTATTAATCATATATGGGATAAATCCAAATGTAGAAAGATAGGAACACCAAACATTTGTTTTTAGCTCTTGATCTTGCTTAATCCACACTTAGGATCAAGTCTATATCCAATAATGCACATCAAATAGACCCTTCCCCAAGATAATAAACTGTTTTTGTTTCTAGCCTTTGATTTAGGTTGATCCTCACATAGGATCAATCCCAAATCCAATGGATTAGAAGTAACCTTTCTAACTATCCATCGATGGACTACTCTAGACCTCATCTAACCTGAAAGCCAGGAATTGACCTCAAAGTCAAGAACCTACCAATGTACAACACTTTGACATGGCTTCTCCTCATAATGGGGGCCTCACAAAATAGTGTTATGAATGGTGATGCTACATAAGGGTGAGGCATTGAACATATCTAACACCCGCACCCAATGTCCACCCAAAGGTGAAACACCTTCTTAGCCTCACTCCAATTCTTCCATGAGGATAGAGCATTGACCATGTTCTAACACCCCCCCCCCCCACCGGCCCTCAATGTCCACCCAAAGGTGAACTACCTTCTTGGTCCAATGCCAAGTCTTCAAAGATGTATCCGAGATGTATCCTTTGTAAGCACTTTGTTGCATTCTTCTTGGGTGGATAGTAGACTATTTTCACCATTCCTCTCAAGTGTACTTGCTTGGCAACTCTTGAATGTCCTTCATGAGGTCTATTTCCAAAGCTACCAAAAAGTGTGACCATAAAGATGATAACTTGCATGGTATTCCATAAGTAGATAAGACTACCAAAGAACTTCATGTAGCTCCAAATGCCTATGCATTGGTACAATGATCTCACGACTTGTTTCATCACATATGATGCCTTCTTTAGCTTACATAATATGTTCTTTAAATGTGGAGCCTCAAACCCTAGTGGTTGCGACACATATACCTTTGAGGTCAACATTCAAAAGTTCTGATTTGACATGTAACATGAAAACTTCCAACTTCATATAAGTTGCTACCATTAGAATGATGCTAATAGTGGTCATTAGAGAAAAAGTGTATTGAAAATTAAAACCCTCCACTAGTCAAAGTCCTTGTGCAATTGATTTGTCTTGATAGAATTCCAAGATTCCATCTATCATGTCCCTCATCTACCTGAACCACTTGGTGCTAGTGAACTCCCATGCTTCATTATTCATTAAGATTTCATAATTGGCTTGCATAGCCTCCATACATGCTAGATAAATAAGTGCTCCATCTCCAATTATCAACTCCATTACTTCCTTCATAATATCAACCATCATGGCTATATTGAGTATGCAAGTAGAAGCCCAATTTTTCTCCTCTATTCTCTTTGAACTTCTTGGTCCTCATACCTCGTCTTCAATAATTGTTGGCATAGGATTACTCTAACCATAGATTTTCTTTAACCTTTCTAGTAACAACCACTTAATTTGGGTGATTTTAGGTTGGTAGACTCTTTTCTCGCCATCTAATGATGATACTTCTCTTGTTCATAGGTAGGGATGACTCTTGGGCTGGGTACATATTGAATTACTCGTTCACTTGATGAAATAGTGGAAGCTCCTTCCTTTTCCTCCATTGCATATGGTTGCTCCATAGGCATCACATCATGACTCCCTTTGATCTTCTTTGCCTCATGGTCCTATAATATGAAAACCCTTTGCTTTCTGTAATGACCTAAAGAGATGCATTTCTTGCTTATTGGTTCCAACTTGTTCTTCCTTTGACCTAGGACAAGAGCATAGCTCACTCTCTCAAAACGTCCAAAGTGTGGGACAGATGGATTCTTATCAATGTAAGATTCATGCTTATTATTTTTTATTTCAATGTTCTTCACACTTTTCCTGATTCATTTTGAGCAAGTTCTTGTTGTTGTTTAATCCTACCAAAATCTTGAGCCTTATCACAAAGAAAGCGCCTCCACATCTTCCTTTTGTAATCATGGATGATCAAAAGGTAGGAAGATCCTCCCAAGGCATGTATAGACATCTTACCACACAAGTTAGCATATAGCAACACTAGAGGAGCCTTTGACCCACCCTTGCTTTCTGTGAGAATGTCTCTCGCTATTGCTTGCCCATCATACAAGATATATAAGGTTCCTTTATTCCATTCATAATTGATGATGAACAATACCTTGCCTTTGCATCTCCATCAATTATGTCCCTATCACTGTGAACGGTCCTTATTGAGGCTACATAGAACTAGATTGAAATCTCTCATTGGACATGTGACACAATGCATCGTTTTCTAGTACCCATAAATCCACAATTGATTCTGCTTGTGATGGGTAGCATAACACCTTTGCTTTATCTACATGTATTGTATCCTCGTTACACTCTTCATCTATCCTCTTGAAATGAAAAGCTATAATTGTCCATACCTTGCTTTTTTGATGGAATCACTATCCTTGAAACTTCTTCTTATTACTCCTCCTCTTCTTCTCACTCTCACCTTTGGTTAAGGAGCCACCTTTACCTGATGTGTTGGTGGAGAACATAGCATCTCCATCACTTCTTCTTGCTTGGGCTTTGACTTGAAAATTTTCTTCCCTAGGTAGTGAACAAAACTCAAATTTCAAATCTTGTTAAGAGTAGGTAACCTTCCATCATACTTTAATGCAGAATTCTTGCAGACACCATCAAGCTAAGCACTTATCAGTCTTTTATATCCCCTCAGAAGACATTCCATCATATGGCATTTTTATTTGAGTGATGGATACCTAAAATGTGAAATTCTCTTCTCTAATTGATTTTCTTAAGTTTGAATGCATGTTTGGTTTTTGACCTCATACTGACACCTCAACATACTCTATTCGTCACTTGCCTAGGATGTATGTTTAGTTAGATATAGAATAAATTCCACTCAATTGTGAATATAGCATATAGTGCATTTGCATTCCTTATCTTCCAAACTTGTACAAGATTTGCATCTTGGAGAATCACAATAATTAGATCCAATTGGTCAAAGGTGGGTTGTGGCTATTTCTCACTTCCATTCACCATCTCCAAAATACGAATCACAGATAACCATAATCTTGAACTTCCAAAGAAAATAATTTGTACCTTCTCTTGAAAGTGTGAACTATGCAAACTTTAGGTGGATAAAGAAGTCCAAAGACCTTAACATGGAAAAAGGTCATGACTTAGATAACTTAGGGTGGTCTCAGGATCGGGCAAGGTCAGGCATGCTAGTACTAAGGTGGTGAAAAAGTCGAGAGAGTCATCCAAAAGCTATAAAAAGGAGGTGAAGAGACACCAAATGCATGGAAGGCTTCTGAGTCATTGAAGACTAAGAGACATATACTCAAGGAGGCTCAAGGAGAGAGTCATCCAAGGCTCAAAGAGCTGAAAGGTAGTAGTCCAAGCTAGGAAAAATGTAGAGGAGGGTGTTATATACACAAAGGAGGAACAAGGAGGAGCTATCAAGCCCACATCCCCTCTAGTCTCCTGTAGGTATAGACATAGAGTGCTTATAATAGTTGTAGATTTTTACGTACATATCCAATTCAAGATATTTAAGGTGCATTTTGTAGCTCATAAATGCATCTTGTGCTCCCTAAGAGGGCTTCTCAAAATCAGTTCTATGTTTAGAGAAATTAGTGTATCTTTGTAACCCTTATTTCTACATATCCTACATCTTTGCATAATCTATTTTGTATAGAGTTGTTGAGTGACCTAAATAGATCCATTTGAGGTTTTCTATAGCTTTTTGGAAAGATTATGAACCATACTAAGTGTAGCTTGCTTAGCTGATTTGGATTAGTGTAAGATAGGTGAATCAGAGTTTTTCTACAGGGTAGTAGAAAAGGTGTATAAAGGGACCTAGCTATTGGGTTCAGTTCACTTCTAGTGTGAAAATATGAGGATTTAAATTCAATCAGTTGGTATTAGAGTGGGAAACATACTTTAAAGACTCTAGGAGAAGGACACAAAAGCTTGAACATCAAGGCTAAGAGGTACATTTCAAAGTAACCCTAATTTTCCATTTATTATGGTAGATTTAGGTCAAAAAGTGGAGTTGCTTGACAAATACAACTATCAGCCATGGAGGTTCAGAGTCATGAACTACCTCATGAGAAACATTTTATGGCCTATTGTGTGTGGAGATGAAGATAAGCCCAATGTGGATCCCCAAGGTCCGAAGGTCACCAATCAAGAACTAAAGATGTTGGAGAATTGGGAGGAAAGGAGTAGGAGAGCTATCTTCTACATATTAAAGGTAATTTCTAACACTATGATTGGTCACATATCAAAGTTTGATTATGCGAAAGATGTTTGGGAGGCCCTAGAGAAGATATATGCCACTTCCATAAGAAGAAAAAAGATGCAGCTTAAGAATGAACTCCATTCCTTGAAGATGCATAGTGGTCAATCTACTGTTGACTACACCTTGAGGGTGAAGGAGTTGAGGGAGAAATTGAGATCCATTGGTTTTAAAGTAGATGAGGAAGACCTTTTGTAGGTTACTATCAATGTGCTGAGAGGGGAAGACAAGTGGAAACCCCTTATTGGTACCATCTTGCATAGAGATCCTCTACCAATTCTTGATGAGTTGATCCCACACCTAGTGGCAGAAGAGGTTGCCATAGGAGACACATCCAAGAAGGATGGTCACTCATAGCTCTTATATGCTAGCAAAGACAAAGGCAAGAGTGGAAAGAAGGGGAAATGAGGAAAATGCAAGTGGAATCAGTCCATGGAAGAAGATTCAAATTCAAAAGGAGATAACAAGGCATCATCTTCAAGGAAGGGGAAGAATGCAAACGGGAAGAACAATCCTTATCAAGGTAAAATTGATTTATATGTGGTAATCATAATCGTATTTCTTGAAATTGTTGGTTCAAAGATATGACAAAGGCAAGAAGAAGGAGCACTTAGGGAATTATGCTAACAACTCCAAGAAGGATGATGAGAAGGAGACCCTCCTAGCCATAAGACATGGCTACACTAGTGATCCCAAGGATACAAAATGGTACATAGCCTCTAGGTGCTCTAATCACATGTCATGTATGGAGGAATTTTTTGTTCATATGCAAGTCCCAAGCTCAAAAGGTTGAGTGGAGATAGGAGATAACATTGAACATCCCATTACACATATGGGAGATGTGAAGCTAGGTGAAGGTAATTATGTCAAGACTCTTAAAGATGTGCTCCATGTATCCATCTATTTCCAAGAAACTTATCTCTACATGATAGATGGTAGAGAGAGGTATGCAAGTTATATTTGATGCAAAAGGGTGCATGGTGAAGCAAGGAGGCAAGGTCATTTCCAAGGGAAGGAAAGAAGGAAGATTCTTCACACTAGATGTTGCTTCTACACACAACAAGGTACGTAATGTGATGATTGGTAACAAAAGCATTGCAAAGATTGATCTTTGGCACAAGAGGATACGAAACATAAATATTCCCAAGTTAAAAAGCCTGTGAAAAGTAGGTTTAGTGCAGGGACTATCGAATCTTGAAGGCCAAGGTGTACATGAGTTTTGTGATGCTTGTCAGCTAGGTAAGCAAGCAAGGAAGTCATTTCCAAAGAGTGAGTACAGATCCTCTAAGCTCCTGGAACTTATACACTAAGATGTTTGTGGCCCTAGCAGAGAGACTTCATTGGGAGGAGCTAGGTATTGTCACTTTCATTGATGCCCACTCAAGAAAGGTATGGCTATATGTTATCAAGGAAAAATAAAAAGTGTTTTCATGCTTTTAAAAGTTTAGGTCCCTTGTTGAGAAAGAATGTGATGCACACATCAAGACACTAAGGCCAGATGGAGGGGGATAGTATTTCTCCAAGGATTTCACAAAGTATTTGCAGGAAAATGGCATAAAGAGGCACTTTGCATGCAGGTACACCCTTGAACAAAATGGTGTTGCATAGAGGAAGAATAGAAATTTGGTTGAGATAGCTAGATGTCTCATAATTGAAGGTATGGTACCATTCTCTTATTGGGATGAGGCTCTAAATACAGCATATTACTTGATAAACAGGGTTCCAATAGGTGGCGTGCACAACTTGACTACACAAGAAGTCTATTATGGCAAGAAATCAACCATGGAACACCTCAAGGTATTTGGATGTGTATGCTTTGTTCATGTTCCTAGTGAAGTGAGAACAAATTTAGAGCCCAACAGTGAAAAATATGTGTTCATTGGCTACTCAAATGAGCGAAAAGGCTATAGGTGCTACAACCTTGTCTCAAGGAAGCTATATGTGTCAAGAGATGTTGTGTTAGATGAGTCAAGGTCATGGTATGGAGACAAGGGCAAGCCAAAGTTGGATGAAGAGGATCAAGAGGAGTATGCAGACTTTGATGTGCAAATTCAACCTCAAGATTCAATCAAAATCCCCTACTTCAAAGTATAGAAGGTTGCAAGAGATAGACTATGAAACTAGAGAAGCTCAGGAGGAGTCAAAAGAGGTAGAGCTTGAGGAGGTCATTAATCCTAATGTAAAGCTCAATAGACTAAAGAAGCAATATCCCAAAGGTCAAGAGAGGAGATCTACAAGGAAGAAAACACCCCCACAAAGGTATACATATGGTTCTTTCATGGCAAAGCACTATGCATACATGAGGAATGTCATTGCAGATCAAGAACCAGATTCTTATGAGGAGGCAAAGACCAAAATTGAGTGGAGGAAGGATATGTATGAAGAGTTCAAAGCTCTTAAGGAGATCAAAACTTGGGAACTAGTATAATTAAGGAAGGCATGAAGATGGTCCAAAAGAGATGAGTGTGCAAGACCAAGAGGAATGCAGATGGTAGCTTGGCAAGGTACAAGGCTAGAGTAGTAGTCAAAGGCTTTACACAGACACAAGGGGTGGATTATGAGGCGAATTTTGGACCTATTGAAAACAAGGCTACCATTAGAGATCTCATAGACCTATGTGCAGCAAGGAGGTAGCCTATCTACCAGCTGGACATAAAGAATGTCTTCTTGAATGGTGAGTCAAAAGAAGAGGTGTTCATGGAACAACCTCAAGGGTACGTAGATCCATAGCATCCTACCTATGTTTGTAGGTTGAAGAAGGCCTTGTATACCCTTAAGAAAGCCCTAAGGGCTTGGAATCATTGGCTAGTGGACTTTTCGAAGAGATGTGGTTTCTCTCCAAGTGATGCAGATTCATCTTTGTATGTGAAGAAGACAAATGACAAGATAGGTTTGATATGCATATATGTAGATGTGACAGGTGATGATGATGTAGGGATAAGGACCATCAAAGAGAAGCTTGGAAGAGAGTTCAAAATCTTAGATTTAGGTGTGCTCAAATACTTTCTTGGCATTGAGGTGATCCACGGGAAAGAAGGTATCTATCTCTCTCAAAAGAAGTATCTTCTAGATGTGTTGTTTAGGTTTGGCAAGACATATTGCAAACCAGTAGCTCAACCTATGGATTCAAATGTCAAGTTAAGCAAGGAAGATGGTAAGAAGCTAGAAGAACTTACACTATCAAGGAGCATTTTGGGATCATTGATCTATGCTACACTCACAAGGCGTGACTTGTGCTACATAGTTGGAGTTCTATCTCAGTTCATGTATGCAGCCACAAATACACATCTCAATCATGCAAAGAGAGTGTTAAGGTATGTGAAGAGTACGCTTAATCGTGGGTTGCTATATAGTTATGATGAGGAAATTCAAGTAAGAGCATGGAGTGATGCAAATTGGGTAGGGAGTGTTGATGATAGAAGGTCAACTTCTGGCGATGTTTTCATGTTAGGTACAAAAGAAGTTTCATGGATGAGCAAAAATCAGCCCATAGTTGCATTGAGTTCAACAGAGGTTGAATATAGAGCTTTAGCCCTCACTACATGTGAAGCAATGTGTCTTAAGAAGCTCTTCAAAGATCTTGGTATACAACTTGGCCCGATTCCAGTTTATGGAGATAACATATCAAGCCTGCATCTTGCCAACAATCCCATGTATCATGCAAGGAGCAAGCACATTGAGGTGCACTACCATTATGTAAAGAAATGTGTTCTTATGTCTTCCTGATCTAAACATATGTTATATCAAAGTTCACACAGTAGTTGGAACATGATTTCAAAGTTGATAAAGACAAAACACAAATACAATGATAATCATGCATCTACTAGTATGCAAGAGGCTCTATTGATACGTAGTCATAAGCCTTTACTCACATATGCTTATGATTATTTACACATTCAACCCTTCCTTTCTGCTCAATTCTTATTTATAGAGCTCCTAAAGTTCATGTGCTTCCACAAACGTCTAACTCCAACAAAATTTTGCTAGCCTTTAGATTGGTCGAGATTCCTCAATGAAGAATTTGCCATAAGAGGATAGACTTTTTGATTTCAATGAGAGGGTGCTATATAGCCATGAACTTCATATCCCACCGCAATCCCATCCACGGCAGGCACCACTTCTTGTTGAGGTTGACCTGATAATCAATGATTTCTTTGATGTTTGGGATTTTTGTTAGGCAATTACCATTGTGCCATCTGAGACCAAGCACGCATGGCGGGTCATGCCCCATGAGAAGGTGAAGTTTAGACCAGGTCCCAACCAAGACATCTGCTTTGTAAAGTATTCCATTCTTCATAGGTAATGTTGATGCTAGGGTCAGTATCCTGCAAGGTGATCCAATAGTTGGTGTCTTGTTTCTAGAGATGTTTCCATTTTTTGAAGCCTTTGTTCCATAGCCTCTTCGCATTTTGAATGTTCCAAGATTCCACATTCCTAATGCCATGGATCGGAAACCAGATAGATTCATATAGGTTGTTTACCCTTGCATGTCCCTTATTTTGAAGCATTTATGCTCATCTCTCTCTCACACACACTTTTCTCCTTCTAGCCCATTCCTTATTTTTACACACACAAAAATACTTTTTTTGTCACTCGTAATTTTATGTAGAATAAGAATGGTGGAAGAGAAGATAAAGAATTGGGGAATCTTTGCATAACACTTGGAAAACATTTTTGAAGGATGCATCAGATCCATTAAAAGATTTCCAAACGTTTTTGTACTTTCATGTATTAATATGATGTTTAATTAGAGATAAACCTGAATTCTATTCAGCAAAAGAAGAACTCGGCATTCTCATATGATGCAACAATGGAGAAGTCAATATGCAAATAGATTTGCGATCAATTATACATTCACGATGGAAATTCTTATTGTTAATCAAATCGTTTGTGCTCTTCAATAATGGTCCAATATTATTTTGAAAATCGATTCTGTGAACTTGCATTCAATTTAGGTACTGTTGCAGAAATCCTACCTTCTTTTGAGGCAACAACAACAAACGTAACAGAAAAAAACTTAA